>JAJJWW010005480.1:0-374463 GCA_023531295.1 Papaver armeniacum | reverse complement strand
GCAACTACATAAGTCATATGGGGACGGGGTCCATATGGAAAATTCTATATTTAGGGTTGACTTTGCTTTATTTATGTTGTTGCGCTTTGTATGTACGTAGTCTCACGTAAAATCTGACTTTCAGCTGGTTTTGTATTGAGTTGGTAATGTGTACATAGTTGTACACATGTTGATTCTTAATGTGTACATAATTGAACACATGTTAACTTTCTATGTGCACATTGTTGTACACTTGTCGATCGTTAATGTATATATAGTCCTACACCTGTTAGTTAATGTGCACATAATTATACACCTGTTGATTTTTAATATGCACATAGTTGTATAAACATGTTATGTTATTTAGGGATACATAGTTGTACATTTGAAGGAGGAATAGGAAGAAACATACCAAAATTTGAGGTTTATATTAAATTATGGGAACATTATTTAAATACCCCTCAAAATTCGTCCCTTAATATACCCTTATTTAATTTATAAAAATACCCTTACCTTCTGAAAAGTGGAAGCAATTGGCACAAGTTGTTTCAGAAGTTGTTTATTCTTCCAGAAGTGGATGCAACTTTATACAAGTTGTTTCCAAAAAGTGGAAGCAACTTTCTCAAGTTGACTCCAAAAAAATTATTTTTTACCCCTCGGGGGTATTTTTGCAAGATCAACAAAAATTGAGGGAGTTCATAACATTCCCACTTTTGTTGAGAATTCGTTGGTTTTGGTTATTAAGAACATGAAAAGAAAGTTTAATCAATTCGTATTTAAATACCTCAAATTAAAGTATTCTGCCAGAATCAAAGATAACGATGATGTTGAGCATGCTAGCAGATATTCATTGCCGGTGATGATCTAAGCAAATAAATTACATGAGATTTAGAAGTTTCTCATCGAAAACAGAGATTTTTTAGCTCGATTATCATCGAGATATCGACGAATACAGCAACAATGAGGACAATGATGGTGGTGACGATGATCAAGGATTAAGAGAGGTTCTTGAGAATGAGTTGCAGCGGGAGAGACTATAGCTCATTTTATGTACTCCTCCTCATTCTTAAATAATAGGCTGGTTTCTATAAATATATGTTTCAAAAAAATAGGTTGGTTTCCTAATTGGGAAAGTCAAATGTTACTTTAGTTTTCTGGGACCACTTTTCTCTAACTTCTTTTGATGACAAGTGTCATGTAGACCATTTCACTTTACTTCTTTTGCTGACAAGTATCATGGGGACCATTTCACTTCACTTTTTTATTGACAAGTGTCATGAGGACCACTTTCAATGGTTAGTTCTCTTAATTTCCTTAATTTTCTCTAAAAACAAAACCAAATTTATTAATTAGGAACGGAGGGAGTAGTTTTCAATTTGGGGCGTTTAAATAAATAAATGGTTTGAGGTTGAGATGTTGTGGAGTATTTACGAGACTAAATATTATAAATGATTTTTAATAAGAAAAAAATCGAGAAGAGAATCTTGATTATGTACTTCAGAGTTTATTTAATACACATGGTTCTAATACTCATACTTTGACAAGTGAACTATGTTACAAGTACAGATGGAGTGTTCTAGGGTTATGACCCTTTTTATGATATGATATGAGATTATGATGAAGAGGAAGGTGAAAGTTGCTTAACCCTAAATTCCTGGAGTATAATCCGCGTTGTTCAAAAAGAGAAAAGATACTCAGGACTTGGTGTTCACCGTTTCATAAAAATATTTATGAACCAATTGAATCGAAATCGGTTTGATTCATGATTGTACAAAGTACTTATTCAAGAATCAATTCATGAACATTAAGCCACGGTTTGCAAGGATTGCATTCCTTATATCATAAATGTTTTAGTTCATGAGTATGAAGATCGTACATGACCGATTCTACAACAAAACTACTGAGTTCGCAAACGTGGTACGCGAACAACAGTTTCGGACCTTATCCTTGACCAGCCGTTCGCGAACAACCGTTATGGACCCAACTCAGGTAAATCCGTTCACATACTAGGTACGCAAACAAGAGTTCCGGACCTTCTAAGGTAAATCCGTTCGCATACTAGTTACGCAAACAAGAGTTCCGGACCTGAATCGTTACAAAACAGTTCACATACTGGTGCATACCATGTTGTATCCGGACATTGGTAATCGTTCTAAACTCTTCTTTCAATCATTGAAACATCCTTGGAAGACGACAATAGTAATCTTACACATACTATTAGCTTTCAAGTAATTTTCAAGTGATTGAATGATCATTACGAAACATCCCGAGTTAACATCAAATGACTGTCTCACACAAATCATGTAAGATGTTCAAGGTAATTTTCATATGATCATCTTTTGACTTAATATTTAGTTTCCAGCAAAGAAATTTTTTCCAACTAAACTCGTCAAGAATACGATGAACTTAGCTAAAGCTAAATGCTTGCAACACATATTTTGAGAAATAGATAAGCGAGATAAACTCAAATCGAAATATCAAATATGTATAATAAAAAGAGTCTATATAGATATAAGACTTAGTCTCTTATAAGATAGAATAAAATAGAATAGACTTCGAGTGATAGATAAGTTTTAGTCTCCACATACCTTTGTTTATGAAGTTCCTCCAAGTTATTCAAGTAGATATTCGTCTTCAATTGGTGAACACCGTGAAGTCTAAATCTCAATTACACATTATATCCTAGTCCAAGATATAGCTATAAGTAGACTAGAAATAAAGTACACAGTTTTGATCAACTAAACTTGACAAACAAGCTTGAGATAGCAACGCTTGCGAGTTCGACCGAGCAGTGCTCTAACACTCATTGCAACCTTTTTGGAGTAAAACATACAAGATTTTTTTTTTGAGATAAATTATTAAAACAATATGTTATGGAAATGATTATCAAAGAAATTATACATAATCTTTTTTTCGAAAATCCCTTAACAGATCATATGCTTTAAGGAAGAAGTTGTTTGGAGCATGCATTCGCCCTTTGTAAATGATAGGTGTCTAAAACACCTAATTTACTATCTAGTAGTTACGCTTTCTTTGCTATTTTTCTTGTGAATTATGTACTTTATGTGTGTTTTTGAGTTTTGTAGTTACTTTGGAGTCATTGGAGCAAAAAGAAGTGAGACTCGCTCAAATTCGGGATTTTTTCTCATCGTCTTGGAGAGAATGAAAAGGCGAAGCCCACGGCGAAAGAAAGAGATCATTCCAGGAGCGAAATCAATGATTAAGCTTGTCAGTCCCCTGAAACTGACAATACAAGAATTATGCAGGACAGCCCTTATCCAAGCAGCGAGTGCCTAAGTAAATCCTATCTACTACAATAATGAATCCGAGGAGAGATATGTTTCTCTCATTCACTTTGAAACTCGTATTAAAGAAAAACAAAGAATTTCCTGCAAGTTAAATCGAGAGACATTCGAGCTAACAAACTAAGTTATATAACGAATTACAGAGTAGGGTTTGAGGCAAGCTCGCTAGCATTCGAGTACAGGGAACTCATTGCTAAGGAACATATGAAGTTTGGGTTCGATTATTCTCTGATTTGGGTACGAGTTTGTTTGATGAACAGAGATGAAATTAAAGTGGGTTTCTGAGTACTGTGAATGATGTATGAGAACGGGTTTCTTCTATACTTGAATTCTGTAGATAAGGAGTTGATGTGTGATTTTCAACTACAAGTTCACAAATGGCACACCCACTGTTTGACAGAATGCCTGAACGAGCAATTCTTCACTACAAGTTCAGCTGTGATTCGATAGTGGTCTGTGGTTGGCGTTTAATGGTTTTGGCGACGGGATATCGAAAAGCTCAGGGAAAAATAATGGCAGCTACTTTCATTGAAATGATCATAGAAGTGATGATAAACTAGAGGTTGTTGTTGTTGCAACCGTGACACTTAAGCTCAAAACAGGACGTTCTCTTGATGGAGAAACTCGTGGTGATCGAGTAGAAACATGGGAATGTGTTGTTGCTGCTAAGAAGAGTTGGAGCTCGGGTTTGGCTATGTTGGTGGAGAGATATTAACCTAACAGGGAGAGGATGGTTTGGCTGGTAATCAGTGTGGGGTGGTCCATTGGTCTTGAGCCTGTGGTTCGTTTTCCATTGGTTTGCATTTGAGTTCAACAGAGTCGAGAGCAGGGAAGCTGCATTACAGTGACTGAGCAGATGGAGCAGTCTGAGTTGAAGCTGTAGATGTGCGAATTGAGGGAGGAGTGCTGGTTCTAGTGGTGACTGCAACAGCTAAATGAATGTCAGAGCTGCGGGTGTTGATGCTGAGATATTGCAGCTGAGTTGAAGTGCACAGCTGGTGTATCGGATTGAGTGGTTGCATCTAATTGAGCTTGAAGGAGAATTGTGCATATGTGATCCCATTTCATGGACGGAAATTGACTTATCAGTATTAAACCAGAAAACTAAGTGCTGGGTAAAGAGGCACACTGTAATTCTTCCGAGGTTTGGTGAAATATCCAAGTCCAATGCACTCGGCCGAACAAGATTCCCGGCGTAAGTGGTTAATTACAAGAAAGGCGAGTTGTTTGGTGTATCGCAGAGGTTGCGGTATGAGCTTGAACTGAAATGGAAGGTCAGTATCGCAGAGGTAAAGTGTTGTTTGCCATTGAGCCAAGGGAATGAGATAGCAAATGTGGTTCGATGGGAGCAGATCCTGGCAAGATGGAATTAAAGTTGCGGCTACAAGTGCAAGTGCCGTTGGTTGGATGAATTGACCGGGAGGAGATTGAGAATAGCAATGAAGATGAGTCGGTGTTGTTAGTGTCAATGGCAAGGACACCGGAGTTAGGATTCGAGTTGAATTGAACAGGAGCGAGAAATTATGCGGATGTTCACAATGTCTTTGTTTGCTGCTTGATTAATTCTAGGCTACATCAAAAGGATCAAGGCAATGAAGTATATCGCTTATCGTAAATGGCTTTGCATCGGTTATGGAGGCAGGTAAAGAAGCCGAGAAGAATAAAGATGCGATGCTAAGTGGCAAGGCCGGAGTTGCTGGGTCTGCGGTTGTAGAAGAGCCGAGGGCGAGGAGATGTATTTGGTCCTGCATTGCGTTGATGATTGGAGTTGTGTTACGGAGGGAGCTCGAGTGATGGAATTGCGCCCAAAGTGCTATGGACCCAGGTAATGATCGTGGGTCAATGATCTCGAATTAATGAATGTCTATGATGCAAGTTTGGAGGCTTAAGAGCAACTAGTGATGGATGGGGCTGAGTACTTGGCAGCGAGAAGTATGGCACTGGTTGATGCAATGGAGGGAATGGATTTTGAAGCTGCAGAAATTGTGCGAAAACGGAGCAGAATTGGTGCACCGGTGGTACTAGCCCGGGATGCCGGATTTCGAAAGTTAAAATGTGAATCATAATATTTCAGTGAATCACGAAAGGGGTATGTGTTGGATGCATGATTCGACGGTCGGATATATGAGCTACGAGTCGCGCTTTTAGGTACGTTTTCGCAAGAAATGAGAAGTTGGGTTGGATGGTTCTTGTGAATGTATGAACTATAGAGAAGCAGAGATGAGTTGCTGGGAATACACACTTGCTGGCGACAGTTTCCGATGACAAAAGCGGCTGGAGATAGTTTCACAGTGGCCGGATTCCGGTGACCGGATTCCGGCCGATTTCCGGCCATAATCCCAGTTTTCCGTCGACCAGTTTTGGACCCAAAATTTCCAGAGACTTATTTTCACACATGGGCTTGGTGGACTACTTGGAGATGGGTTTTGAGAAGATTTGACCTAAATTTGGAAAGAGTATCCTTTTGGAATGGAAGAAACATATAAATAGAAAAGTCTTTCTCAAACCTTGATATATCTCCATGAGGAGACTTCTACTTGTTTTCTAGGGTTTCACATGATAGTTTTCTTCTTTGCTTTCTATGATGATTTCCAAAAACACAAGTAACTAAGTTTTTATTATTGGTTGAAGATGTAGTTGGATTTTGCAACCAAGTTATGATTTTTATGAATTAGTTTTCTCTCAATATTATCGTTTGATTTCTACGGGTTATAATAATTGCATGATTGATGTATTGCAATATGATTGAATGTTTGTTTAGTTAAGTCTAGAATTGATTGAACTCACATCCATATCTATAGCTATTTTAGGGTTTTTCATCAAGCGATAACCTTGAATACGAGTAGCATGATATGATTCTAGGTTGTAGTGATACATCCTTGTAGTCATATGTAGAAATTGACCTTTGTTCGAATTGTTTTTGCGCAATGTATTTCAATTGCATTGATTAGCCTATTTCTCAAACTTAATGCTCCTAGGAATTGAACTTGATTAGCGCAAGGCGTTAGGTTATTCTTTAGGTAGAATTCACATACGCAGCTTCTAATGTGTGTGTTGATGAACTTTGGAAATTTATGGAGTATTCTTGCAATAAGGTATTCTATGGCTTTTGATGATAGCGAGATTAAATACGAATTCTATTCATATATTCATAAACTTGTTTACAATTGAAGATGAAACCTTTATCCAATATTTTCACATCCTTGATTTGCGTGTTTACTTTTATTTGTTTTGCTTTTATTTTATTTTAGTATATAAAAATCAGCAAACCCCCGTTGTTTTATATAGGAAACCATAACATATTGACAACCAAGACCTCTATGTGGGAACGATCCTTTCTTGCCCTTGCTTCATTATATATTTTGAGTAGTAAGAAAGTGTAATTTATTTTTGACGCCTACGACAGCGATCAAAGTTTGGCGCCGTTGCCGGGGAGGCAGCGGTTGTTAATTGTTTTTTTGGTTTCATATTTTTGTTTTTAGTTTTGTTTTAATTTTTCTTATTCTTTGGTTCTTAACCGAGTTTTGAGAATCTCGTTTCAGGTACCAATTCTATATCTATGGACGGAGCATATTGGAGCAATCAGTACGGCTTTCAACCTCAACAACATGAAAACTATCACCCTTATGGGGAGTACAATCAAAACCAATCCTTTGGTTATGGTCAATATTCCACGTACCCTTTTAGTTGTTCTCATACATTCCAACCTTCTTACTGTGGGTATGTAAGTGAGCAACCACAAGGAGGGGAGACTAATTTTACTCCTATTAATTTTTCATCTAGTTTGGTAGATGAAATGCAACAATTTATGGACAGCATGGAGTCAGTTTGTGGACAACCAAGCGTGGAACCATTTTCATCGACCGAATGTGCTCATAGTATGTTTGGACCAATTTCTGATCGTAGTTATGATCATTCACCCATTCAAAGGGAAGATAATTGGCCTAACAATACTGAAGTAATTAATTCCACTTTTGCCTTGTCGAATGAGCTTTACAAACAAATGGAACACTATATTCAGAATTTGGATGGATCACTCCAAGAGCTTCAAAGAGGTGTCTCCGACGTAAGAAAGGGCATTGATGAATACATAGAGGAAATGAATAATTATGTTGAAAAAGGCGAACCTTTGGGGACTTTCGTTGATATTTGTGTAGTTAACTCAACTCTTGATCGTAATAATGATCATTCACCTATTCAAAAGGATGAGTTGGAGATTAGCAACACTAAATTCAGCGAGAACCAATCTTATGTTGACTATGATAGTGATGATGATTATTATGAAAATACATCGTTTGAACCAATTTATGGTGACATCCCCGAGGAGTGTACAATGGAGTCTTTTTGCGACCAAGGTGAAGTTGAAAAGGAATATGATGACACTAGTATAGCTTACTCAAGCATTGATCTTTATAATGATCAAGAACCTATTCAAAAGGTAGAGCTTGAGGATGATGCAAGGAGTGTTCTAAAGAAATTCCTTATGGACAATATTGCATCCGCAAAAGAGTATGTGCCTTACTACAAGGAGGAGTATGTTGAGAATGAGACGGTTATGACCAATATTGTGGAAGACCCAATTGAGCTTGCAAATGATTGTAATGATGATGTTTATGTCGAAACTTTGGTTACGGCAGAAATGGACGAAGAATGGTTGCAAGGTTTGATAGAGGACCATGATATAAAAGAGGTGAATAATTCACTTGAGTTTTTAAAGGATGAAGAGGATTCCGTGATACAAGAGATTGTGCAAGGTTTATCTAACTCATTGCCTATTATTTCTTCTCCTTTACCTCTTATTGGTTTGAATGTATGTGCTTCGAGAGTATTGTTGAATGACTTTGTTTCTCGATTTCCGCCATTAGAGATACTTGATTCTCATACTATGCAGGTTATGGAACAAGAAACCGTGGAAGTACCCGACTTCTATATTCTTTATACACTTCCAAGTGTGGACAAGAATAAGTGTGGGGGAAGCTTTTATCGGTTCATAGCTTCACTTTTGCTTTATATTACTAATATTTGTGTGAAGCTAGTGTTTCCAAAACAGGTTCTATGGAAGGATCCCCAACTTTTCAGATTGTTGGTATATGGGGAATGAATCTTGCAAGTACATAGTCGGGCTGACGACTTTAAACCAAGCGCTACATGGGAGGCAACCCATAGGTTTTGTATCTCTTATCTTTTAATTTTTCTTTTCTTGTTTTTAGTTCTTTTTCTTATCGCAAATTGTTAGGATTTCCCACCTTGACTTTCTTTGGACGATTCAATTTACATTGAGGACAATGTAAAGTTTAAGTGTGGGGGAGTGGTTAAGCATTTGCGTTGTAAATTTTTCAAATTTTTCAATTTTTTTTGAAATAGTGAATAAAAACTCCAACTTGTAGTTAGTTTAGAGTCATATAGTATACATGTCGCTAAGATTACATCGAGAATCTCATAAGAGTGACTGAACTTAGAGATGACAGAGAACATGATCGGGTTTCTTACTTGTATGAGAGTTAAAGTTGGATTTAACCATGCCACCGGCAAATAAGGTGCATCGAATTCGGTATTAGAACAGTGATCCCCTATAGTGGAGACTACCCATGTTACATAATGTGAGGCACCGACCTTCAATTCTTTATACCGTCTAAATTTGTGCTTTTAGAGTGTGTGTCACCGTACGTAAATTCCGGGCGAGAATGGTGAGCTGCCCAACTTCCCACCATAGAAGCACTATTTTGATCTCTTGAGTGCTATTTTTATCAACCATGATGGTGACATCGAATTTCTAACTTACATACCACTTGTAATCTTGTTCGCAGTTAGCACCATCCACCTTATCTCTCTCTACACCAACAGGTCCATAGAAACACCATCATCATCAACAAGAGGAGCATCACAAATTTGAAGGAAAGTTGAGGACGTTCGAGGTTTACAAGCAACGATACGGAAATGGGCAGATTTCGGATTTGAGTAAAGCAACAAGACAAGGAGCAGAATTTTTATAAGTTGAAGACTATTGTACAAGAGCGAAGTTTATAAAGATGAGAGTTCGAGAAATTTATGATATCAAGACATACAAGTTGTGAAGAATCAAGTGGTAAAGTACTTACACCATGGCCTTTGTACTTACGTTTTTATTTTATCTTATATGTATTTTGTTTTCTCTTGTTTCAAAAAAAAAAAAAAAAAAATTGAAAAAAAAAAAAAAAATAAAAAAAATAAAAAAAAAAAAAAGAGACAAGAGAAAAATGTTTAGGTTTGTTAATAGTTTTTATTATTTTTTTTTATTTTTATTTTTGTATTTGTTTTATTTCTTATCTTCTAAAAAAAAAAATTAGAAAAAAAATAAGTTGTGGCCATTTTGGTGCTGCGATCAAAGTTCTTTCTTCAAGTGGAGTGGCTCCTTGCAATGAACGAACTTTCTTGGAATTACAAGACAAACACCCTGCAGCGCCCCCTCCGGTTGTTTCTTATGATGACATTATTACGGACCCAATTACTGTGGATTGCCGTGCAGTCTTGGGAGCGATTAAGAGTTTTCCTAAAGGAACATCTTGCGGTCGAGATGGTTTGAGGGCACAACATTTAGTTGATGCGATGAGTGGGGCTGCGGCTGCTGTTGCAGATATTTTACTCGCTTCGATTACAGGAGTTGTCAATCTTTGGTTGGCTGGAAAATGCCCTGTGGAGCTGGGAGAGTTCATAGCCAGTGCACCCTTAACTCCGTTACTCAAGCCTGGAGGGGGTCTACGGCCTATTGCAGTTGGCACGGTTTGGCGTAGATTGGTTTCTAAAGTGGCTGCTTTTTCTGTTGGGAAGGATATGACTTCTTATCTTGGAGATTACCAATTCGGGGTTGGTGTTTCTACTGGAGGGGAAAGTATTTTCATGCTGTAAATGGTCTCCTTGAGTTGAAAGGTCACTCGGACAAGATGTCAATGTTACTTATTGACTTCTCTAATGCTTTCAACATGGTGAGCAGATCTCAGCTCATCAAGGAGGTTCGTCTCCATTGTCCAGGTATTTCTCGATGGGTAGAATTTTGTTATATGCGACCTGCTAAACTTTATTATGATCAATATATTTTGTCGTCTGCCCTTGGAGTCCAACAGGGTGACCCTCTCGGTCCCTTGTTGTTTGCTTTGACTCTTCACCCTCTAGTGAAGACTATTGCTTCCAGTTGTAAACTCGATCTACACGCCTGGTACCTTGATGATGGTACTATCATTGGTGATACTCTTGAGGTGTCTAAGGCCTTGCGTATTATTGAAATGAAGGGCCGGTAGAGGTTTACATCTCAATGTTAAGAAACGGAAGTCTTCTGGCCTTCTATTGATCCCGAAGTATTGATGATGGTGTTTTCCCGCCTGATATTGGTAGACCGTCTAATGGTGTTAAACTTTTGGGTGGTCCTGTGAGTTTGGATTTGAACTTTATTAGTAATATGATGCTGAGTAGAGTGAACAAGACGGTTCAACTGATGTCGGCTATCAAAAAACTCAAGGATCCTCAAAGCGAGATGCTATTACTTCGCAACTGCACTGTGTTTCTAGATTATATTTTGCATTGCGTACTACTAATCCTCGCTCGCTCTTGAAAGAAGTCTGCCGAGATCTTTGATGATCATTTGCTCAAGTATTTGAGACTTCTTATCACTGGTGATGGCTCTGGTTTTGGACCTTTACAGCAGAGATTAGCTACCTTGCCTATCAAGGATGGTGGCTTTGGCATTTACACCATGGCTGACACCCGCGCCTACTGCTACCTTGCTTCTCAGAGTCGATGACGACTTCGAAAGCAAAAGGTGATCCTTGGTAACTTATTCCCAACAAACAAAGGCTCTGCTTATCAGATGGCTATGCAGAATTTTATTCAGGTATGTGGATTACCTTCTTCTTATTGCGTTGATGATACTGCCCCCCCCTCCATGCATTCCCTGGCAGTTACTTACTTTGATGCAATTAAGAGGAAAATCCCAGACCAGTTTTCTATGTCTGCAAGAGATTCCATTTTGTGGAAGTGTAACCAAGTTAAGCATGCACAAGATTATTTATTGGCTATACCTATTAGTGGGCTTAATCAATGCCTCGGGCCTAGACAGCCGTAGCTGTCCTTTGCTATCGCCTGGGTATTCCATTGTTTGTTGAGAATGGTTTATGCTCTAGTTGTAACAAATTTATGGATATTTATGGAGATCATGCGCTTCATTGTGCTAAGGATGTTGGGGTTAAGTTTCGACATGACTTTGTACGTGATATAGTTGTTGACATTTGTTACAAAGCCAGTGTGCCTGCGCGCAAGGAAGTTTCTCTTGGGCTCTGTCGCTTGACGACAAGATCTACTGGCCAGGTGATATCCTCGTCCTCAACTGGGAAAATGGTAAGGATGTTTGCATGGATGTTACAGGGGTATCTCCCTTTGCAGGTGAAGGTATTCGCTCTTTTGTTCCTGGCAAAGCTATTTCTAATGCTGTTGCACGAAAACGCACTAAATACTTGGATAAGTGTGTTTCACTTGGATATGGTCTTGGCATTTTAGCTTTCTCTACCTTAGGGGAATTAGGCGAGGATACTTTATGTTTTTTTAAGCGTCTGAAGAACTGCTTAGTTTGTAATGATGCTAGTAGTGGTGTTGGTAGCTTTATTTTCATAGATTAGGTATTGCTATTCAAAACGGTGTTGGAGCCCAGCTTGTTGCGAGGTTGCCAACCAAAAGTATGTAATATTAATTACCTCTAATTGATTAAGAAAAAAAAAAAAAAAAATTGGGTTTGTATAGTTCGTTTTTATTTTTGTATTCTTTCAATAAAGCCAATGGAAAGAAGGAATATCTATAATGAAGTTTCAAGCGACAAGGAATTTGAGGGAAAGAATCATATTGTCAAGATTCTACGAAGTTCGAGAGTTATCATCAAGAGTTGAAGACCGAAGACGAAGATGAAGACACCGATTAAAGATCGAAGACGTTTCTATGGATGCTGTGAGAGTGGTGCTAGTCGCACGCCGAATGTATAACGAGGTAAGTAAGCATATTCCCACCTTCGTTAAGTGGTTGATTTCCTTTCGAAGAGATCGTCGGAAAAATGGGTTTTCAAAAATATTAAAAGATGTGGGTTTTCAAAATATTTCGGAGGGTTTTTACCTTCCTACCATTCAACGTGTCTCAGGATTCTCTCTTCATTCCTACCTGGACACATGTGTGACCCATAAAAAGCTGTTTATTATTGAGAGCAACTTCATAAAACCCTTTCTTGTGAGGCAGAGTCGAGACTTTTGATCACTCCGAACCCGAATTTTTGTCGAGAAGGGATGGTTATTTCTCTCTCAACTTTTAAGAATGAGACTGTGTTCATTTATGTGTCTAACTTCTTATGACTAGTGTAGTTGCAGGAAATCCCACACTACACCCCTCATAATATTTCATAGATCTAAATCTATTTCATAATTAAAATAAAGATTAAAGTACTAAATTTATAAAATGGACACAAGGATTTTTTACATGGTTCGATCAATGTGATCTACATCCATGGTTCTTCACTATGATTATTGAGATTACATTAATATTTCATTTACAATCTCCATTAATGGATATTTGGTAGAGCTCTAGATCTAGTTTTAGGGGAAGAAGATGATAAAGAAAATAAATCCCTCTCTAAAAATATCTCTCTCCAAAATATCTCTCTCTCTTCCCAAAATTATTCTCCCCTTTCTCTCTCCTGCTCTCTTCTTTATATAGGATATTACATAGTGGATGACAGCTCATGTACAACTAATATTTCCCTAAATTTCGGATTTACCTCGCGACATCCTCGCAAGAGTATAAATGTTAAATCTCGCAGACACTCTAGTTTTCGCAAGATCTTCGCACTTTCTTCATGTTTACGCTATCGTCATTTGTTATGTCATTTCTGAAATCATTTTGCGACGGCTTCGCGACGTTGTTAATGAAGATTCCGCAAGTGTGTTGTTGTTGTGATATTTGGATCCTACATCTTGCCTCTTTTTTCTTGAATATTGCTTGAAGAGCGATCTTTAAGAAAAAATCATTGTTGTAGTAGTCTTTGATCTTTGTTGATGAAGGAACGAGCGAAAGAATACTGGACTTGAAAAGTACGTACTTGCCTCTATTCTTTTGCGAAGTTCCGAAGCTTTGCGAAAATAAGAAGTATTATCTCTTGAAGTATGCGAAGTATAAAGTATCTTTGAAGAGGTATATGAAGTATGAAGTATGAAGTATCCTTGAAAAAATATAAGAAGTATCAATCCTTGATTGCGAATAAGAAGTATTGTGAAATTATTACTCCATGCTCTCTGCCTCATGCAATGCTCTATTCTTTTGTGAAGTTTCGAAACTTTGCGAAGTGAATAAGAAGTATTAATCCTTGAAGTATAAGAAGTATTGCCGAAGTTATTATTCCATCTTTGGTGAGGATTCTTTTTATTCATTTGTAAGTGATTCTTTCCGAGAAGATAAAGAACATAAAATGTTTTCTTGGTTATCCATAATTGCCTCTGTTCTTTATCTATGAGTGTATAATCATTGAAAAAGTGTTGAATGAGCGAGTTATTTCTTCATTCTTATCTTGCCTCTGTCTCATACGTTGTTCTCATGCGATAGTATAATCTCTTCAAGTTGCTTATAGATGTAGCTTTAAATCGCGTCCATTCTTCATTTCTCTGATTTTGTCTCTAGTATATGCATTCCTCTTTGTGTATTTATTGTTTCTCGCAAGTTCTTACTTGTGCTTCATCTTTTCTTATTCCTGCACTATTAGTATTGCATGATAATATGATCATAATATGAAGTGTGTGGCATTTGCATTGCCTTAGTCTCATTATCATGTATATGTTCACAAGCTTATCATTTAATCATTTTCTCAAGTTCGCAATCTTATCATGTAATCTTTCTTGCGATGAAAGATCTCGGTTACCTACATTCAAAATGTTTATGTTCAATTTTGTCATTGCGACAAGATCGCAGGACGTCTTTACATTTTCATGTAATGACCCATTGGTCTTTCCTTATCTTTTTTCTTGTGTGGTCTTATTTCGCCTTCCTAGTTAAAGGTCTTATTTTGCCACCCCTCATTGCGACAATATGACAAGCCTAAATGCTCTTTCAAACATAAAGCCCCATTACATTGCCGTCTTGCGACAAAATCGCAGGACGTCGTTACACTTTCATATAACGACCCATTGACCTTGTCTTATCATTTCTTTAGTATTTTTGCCTTTGCAGGATATTTTTCTTGCGACAATATGATAGGCCTAAGTATTCTTGCGAACGTAAAGCCCCATGACATTGCCGTCTTTGCGACGAAATCGCAGGACGTCGTTACACTTTCATATAACGACCCATTGATTTCGTCTTACCTTCGCGTTAGTATTATTACCTCTTCAGGATCATCGCACAAATATGACAAGCCTAAATTTTCTTTCGAAAATAAAGCCTCATGACATTTGCGTCTTTTGACACTTATCACCTCCCTAATGGAGGGTGCCGCCCTTATCTTCTCCTCCGGTTGCCCCTTCAAGGAGGCGTACATCGGCCATACAAGACTAGCTCCTCCCATCCGGTCTTAACAACAACCAAGTTATTTTCGCAGCCTCTTATCCCTTATACCTATATGGTTTATGGTTACGAGATCGCACCCTAAGTGGAGTTTTCTTCGGGCCGAGTGCGGCGTATACCAAGACTTGCCAAGAATGGCCGAGACACTTCAAATGCCCTGGCACTCTTGGCTCAACCGTGTACCCCTTTGCGCCTTGAGCATACATCGACTCCTTGGAAGAGACCTTCAGCGTCCAACCGGTATAACCTTATATATATAGTTGGAAATCCAAAGTATCTCTCCCGGATAGGCTTTCATGGGCCCCAAATTTCCATGACCCGGCTTCGAGCGGTGTAACCTTCCCCCCGAGCCATGTCAAGAGATACCCCTTATATGACGCACTTTAGGTCTTACATTTGCCTCTTACGAAATATCATTCGCGAACTAGGGTGTACGCCATAAAGGTTCGTCCCATTCACTCACTCATTCATTTTTGTCAATTCATTCAATCATTCATTTCTCTTAAAATTATCGCATGTCTTCATTCTTTCATTCATCCTTTCATTCATTCCTTCATTTCGTCATTTCCTTCACTTATTCTTTCATTTCGTCATTTCTTTCATTCATTCTCATAATATCATATCATTTGAAGTAAAGTAAATATTCAAGAGAAATATATAAATTAGAAATCTTTGAAATCTTTAAGATCTTTCTAATTTAGAAATCTTTGAAATCTTTTTTTTTTTTTTTTTTTTTTTTTTAAATCAAATCAAAAATATTTTATTTTCTAATAAAAGTAAAATGTTCAAAGAAAGTGGTACTTAGCTTTTATGTGATTCGTTGTTGTTGTCTCTTGCGAAGTATATGATTTGCTTGCGAAGCTAGCATCCTTGAAATGTATAAACGTCGCACAAAATATAGTTATCTCGCAGAAAAAAGAAGTGTGAGAAATGAGATTTGAACCCTTGACCTTCCTCTTGCATATTCTCGCACCATACCAACTGTTCTAACCCTCTCTTGCGAAATTAATTTGCGAGATAGTCATCAACTTTCTTCTTTGCGAAATAGGCAAAGTCCTTGCGAAGATGACTTCTCGAAGAAAACTTATTTGAAACAATCATTTGCGAGGTGTATGTTCATGCAGCAAATGTTTGCGAAGTAAACATCTGCAAAACAAAAAATTCTTTGCGTAGGGGAAGACTCGAACTCGCGACCTCTAATTTGCATGCCCCTTCTCTAACCATCTGTGCCACTCGTTGTGTGCGAAATAAATACATAGTGCTGTGACTCTATTCCATTTCTTCGCCTCTAGGATTTCAAAAATTTGCGAAAAACTAATCTTGGTGGTATTCGATCTTGCGTTTTCAAGCGCATTGGCTACACCCTGAACCATTTGTGCTATCCTTTATTTGTGTTAATTTGGTAAGCTTCATATCTGTTGTTATTTCTTTGTCGTCCTTTGTGATTTAAGACTGGAAATTTTCCTTCATGTGATAACTCTCAGTAAGCTTCGCAATATTTCTTCGCAGGTAGGTTTAACTTCTATAGAGATCACTTGTTAGTTAGGGTTCTTCCTCCTGACGGTATAATGAGATATCATCTTTGTTAATCATCTTCTTCTTTCTTGAATTTGTTTTGCTCTGTCTTTGTCCCTTTCTTAGCTGTACTTCCTTCCGTCGTTCATCTTCTTTGATCATCTTTGCTTTACAATGGAACTTGAGGTTGTCTTAACGATCAATAATATCTCGCTTGTCCTCGCTAGAATAAATTACAACTTCACTAGAACCTGCGGCAACTTTGCTGGTACAATCAAGGAGTAATCTTTTTCCCTTACCCGCCGCGAAACCTCGCTTGAACTTTATTTGATGAAGTGAACATCGCAGAGAGCTTTATGTCTTCGCAAGGCTTACTCCTTGTTGAACCGAAGCTCCATGATTCTCTGCTTTTATCTCCTACGATGAAGTCTTTTTCATGCATCCCTCCGTTGTTTTCCTCTTCGCAAGTATTGAACTAATTTGAATCGATTTGTGATGTGGATTGACTGATTTGAACTTAATGTTGCTAATCTCCATTCATATTCTCAGAACCTTGACCATCCGTTCGAGCTGCTACTGCGAGAATGTAGTTGTGAACTGGATTGATTGCCCATGATGTTGGTGACAAAGTCTAGCTATTGTTGCTTCTTCTTTCGCTGGCTTTGCGAGTTATCTCCCTCCGTTGGTTGTTTCCAAAGTAATTGCATTTTGCGTCAAAATGCAATTGATGATGTTCGCTGGCTTCTTCTGTTTATAATTTAACCTGTAGTAACAATAGTTTGTCTTTGTAAACCTTAATAGCTCAGAGAGTGCTTTAACTTTGCCTGGATATTGGATTTCATAGAAGCTCATTGAATTTCGTCTGGAATTTCTGAACCCGCGATTCTCCATATGGCTTCATCTCTTTTCTTTCCTCATCTTTTTGGTTGTACTAAGTATTCTCTTCGCAGCTTCATTGTCCCATTAGTATTTTCCACTTTAGTATGATATCTTTAAAGCTTGAATGCTGATGCAGCGTGAACACCTCCAAGTAATATTGGTAAATGTTCATGAAACTTCATCATTGGTTGCTGTGCTCCAAGTTGGATAGGTGACGAGTACACTTTGCTTTCATCCTCATAGAAGTTTGGTGACGTAATAAACTTGCAAAGAAAGTTCCTGTGGAGGAAACCTCGCGACATTTTGATTTTCCATAAGGAAGACGTCTCGCTAAAAGAAATGCTTGCGAGAAGTCATGAAGAAAATCTTGCACAACTCAACGAGATTCGTAAAATTTCTTTGCTCGATGAAGTATCCCTGCCTTCTTTACTCTTTGATAATTTTGCCTATGCTGACCCGATGGGACTGATGAGTTTTCATCTCTCAAGTTAAATCTTCCTAACTAATGCCTCCATGTTCTTCTTTTCGCTGGTAATTGATGATTGCAATGTTCTAACTATCATATGATAACTCATTAGTCTTCATTCCTCTTTTCCACCGAGTTGTCTTCGCCTAAGTTGATGTCTTTGTTGGTGAATAATGAATTTTTCTTCTCCTGAGTTGTTGTCTTCGCCTTCATGATGTTAATTCATCGCAACACTGTTTAAGGCTCCACCTCATCTTGTACCCAAGTTGCTCCTGGCATCACGTGCGTCTGGATCTCGTCCTTCCTTTACTCTTTCTTCTCCTGTTTTCTTCATCTTGTTTTCTTCGGCAATATGTTGATGACTCAATTTCTTCCTCTCTGTAATTGGATTTCTCTGAACATTTTTTTTTTAATGTTGTTCGTTGTTGAGTGGATGAAATTTCGGTTAAACCTCCATATTTGCTCTCCTAACTTAAAGATTCAGAAAAGAAAACTGCATAATATGGCTAATTTCACCAAATTTCTCTTGGATCAACACATCATCCCCCCTGTTTCTAGCGCATATGTAGTTGCAGGAAATCCCACACTACACCCCTCATAATATTTCATAGATCTAAATCTATTTCATAATTAAAATAAAGATTAAAGTACTAAATTTATAAAATGGACACAAGGATTTTTTACATGGTTCGATCAATGTGATCTACATCCATGGTTCTTCACTATGATTATTGAGATTACATTAATATTTCATTTACAATCTCCATTAATGGATATTTGGTAGAGCTCTAGATCTAGTTTTAGGGGAAGAAGATGATAAAGAAAATAAATCCCTCTCTAAAAATATCTCTCTCCAAAATATCTCTCTCTCTCTACCCAAAATTATTCTCCCTTTCTCTCTCCTGCTCTCCTCTTTATATAGTATTTACATAGTGGATGACAGCTCATGTACAACTAATATTTCCCTTAATTTCGGATTTACCTCGCGACATCCTCGCAAGAGTATAAATGTTAAATCTCGCAGACACTCTAGTTTTCGCAAGATCTTCGCACTTTCTTCATGTTTACGCTATCGTCATTTGTTATGTCATTTCTGAAATCATTTTGCGACGGCTTCGCGACGTTGTTAATGAAGATTCCGCAAGTGTGTTGTTGTTGTGATATTTGGATCCTACAACTAGTGTCAGAATTTCTATGTCTTCTTAGCGCGTTGGATGCTATCATTACGGAGAACTAGTAAGTTGGAAAAGTAGGTTTTGTGGGTATATCTCTAGTAAACCCTCACGAGACTATAACTCGTCCACTAGGGACACCTATGGGTTTAAAGGCTTGTTATTTATGCTAAAAGTAACCGTAGCCTCGACGACACGGAGTTGTATGTATCTTTTTAAATTGTTTTGTTTGATTTGCTCGAGGACTAGCAAAGTCTAAGTGTGGGGGAATATGATAGGTGTCTAAAACACCTAATTTACTATCTAGTAGTTACGCTTTCTTTGCTATTTTTCTTGTGAATTATGTACTTTATGTGTGTTTTTGAGTTTTGTAGTTACTTTGGAGTCATTGGAGCAAAAAGAAGTGAGACTCGCTCAAATCCGGGATTTCTTCTCATCGTCTTGGAGAGAATGAAAAGGCGAAGCCCACGGCGAAAGAAAAAGATCATTTCAGGAGCGAAATCAATGATTAAGCTTGTCAGTCCCCTGAAACTGACAATACAAGAATTATGCAGATGACCCTTATCCAAGCAAATGAGTGCCTAAGTAAATCTTATCTACTACAATACTAATCCGAGGAGATGAAATTAAAGTGGGTTTCTGAGTACTGTGAATGATGTATGAGAACGGGTTTCTTCTATACTTGAATTCTGTAGAGAAGGAGTTGATGTGTGATTTTCAACTACAAGTTCACAAATGGCACACCCACTGTTTGACAGAATGCCTGAACGAGCAATTCTTCACTACAAGTTCAGCTGTGATTCGATAGTGGTCTGTGGTTGGCGTTTAATGGTTCTGGCGACGGGATATCGAAAAGCTCAAGGAAAAATAATGGCAGCTACTTCCATTGAAATGATCATAGAAGTGATGATAAACTAGAGGTTGTTGTTGTTGCAACCGTGACACTTAAGCTCAAAAGAGGACGTTCTCTTGATGGAGAAACTCGTGGTGATCGAGTAGAAACATGGGAATGTGTTGTTGCTGCTAAGAAGAGTTGGAGCTCGGGTTTGGCTATGTTGGTGGAGAGATATTAACCTAACAGGGAGAGGATGGTTTGGTTGGTAATCGGTGTGGGGTGGTCCATTGGTCTTGAGCTTGTGGTTCGTTTTCCATTGGTTTGCATTTAAGTTCAACAGAGTCGAGAGCAGGGAAGCTGCATTGCAGTGACTGAGCAGATGGAGCAGTCTGAGTTAAAGCTGTAGATGTGCGAATTGAGGGAGGAGTGTTGGTTCTAGTGGTGACTGCAACAGCTAAATGAATGTCAGAGCTGCGGGTGTTGATGCTGAGATATTGCAGCTGAGTTGAAGTGCACAGCTGGTGTATCGGATTGAGTGGTTGCATCTAATTGAGCTTGAAGGAGAATTGTGCATATGTGATCCCATTTCATGGACGGAAATCGACTTATCAGTATTAAACCAAAAAACTAAGTGCTGGGTAAAGAGGCACACTGTAATTCTTCCAAGGTTTGGTGAAATATCCAAGTCCAACAGACTCTGGCCGAACAAGATTCTGACAGAAGTGGTTAATTACAAGAAAGGCGAGTTGTTTGGTGTATCGCATGAGGTTGCAGGTATGAGCTTGAACTGAAATGGAAGGCTGTATCGCAGGAGGTAAAGTGTTGCTGCCATTGAGCCGAAGGGAATGAGATGGCTGTGGTTCGATGGGAGCAGTCCTGGCAAGATGGAATTAAAGTTGCAGCTACAAGTGCAAGTGCCGTTGGTTGGATGAATTGACTGGGAGGAGATTGAGAATAGCAATGAAGATGAGCTGGTGTTGCTAGTTTCAATGGCAAGGACCTGGAGTTAGGATTCGAGTTGAATTGCAGGGAGCGAGAAATTATGCGGATGTTCACAATGTGCTGTGCTGCTACGATTAATTCTAGGCAGAAAAGGGAACTGAAGGCAATGAAGTATATCGCAATCGTAATACTGCTACTGGTTATGGAGGCAGTAAAGAAGCTGAGAAGAATAAAGATGCTGATACTAAGTGGCAAGGCCGGAGTTGCGGTTGCGGTTGTAGAATGAGGCAGAGATGTATTTGGTCTGTGCGTTGCAGCTGCGAGTGATGGAATTGCGCCAGGGAAGTGCAGGTAATGACTGTGGGTCACTGCAGCTGAATTACAGCTTACTGATGCAAGTTTGGAGGCTTAAGAGCAACTAGTGATGGATGGGGCTGAGTACTTGGCAGCAGAGAAGTATGGCACTGTGCAGGGAATGGATTTTGAAGCTGTAGAAATTGTGCGAAAACGGAGCAGAATTGGTGCACCGGTGGTACTAGCCCGGGATGCCGGATTTCGGAAGTTAAAATGTGAATCATAATATTTCAGTGAATCACGAAAGGGGTATGTGTTGGATGCATGATTCGACGGTCGGATATATGAGCTACGAGTCGCGCTTTTAGGTACGTTTTCGCAAGAAATGAGAAGTTGGGTTGGATGGTTCTTGTGAATGTATGAACTATAGAGAATCGAGATGAGTTGCTGGAATACACACTTACCGCGACGCTTTCCGATGACAAAAGCGGCTGGAGATAGTTTCACAGTGGCCGGATTCCGGTGACCGGTGACCGGATTTCCGGCCATAATCCCAGTTTTGCGGCGACCAGTTTTGGACCCAAAATTTCCAGAGACTTATTTTCACACATGGGCTTGGTGGACTACTTGGAGATGGGTTTTGAGAAGATTTGACCTAAATTTGGAAAGAGTATCCTTTTGGAATGGAAGAAACATATAAATAGAAAAGTCTTTCTCAAACCTTGATATATCTCCATGAGGGAGACTTCTACTTGTTTTCTAGGGTTTCACATGATAGTTTTCTTCTTTGCTTTCTATGATGATTTCCAAAAACATAAGTAACTAAGTTTTTATTATTGGTTGAAGATGTAGTTGGATTTTGCAACCAAGTTATGATTTTTATGAATTAGTTTTCTCTCAATATTATCGTTTGATTTCTACGGGTTATAATTGCATGATTGATGTATTGCAATATGATTGAATGTTTGTTTAGTTAAGTCTAGAATTGATTGAACTCACATCCATATCTATAGCTATTTTAGGGTTTTTCATCAAGCAATAACCTTGAATACGAGTAGCATGATATGATTCTAGGTTGTAGTGATACATCCTTGTAGTCATATGTAGAAATTGACCTTTGTTCGAATTGTTTGCGCAATGTATTTCAATTGCATTGATTAGCCTATTTCTGAAACTTAATGCTCCTAGGAATTGAACTTGATTAGCGCAAGGCGTTAGGTTATTCTTTAGGTAGAATTCACATACGCAGCTCGTGTGTGTGTTGATGAACTTTGGAAATTTATGGAGTATTCTTGCAATAAGGTATTCTATGGCTTTTGATGATAGCGAGATTAAATACGAATTCTATTCATATATTCATAAACTTGTTTACAATTGAAGATGAAACCTTTATCCAATATTTTCACATCCTTGATTTGCGTGTTTACTTTTATTTGTTTCGCTTTTATTTTATTTTAGTATATAAAAATCAAAAACCCCCGGTGTTTTATATAGAAACCATAACATATTGACAACCAAGACCTCTGTAGGGGAACGATCCTTTCTTGCCCTTGCTTCATTATATATTTTGAGTAGTAAGAAAGTGTAATTTATTTTTGACGCATACGACAGCGATCAGTAAACAAGAGTGTTGACAAAGATTTTTTGTTCTTTATTTCCAATAAGTTTGACTTTTTGACAGTAAAGCTTCTTTATAAGTACAAAATTTTTTGTGTACCCGGGAATATTTGAAAGACAATCAAACCAATATATTTGATGAGAAAAGTTCTAATACTTTTCTCAGAAGATTTTTGATTAACAAGTAGCAAGACAAAAAATGTTATGCTTATCATGTTTTTGTAAGACAGATACCTTTGTTATAGGTGGTGGTTCTTCAGTTAAAACATTGAGACTGTCTTTTTGATTTGGCATCAGGTTTGTTATAGATTTTTGGATACTTATGACCACTGTCCCATTTTCAAAAGAGTTTTCGAATGAGACTTTTACTTTCGTCATTTGTGTCTTCCACCATGAAAAATTGAATCCATCAAATCTTGATGGTACGTTAACTGAATCAGTTATAGGTTTGTTCGAAACCATATTTAGATTCAAATCTTATATGATGGATCACATTAAACATAAATTGTTAGATATTTTTGTATTTGTCTACTCTGATACCAATTGAAATGACGAGGATACCAAGTACACCACAATCTTTTTGGTATCAACCTAATTGAGATACACCTTATGTGATCTAATTCAGGAAACTACTTTCAAGGATATTAGTTCTCAACAATGTGACACCGGGTATATAAAATAAGAATCAAAACCGAACTTAATTGAAAAGACAATGGTACCCAAATATACCTCAAGCTAAAACTTTTCCTACCTATAAGTCCTTTCTCCGAAAGTGATTGTCTATGGACTGAGTCGAGACAATGCAACTAATCAGTTCATACTTCGTGTGATCGTCTATGGATACGAGATCGAGACAATACAACAACGAAGTATGTTTACTTGATAAAAAGGTTCGGACTTAACCAAACACGATAGGATTGCTTATCAAGTAAATAGGAATTAACTTTTTTGTGTAATTTACTTTAATTATAATAAAACAATTATAATGCGTAAATATAAAGTAAATGACACGGCAAGATTTTGTTAATGAGGAAACCGCAAATGCCGAAAAACCCCGGGACCTTGTCCAGAATTGAATACTCTCAGGATTAAGCCGCTACACAAAATTAAACCAACTTCGTATAGTTGAGACCAGAAACTAAACCTATAGTTCACCTAGTTCCGTCTGCGTATTCCCATGCCTCCAACTTATGAATAAGTCACGTACTTGGAATAATTCCTTTGGTTCGTATCCCAAACAAGAAAGGAACAACAAATCTGTTTGGTATCAACTCTCTTCAACCAAGTGATGTGAGTTCGACAAAGGCTCTTCTCCGTTTATCTCAAATAAACTCCTTCGTCAAGTTCTTAGATCTATCTTATTCTCAACTACCAAGTAATTGTTAAGATTTTGCAATCAATACTTTTAATCACAAAGAAATGTATTGATGCCGATCTACACAACTAATCAATCCAATCTACCACAAGGATAAACCGATTATAGTTGGATCCTCTTATATCAAACAAGTATTGTGCACACCAAAGATTATGAACCCCAAATCGAAATCTTCAATATCTTCTTTGTCTTCAAATCTTCTTAGATCTTCAATAAACACTGCACACAACAACCTGAATCTCTTGTGATCAATCACACACAGAACGGAGTCTGTTAACAATGGATTATCACAAGATCGTCTTTAGCACTAACAACAAATAAAGATCCCCACAAACTTCGATCTAGTTTGAATAAATCTTATATCAAGAGAAGATTCCTAAGCATAAACAAACTAGGTGCAATCAAAGTTCAACCATCGTTAGTCAATCAAATCAATCGAAAACACAAGGTAAACCGCAATTATCTAGTTTCCCACCAACGATACTCATAGAGCTTCTCAATCCCAAAGAAGACTTTAAACTGAGCGGCCGTAAGAGATTTCGCCTAATTAGGTTACTCTCCTCTCCGAATAGGCGGCTACACCAGTAACAACACAACCGAGGAAGTTTGATGTCACGAAGGATTAGTTTGCTAGAAATGCAAACTTCAAGTATTTATAGACAAGGAAGTTTGGATACCAAGGAATTTCCAAAACCGAAAATATTCTCAAAGATATTCAATATATTCCAAATTCGGTTTCCATAATTCCTGGAATGCTCTGTCCAAAATAGTGACCGAAAATCTCTTTGGAAAATCTCAACTAGTAAATGCACATTTTTAGTTCTCATTTTCCTAAAATAAAATTAACAACCTTAAATAAAAGATTCCTAACTTATTTATATTTCGATCTAGGATTTTCTTCCATTAGCTATTAAGGAATAACTTTGAAAAATAAAAGATATACATTATTGTAAGTGTTCAAAGTATGTCGACATCCTTACTTTGTAAGTCCTCTTTCATACTTACAACCTTCAAACGATTTGCCACACTTCCAAACAAGTTTAGAATTGGTTCATCTACTATGTGATTGATCAAGAACACTCAATCACAAATCATGGGTTTAACGGTTCTACCAAAACAAGTTTAGAATTGGTTCATCTACTATGTGATGTGTTGCACCTCTTCATAGGATCGGTTCCCCTTTACCCAGATTCGATCCTACACAATCACAAACTCGATCATACCATATCAGGTGATTACTTAAGATCAGTTTCACTAATAAAAGTCATACCAATACATAAGTCAGACCTTTGTGAATAGTTTTACCAAGAACACAAATAAGTCGTGAGCGGTTATACTAAATCACACATATTGGATGTTCAAAAGATATGCAATGAATAACATTCCCAATAACGCGTGCGATTTCCTTTTCGATTCATAAACAAGTTTATGAACTTACTTCTTAAAACACATGTAAAACATTGTTTCCTTGGATGAAATCCTCACCTCATACCCATACATAATCACAATAGCATTTAAACGATTATGTCGATGTCTTATCTACAAAGTTTAATGGTTAAGCAATAAACTTCATATTTATTCCTTAATATTATGTCTATCTAGAGTGTTCATGCTTCGCAGTTTCGTTTTCAATATGCACGACTTGAAAGATACATTAGGGAATGAAACAGTTCAAGTCAAATATCACTAACCTCAAGTAGAAGGATGATGTTGTCGTTGATGCTTCTTACTTCTTCACTTCTTCAAGTCTTCGTAATACTTGTAATGTCTCATATCCTAATACTTTCAATCTAACCTATACAAAGTTGACTCTAGTTGTAGTTGCAGGAAATCCCACAGTACATCCCTCAGTAGAATTCATAATAATCAACACATCTTTAAGATCAACAATCACACTTTTTATTAATTGAGTTTAAGAATTTTTACAAGGAAGAAATGAAATCAAGAATACAACTACTATTATAGATTTTCTCTCTCCTCAAAACTTTCTCTCTACTCTTCAAAGATCTCTCTCCCTCCTTAAGCCTCGTTCGGCTCTTTATATAGGATATTACATAGTGGATGACAACTAAGTTTGTCCTTTTTATTTTAGGATCGACTTGCGATATTCTCGCAAGTATACAAGTGTTAGATTTCGCAACACTCCTAAATCTCGCTAGGTCTCCACATCTTTCTCGTGTTTAGTCTGTCGTCATATGTTGCGTCATTTTAGAACGTAACCCGATCTGCGATATCTTCGCAGTGTGTTATATAAAGATTTCGCAAAGGTATTGATGTTGCGATATTCTGATCCTACATCTTGCCTCTTCTCATGTCTTCTCTGCGAAGGAGAAAATGATATGAGAACTTGTGTTCCAAAATGCCGCAACTGTTCATTTCTTTCCTTAAGTTTTCTACCGACAAGATTCCATAAATTAAGCATAACCGCTTACACGTGTTAAATATTCCTCTACCCACCGGCACATTCAATGCTAATCGGTCATCACTTTCTTATCTATTTAAGAAGGATCTATCATAGAAATAATTCCTTTCTTTTACTTCGGCTTCTTCATCTCCATATTCTCCGCAAATCCTTATCGTCCCAACTTTTTACGAATTTCTCTTCTCGCTCTTCGTTCTTATGGATTCATCAAGGTTTGTTGACTTTGTTTAAACCGATCTTACCAAACCGATTTCATCTCTTTTGAAATTGTCTTATTTGATTTTGTTCATCTTTATTTAATTCCCATACTTTTTCTGTTTCAGCAAAAGTACCTCTAACATCAAATTTACGGTCCAAAACCCTAATATTCCCAAGGGTTCACAGTAAAGAGTCGCCGTAAACAAAAGAAAGCCTGCGAATAGCAAGGTAGTAAGAAACACTATTCTTTTAGTAACAATACTGTTGCCTATGTTTCTTATCTGAATTGTGATTCGCAGGGTGATGGGAATGTCGACAAACCCCACAAAAGATCTCGCCAACTTAAAATGTGGAAACTTCCGTCACATTTCCTATGGTTAATCCTTCAATATCTCCCCAATCTCTTTGCAAGCCAATCCTTACTTCCTATTCGCGAAGGTATTACCATGGATTTCTCCCCGTAATCGATCTTTCTATAGTTGAAGTTCCTTGTAATAACCCTACTGCGAATGAAACCTTCTCTACTTATACTGCTAATACCTCTCATCCCGACACTACCTCAACCCTGCTTATTAATCTTCCTCAAATTTCATCTTCGGATGACGCATCTCTAGCAAAGAATGATTCAATTCCCCAACCTTCTGTCATCACCACTTCTTCATCCGAATCTCTCGCTTTTACTAAACAAACTTTGGAAGGAATAGATATTGCTTTCAAGGTTTTATCAGATGTTCTGGATGACATCAAGAAATCTTCCGTTCATCCTATCAAATTTGGTGTCTCGAAATTTTGAGTAAGTATTTTGGCTCGATGGAATGATTTCGCAAACATCCTTTGAGAAAGAAGTTGAAACTTTAAAGGAGAATCTCCAAGCCATGACCTTGAAATGTGACACTCTTCATCTTGAAAATCAAAAGCTTCAGAATGTCTTACTAGATCGTGACAATCTTCGCAAGAAGAATGAAGAATTAAAAGGTACAACTTTCTTATCTTTATTTTTACTAGTTGGTCACCCGTGCGATGCACGGGCCTGTTTATTGCTTGTGGAATATTAGCTGCTCTTTTTAGATAGAGTATTAGGAAACCAAAGTAATCCCAGTAAGTGTGCCAGAAAATGAAAAAGAAAAAAAAAGGGCCAAAATTATTGATAGTAATAAAATTTTATAATCTTATTTAGTTCTGCAACCAACAAATAATTGATCGAAAATAGCAAACATTATTTGTCGTCTATGGTTTTGATGATTCCTTAGCTGTATTCTCGATTATTAAACTTGTTTTGGTTGGTTGAATAAAACCGTACCATTCTTATTAAGTCGAAGATTCACACCCCTTTCGCTTATGGTTTCTTTGTCGTCTTTGTATGTCTGTTCTTTTTTTTTTCTTGTCGTGAAGTTCTTCAAGGTAGAGATAAGTATACTTTTCCTTTTCATACTGTTCCGCACGTCTTTTCTGTTCTTCTTTGTATAAATCTGTTGTTTCCTGCCATTTTTTGCTGTTCTTTTTGATACTTATACCTGTATATACTACAAATTCTAGTTTTATCATGTGAATTTCTTGGGCTAAAGATCGCTACATTTAGTTTATATATATAAAGCATAATTAGGGTATAATGTTTTTTTTCCCATATTTTGTTTCCATAATTTATCTAAATTTTGGGTTGATTCTGAAGATATTGTAGTTGCAGGATTTCCCACACTACACCCCTCACTCAAATCTATTTAATCAATCCATTGGAAGATGAACAATGATGTGTTTTATTAATTGTTTTCTTGAATGATTTACAAAGAAATGTAGAACAAAGTTAAAGAAATTACAATCTCCCTTTCCTTTCTCTCTCCTAATGACTTGTTTCACAATTCAAAAAGACCTCTCCTTACAACAGACTTACTCGACCCTTTATATAGGATATTACATAGTGGGTGACAGCTATACTATCCCTTATTTTCGGAATCGCGACACTCTTAAATCTCGCCAAGTCTTTCATACTTTCCTCATGTTCTAACTATCGTCATCTATTACGTCATTGATTTACCTCCATGCGACTCCTTCGCGACGCGGTCGTTTATTAATCTCGTGAAGTATTGCTTGTCGCGATATTCTGGTCCTACATCTTGCCTCTTCTCATGTCTTCTCTCGCGAAGAAGAGAATGTCATGAGAACCAATATTTTAAAGTGCCGCAACTGCTTATCTTTATCTTGCGATTGTTTATTTTCACTCGTTTTGTTTATGTACGAAATTTATTACAGGTGTTTCTTCTTCCACTCTTTTCTTGACACGTCTCTTTCAACCGATTATTCTTAACCATTCACGTCCCTTCTCTCATTAAATGCATTTGTTTTCTCGAGAACTCTCTTCTCTATATAGTTTTCTCCTCTTTCTCTTCTTCTCTTTTTATTTTCCCTCTTGCAACTTTTCTTCATCTTTCTCCTTCCGCAATTTTAGCGCTTCGCTCTTTGCTTCCTTTTTCAATTCTTCACTTCTCCCTTCATTCATATACTCGATAATGGCTTCACTTGGTCGTACATACGCTCCTCATTTTACCGATATTCAAAAGAAATTACAGGAAAAGGGTTTCACTTTATCTACCATTCCACATCAAGAATCCTCATCTATGCTTTCTCGAAAATTGTTTTCTCGATCATCAATGTGATGATCGTAAAATTATAGTCTCGCTAGGTCAACTTCTTGCAGGGCTCCCCATTCCTTTATATAATCCCAAATACCATTATTTTATGAGATTCTTGCTCACGAGAAATTCTCGCGGCTATTTATCAATTGAACGACGATTGTATTCGCCTAATGCTTGAGTTCGCCTCTCGTGGTGCCGGTAAAGGATCTTTATATCCCGACAATGTTAGAAATCCCCAATTTGCGAATTTACCAATAGTTGCCGAGAAGTATACCTGTGGATAATTTCTTTGCAAATTATTCATCATAACTATGAGAAACGATAAATCTCACTTGGGGTGTTCGATTGAAGAAAAATGATAACGTTGATGCCGACAAAATCGCTTATGCAAGACATTGACCGCATTTCGGGTAAAAATAATATCCCTCGCTACTCCAAAGATGAAAAGTGGTGGGTTGTACCTCTCTTTACGAGTGGACCTTATATCGCAGCTCACATGCACTCCCAGCCAATCTCGCGAATTATCATCCTTGGGAATTTAAGTGGCCTGAGAAGACAAAAGAGGTATATACATATCATTCATTTTAGATTTGCTTCGCTATGTCTTCTATTTCTTGCGTTCATTAACTTTTTAGAAAAAATTTAGGTTATCAGAATGAGAAAGAAATACAAAGAGAATCCTCAGCCAAATATCCTGGCGATACTTCGATCACTCACGGATGAAGTAAGAAACATTTTCTTTTGTTATTTTAAACAATATTGTTGCCTCTGTTTCTTATCTTTATTCGTGTGTGAAGATTGGTGTTGAAGAAGTTGAAATCGCAAAGATTAATGATGGAGAAGTCGAAGGCTGCGAAGGCTAAAGGCAAGAACAAGGCCATTTCTCGCAAGGACAAATCTTCCGCCCATCCTCCAAAAGACGGAGACTCCAACCTCCTTCACATTCTAACTCCCAATCTAGCGAGAATTCGGAAGATGAAAATGAGATTGGCACCTCTTCGCTAAGGGAAGTCATTCGAATACTTGCTTTATGGCGCTTTTATCTAATGTCTTTACCGATTCTATGCAAGGTTTTGGCGATAGCAACTTGTCCGCTACTTGCAAACTATCGCTAAGATCCGTGATGCCCCGTTGTTGGAGGATATCGAGTCTTTTCGTGGAGTTTCTCGAACAATAACACCCCGCCTTTTAAATGCTCTCAATGCTTTGGTATGTTCACACCTCTTTACCTCTTTGTGACTCCGCTCTTATCTTTAATTATTTTTCTATATTATTTTTTTTATTTTATTTTTTTTACAGTCTGGGAGAGCTGCTTTTGTTGCTGCCTCAGACCTTGAGAGAAGACGCAACAATCTTGAAAAGAAGAACTTGCAATTGAACAAGAGGATTCGAGAACTAGAAATTGGGGTCACACGTCATCTCGAGAAGGATGAACGGATTAAACAACCGGAGGTCAACTTACTTCTCAACAAGATAGAGTATCTACTCTTGAAAGCGCAAATAAGCAGCTTTATGGTATAACAATTTTTATTCCTTAGATTTCTTTTATTTTACCATTTACTTTTCTTTGCCTAATTTACTATTTTCGCAGACATATATAATCTCTCTGAAGAGTCCATTCTTCTTCATTCATTTCCCGAGCCCATGGATGATGATGTACTCCTTGCTCGCCTCAATGAATCTCTATGTAGTTCTTCAAATGATGCTAACCTTCTTTCATTAAAGGATCTTCAATCCAAACATCATCTCTTAAAATCGAGCATAGATCTAGTTTAAATTTGGCTAATCTTTTTAAACGAAAGTACGTTGACTCCAAGAAGAAGACCAAAACTTTAAGGAAGAAATTTAGTGATCTCATAGATGAGAAAGATCGCATTACTAACAGAGGTGCACAGGCATTAGCAAAATTTCAAAAATCTCTCCTTGATGTGCAAGTTGAGCGAGATGAACTCCTTCGTCGAATACCATGCTTAGCGAGCGAGAAGACCAAATTCGTTCACTTTTTGTCATAAATAATGATGATGAATTTGCCAGGGCTGCGAAGGTTTTAGATAACGCTAGAAATAACTTAGGTGTTGATGTTAGTCTTCGCACCGAGCAAACTACCTTAATCAAGGATATGATCTTTGAAAGAGAAGGTTGTTTGTTATACTTCTTTACTTTTCTCATTATTTTTCCTTTTGTATTATTAACATTAATTCATTTCCTCATGTTTTCAGAATCTGAAAAGAGATTTCAGACAAGGATTGGAGAACTTGAAATCGAAAAAGAGCGTCTCGCAAAAGATCTCTCTTCGCGAGAATAGATATTCTAAATTGAAGCGGCAATTCCAAACTACAAAGGGCGAATTTTAATAATGATGCTTGTTCGTTTTCAATCAAGCTATGGAAATAGTTTGTAAGGATCACAACATCCCTCTTCATTCATATCCCTTTCTCGCTGAAGAAGTTCCCAGAACTTGCCTGTCTCGGATGTTTACGATAGTGAAGGCAATGAAGAAGAAGAATCGACGACGAGAGTGATGGAACCAAAGAATCGATGAAGAAGAAGAAACCCAAGAATCGAGATGAAGAAGAAGAACCAAGCAAAGAAATAACTTCTCTTTCTTCTTTGATTTCTGTAATATCTGTATACATATATCTTTGACTATTGAATATAAATTTCAACTTTTGCTCCTTTGTTCGGATATATTAATCAAACAACCCTTCTTTATAATTATAACTTCACACTTGCCTCTCGCTCTGTTCATAAGATATAATCAACTTTGCGAGTTAAATAATATAATCATTCTCGCGAGATATATATATCATTTTTTTTTTTTTTTTTTTGACAATACCACGACAAGATCGCAAGATATCTTCATGGATTAAGAAATCTATTGATCTTGCCTTATCATTATTTGTGTGGTCTTATTATGCCTTCCTAAGTAAAGGTCTTATTTTGCCACCCCTCATTGCGACAAGATCGCAGGCCGTCTTTACACTTTCATATAATGACCCATTGACCTTGTCTTATCATTTTTTAGTATTTTGGCCTTTGTAGGACATTATATTTGCGACAATATGGCAAGTTTAAATGTTCTTGCGACCACAAAATCCCGGCACATTGTCGTCTTTGCGACGAATCGCGCGGACGTTCTTACATTTTCATGTAAAAACCCATTGATCTCGTCTTACCCTCGCGTTAGTATTATTGCCTCTGCAGGATTATTGCACAAATATGACAAGCCTAAATTCTCTTGCGAGAATAAAGCCTCATGACATTTGCGTCTTTTGACACTTATCAGCTCCCTAATGGAGGGTGCCGCCCTTATCTTCTCCCTGGTTGCCCTTTCAAGGAGGCGTACATCGGCCATACAAGGCTAGCTCCTCCCATCCAGTCTTAACAACAACCAGTTGTTTTCGCAGCCTCTTATCCCTTATACCTATATGGTTTATGGTTACGAGACTGCACCCTAAGTGGAGTTTTCTTCGGGCCGAGTGCAGCATGTGCCAAGACTTGTCAAGAGTGGTAAGGAAGTTCCATGCTCCCCGCACTCTTGACTCAACCGTGTACCTCGGCGCCTTGGTCATACACTGACTCCTTGGAAGAGACCCTCGGGCGTCCAACCAGGGTATAACCGTATATATATAGTTGGAAATCCAAGGTATCTCCCCCGATAGGCTTTCATGGACCCCAAATCTCCATGACCCGAGTTTCAGGAGCGGTGTAACCTTCCATCTCGAGCCATGTTAAGAGATACCCCTTATATGACGTACTTTAGGTCTTACATTTGCCTCTTGCGAAATATCATTCGCGAACTAGGGTGTACGCCATAAAGGTTTGTCCCATTCACTCACTCATTCATTTTATCAATTTATTCAATCATTTGTCTGCGAAGTTATCGCACAATCTCGATTCCATTATTCAATAGATTTGTATACATTCTTCATGGCGAGATTCTCGCACAATTTTTCTGCAACCATCATCTTTGCCTCTTATCCTTATCATGCTTTCATCATTAAATTGTTATCTTTTCTCGCAATTATTTATTTTTACACCTTTTATTCTTACTTCCTTCGCTCCGCATCAGTCCACCATTTCAATGTCTCCTTTGCATCATGATACTCGGTTGTTTTTGTGCAAGAACTTCGCAGATCTCTTCTTCTTTTGTTTCTATGGCATCTACCATTAGTCTTTCTTTTCTTTGTTCATCCCGTACATTCTTCCTCCAACCTTTCTTTTTCTCAGTTCTCTCTTCGCAGCTCTCTACATCCACCTCATAACACTTTTGCCCCTCTATCCAATCTCCTTTTATAATTCCGACACCGCTAGGATGTGGAAATTTTATGCACTGATGGTATGTCGATGCTATGCCCAGAATTTGATGAAGCCATGGTCTTCCAATCAATGCATTGTAGGGAGATTCCACATCAACTACGCAAAACAAAATATCAGTCGATAACCCCTGCAAGGGTATCTTCATGTGCACTTCTCCTTTGGGCTTGTTCGCGGTACCGTTGAAACCATATATTTTGTATGTTGAAGGGATCAAGTCTTCATCCTTTCCTCCCATAGTTTTGTAAGTATGATAGAAAAGAATGTTGACTGAACTGCCAGTATCAATCAATATTCTATTGATTGCCCAACAATTTTCCGCTTCATCATCTTCGCCATCAATGGGTTTTGGATTAATTTCCAGCTTCACAACCAGTGGGCTATCATGTATTTCTCTTCCTTTGGGTACTTCTTCAGCTGAGAAAGAAATAATCTGCAGTTGCCACTCTTTTAGCTGCGATGTCTTCGCAACATTCATCACTTCTTTATCATCGGCATCTCTCGCGAAAACTCTACTAAGTACATTGTCATGAAAATCTTCAATAGTGCGGTATGAGTGTACAATGGAGTTGCAAAACAAATTTTTAGCCTTTGCCCCAACTTCTATAACGAATGTTTCTTTTCCATTTGCCGGTGGGGGTGGTAAATGTTGAACTTTATCTTCTTCTTTTAAAAAGTGATTTAGTTTCCCTTGATCAATCATTCTTAGGATAATTCTCTTGATGTTTCTCAGATCATTTGTTAGGTGCCCATGAAAGCGATGGTAAGAATTGTAACTCATGACTTCTATCTCCAGGTGGTGGCTCACTTCCCATGTTCCATGGTGCTGGTATATTTTCCATCAAAAGTATTGCTTCCCATATCTTTTCCACACCGGCATTCAATGGCGGCATTTTAATTTCCTCCCACACTACTCTGCGACTTCGCTGTCCTCTATTATAGTCTCCTCCTGGCCTCCATAAGTCTCTTGCGAATTATACCTTTGACCTCCATAGCTTTCTTGTGGTTGATCAAGTCTTTGAATTTTATTGTTTCCACCACGGTTGTAGAAATTTCTTTCTCTTTCAAACTCTTCCTGTTCGCGACTTCCCAAAGCTACTAACTTTGGTTCTATATCAACTGCTTTTCTTTCTTGTTGACCTTGCGATGTGCTCGCCACCGTGTGTATTAGTTGGGGTAATAAACTTCCATTCGCAACATTAGAATTTGTGCTTGCCACTTGGGTAAGATTCCATCTCGTTCTGTCTTTCTTCTAAAGCAATATATTCCTCCTGGAGCTCTCGTAATTCGCTCATTGTAATTGTATTCTTAACTCGAAACCCAACATATAATAGATTGGTTGCGAACATAGCATTTATGAATGACAGTATGAGGTATCTTTCATCTACCCCGCCCATCTCGCCGCACATCGTCTTCCATCTGACGATTAAATGTCTCAAACTCTCGCCAATTCTTTATTTCGGTCCAAATACATCTTCAATGCCAGTCGCGAAGAGTTGTTACTTATATACGCCCCCAAGAATATAGCCTCGTAAATGATTGAATGATGTGATCGTATTCCTTGGTAAACCCTCAAACCATTTTAATGCTTCTCTGTTAAACTTGACGCAAAATATTTGCATAATATAGCATCATGGTTTTCCCATTGTAGCATACATCTCACATAAGCCTTGATGTGTTGTAGACCGCACAAGTGGATCCATCAAAAATGCTGGTTAACGCTGGTAAGTTGCATTTTGGGGGTATTCCTCCTAATTGCACTTCTAATGTAAAAGGATTTTTCGCAGCCTCCGCGATAGCTTCATCTAACTGCTTTCTCCCTCCTCCTTCTCTTCTGTTGTTCAATATTCCTCTCATCTCTGCCAATTCTCGCAATTTGTTCATTTGCCTCGTAATCAATTGATCGGTCTCTTTTAATTCGCTTCTCTCCTTCTTCGTTCGTGTCTACTTTTTTGTATTCTTTCGTATTTTTCGTTAATGTCTCCATCATTGCGATTTCGCTCACGCCTCCTCTCTCGATTATCATGGTTATTCTCCGGATCGCTTCTTCTAATTCCCGATTTTCCATTTCGCGCTCTCAATCTCTCTCTCGCCACTAGACGTGCTTGCTCAATGTAATGCTTTTCAATATCATCTTCAATTTCCTTTTGTTTCCTTTGTGTTTCTCTCCCATGTAGTGCTCTTCTTCTTTCCTCCCGATTTTCTTCATTAATTGGGTTATTAAATCTCGAGGCCGCCTATCTTCTTGATTTCCATCATCGTGGTTGTTTACCAAAATATAACGATTTTCTATTAGTTCTCTCTCTTCGCGACCTCCTTCGCCATGACTTAACTCTCTTTCCAAATTTTCTCCATTAATGTTTTCTACAGCAATGTTCTCCTCCCATTTTCTCTACTCGATCTCGATCTCGATCCATTACTACTTCTTGACCTTCGCTTTGCGACCTCCTATTTTCCATCCTCAACTCGTGGTTTTGCCTTGTTAGATTCGCGCGTTCTTCTGCTTCTAACCGCCTTTCTTCGTGTATTGTTTGTCTCAGCGCTTCTAATGCCGCGATTTCTTCATTTCCACGAATTGTTTCTCCCATCTCTTCTCGATTTCTCTCTTCCCGTCAATTATTCATCAACTCGTTGTACTTCTTCTCTTTCTTAGTAGAATCCGATCTCCATGTGTGCACGCTCACTCTATCATAATCGATTACTCATTTAGTGTTTGGTTGAATTGGTGGTTGAGTTGATGGTTGAATTGGTGGTTGATTTGATGGTTGAATTGGTGGTTGAATTGGATCTTCTTCTCCATTTCTTGCATTTATCCTTGATGGTTCACCTACTTCATTTCTTCTTTCTCCCACTAATCTTCCACTTCTCCTTATGATTGTTGGTTGTTCTGATGCATTCTTTCTCCTAGCCATTTCTTAATTTTAGTAACTTGTTAAAAATTATTCAAGATTTCTTTCTTGTTATCCCTAATTCTTCCAATTCACAAGGTTGATCTTCTTCATTCCCTGTTTCTAGCGCATATGTAGTTGCAGGATTTCCCACACTACACCCCTCACTCAAATCTATTTAATCAATCCATTGGAAGATGAACAATGATGTGTTTTATTAATTGTTTTCTTGAATGATTTACAAAGAAATGTAGAACAAAGTTAAAGAAATTACAATCTCCCTTTCCTTTCTCTCTCCTAATGACTTGTTTCACAATTCAAAAAGACCTCTCCTTACAACAGACTTACTCGACCCTTTATATAGGATATTACATAGTGGGTGACAAATATACTATCCCTTATTTTCGGAATCGCAACACTCTTAAATCTCGCCAAGTCTTTCATACTTTCCTCATGTTCTAACTATCGTCATCTATTACGTCATTGATTTACCTCCATGCGACTCCTTCGCGACGCAGTCGTTTATTAATCTCGTGAAGTATTGCTGTCGCGATATTCTGAATCGCGACACTCTTAAATCTCGCCAAGTCTTTCATACTTTCCTCATGTTCTAACTATCGTCATCTATTACGTCATTGATTTACCTCCATGCGACTCCTTCGCGACGCAGTCGTTTATTAATCTCGTGAAGTATTGCTGTCGCGATATTCTGGTCCTACAGATATCTTATTTTGTTTCCATATTTTATCTAAATTGAGAAACCCTAATTCTTATTTAGGGTAAGTAAGGACGAAAAAGATTTTGGACAATGTAGCTATTGAAATTACAGCATCAAATATCTAAATTCATATGGTTATAATCCCATACCATGTAAAGGATGATGGGAAGATTGATCACCCTACGATCAGTAGTCTTCATCGGTTTGTTTCTTAACAATTAATATGGGTCATTGACTGGAAGGCTTCTGATATTCGTTATTGTTTGGCAATTCAGTCCATAAATAACAGTGAATATCTACATTACACGAAAAACCACTTCACAATAACATATCAAGTAAAACAAATTCTTCTTTGTTCTGAAAATGGTAGCATAAGTGCAAAACTATGAGAGCCATAACATTTACTAAAAGGGAACCTATAACAAAGTTGGAATTGTTTGTGATTTCTAAAAATCCCATCGAACCAAATCTACTCCTAGCGAAAATAAACAAATTCATTCCTAAGAAAAAATAAAAGAAAATCTCTAATAGGTCACTGCTTCGAAAAACCACTTTAACCTTCTACTCAAGATTCTCATTCCAATAGGTCACTGCTTGGAGAATAATACGGTCTATAGACCTAGAATTTTCAGAAATGAGTTGATGGACAATAATAGTTTTGGTATATCCATCTGGTAAATCATTCTGATGATAGTGATTTTTGTTTTTGATGGCTCCTTAGCTGTATTTGAAATGCCTATGTATGTCGGATTGTCATTTTCATCGAAAGCCCCTGATTTCAAGTAGAACCCAACACTGTGTAATCTTTGCGCCTTGCATCTATCAATGTGCATTACAAAGGAATTTTTTACAAAAGTGTGATACCAAAAGTGTATGGATATGGTCAAAAGGAGTAAAGTCACAGGTGTAAAAGGGTCCTTAAACCTCCACTTCTAAAGCTAAAGAAATCATGGAACCACCGCATCCACTACCATTCTCGTCTCTACTCAATAGTCAATAGTTAACCAAGGTGTTTAACATAGAATTTAGATTTATTAGGTGGTTTAGATGTAATCGATCATCTTGTTAATTTACATCACAATATCCTTTGATATAACCTATATCAGACTACTATGAAATACCAAGTACGTAAGATTGCTCAACCTTATTGAAGTTCTCAACCACGAATTTGCAATAACCTGTACAATATTTGTTACACTTTAATAGATGGACGCAGGAACATGAATAATATCACCTATTTCCAATAAAAGAAGAACAAAAGAAAATTAAATCAACCACGGGTAAAAACATTTTACCTCTTTTCTCAATGTATTCTTGTACTTTATTGATCACTTCGAATTTTGTACATAACAATTTAAAAGCGCAAATGAAAAATTCAGGAGAACTTTATCATGTCCAAAATCTTGTATCATACTTTATCATATCCAAAATCTTGTATCATAGTTCAGGGTTCCAAAATCTTGTATCATGTCCAAAATCTTGTATCATATTTTTTTTTATTTTTTTTTGATACTTCAAATCTTGTATCATAGTTTAGATCCTAACAAACCATGTAAACTCAATGAAAACCATTTTCATTATTACTCCTAGTAGCAGCAGTGAAATTAATGGAATCAACAAATACCATCAAAAAAGAATTCTAAAAAAGCATTGTACTTGGCAAATAACTAATATATCAAGAAAAATCCCGATTATATCATATCCTACAAATGGGTCACAGATTTTTAAGCTTTACGCATACAGTTTTAGCAAGCATAAAACCAAATACTACAGGAAGTGATCAATTTGGAACCTTGGCTCACACGTTTTCTGCCATCATAGACCATCTCGGTTTCAGATAACTTTAGAATCCGAATAATGGATACCTCCTAGAAACACATTTTTCTTTTGTATGTTTCCATTCTTCCATACAAATGGCAATTTTCCTACCGGCTGAATGGAAATCACATTTTTGTACATGAGGCAGATAAAAGCATTGGGGTTTTTGATAGGATCCCTGCAATGATCAGATACCTGACACTAAAATAAGATTCTTAAAGTTCATGGTTTTGGAGAGAAAAACGGAATTACGAAATCAAGTAAGAAATAAGACAATTTATATGAAATAAGACAATTTATATTGCAGATTAATAATCTATAAATAATATTAGCAAGCCATTATGCATCAAAGAATCATGTTGGTTACTTGACTGATGACATGGCCTTGCGAATCATCTCTCTGGACATCAAAATATGCCGACATGAAAAATATTAGACAACGATTAGGGATCAAAAGAAAAAGAGAAGAAGAAGACAGAACATTACTTTTAGGGTTAATCTTTCCCTCTTATCGTGGGTCCTTTATTTTGTGATAGAGATAGATTTTGGTTCCTGCACAACAAACATGATCAGATGATCAGACAACAAAACAATAAATCCAAGAACAAAAGAGAAATAAAAATCGAATTTGCCATCTGAAGAGAGACGACGTTGGAAATATGAATTTTGCCTTATCTCGAATGCTTTATATACGACACCAAACTCATTTTTGGATATAATATAAATCAACATCTCTTAAAATATCAAGAATTGCTATATTTAGCTAGTTCTAATCACCTATTATATTATCTTTGGAAAGCCCAAGCCATGAAAATCACAGATTTACCAATTGCATTAACTTTTTACCAATCGTATTTATTTAAAAATATCTTTTCAAGGGTATTTAATATTTTTTGAATGAATAATATTGACAAAAACAACAATAAAATCACGATTATTTAATAAAAAATATTTTTACCACATTTACTTGCAAAATAATTATTGAGTATGTTTTATGTTTTTGCCGTATTTTTGGATAGCTGTATTTTCTTCCAAAAATATGGAACATTTTTTTACGGTGAAACAAATGGTTTTTTTTTATATATTTATGGAATAATTAATATTAAAAAGTAATAATATTAAATATCTCTATTGCATTTTTCTTCTAAAGATTTTTTATCTACCGTTCTCAAAATTATGCTTAATATCATGTATTTTTCATCAAAATTTTAATCGATAATTTTGTTTCGACTGTTTGACAGGATTAGTTATTTATTATTGTGGAATAAGAAGCATACTTTGATCTATAGGTAAGTATCCTTAACTATAATTTTGATAGTCAATTTTTATCATTGATTCAAATTTGATCCGAAGTAAATTAATTATTAGAAGTTTGATTTGTGCACATCCACAGATCATGTATTTTTTTTTAACTTTTGACCCATAATTCAATAATTTAATCTCATTTGGAAGTTTAGTTGTAATTTGAAATTGAGGATTTTAATTATCTGTAGTTTGGAGTTGTAATTAGGTGAGTTCTTTTTATAAGAAGTGTAATTAGACATTGGACAATATTTTATTTTTTTATTTTTATGATCGATTTAATTTTATGATGAAATCATGATTGATATTGCATATATTGATGTGATCTTTCCCAAATATATATATATATATATATATATATATATATATATAATTTTATGGTTAATTTATAACGAAAATAACTACCTAAAGTTATATTTTTTTATATTTGTTTCATAATTTTATGAGATTATATAAAATTTAGTAATTTTAGGTAATTATTTTTAGAAAGTGATTGGCCAAATAATATTTCGTGGGTCCAAAAGATTCTATGAAATTCTATTGGCTGAAATTTAGAATAGTGGGGCCAGAATCAACCAGAAGCTCCGATTAACCACGTCGCTCGAAAAAACTCTGTTTTTATATAAAGAATTTTATCTTTATTTTTTTTTTAAGATAAATTGTTCGCCCTTTAAGTTTTACACCAGAAACGAGTAATGGAGATATATCAGCTTGAATCCGTCGCTGAAGAAGCCTGTGTAAATAGAGATGCTTGGATGGATCAATATAACCAATTTAATAACCTTCATACATACTCTGTCGATCAAATAGATAACTTACCAAGGAAAATACTCAATTAATTCATAAGCAAAAATTGTTAAGTAGTGAATTATCTCGCCTCTCTTATGCTTTGACTAAAGCTAATTTGGAGTTGGAAACTTTGTCAGATGAGAATAAGACCCTATCTCAAGAAAAGCGAATTCTTTTAAATAAGGTGGCGATCTCTTCGCAACAACTTAATATTTGCCAAAAAGTATGTAACGATCAAGAACAATCTCTCTGCTCACTGAGAAATAAACTTAAAGAAGTAACAAAATCATCTACTGTTGAGAGAGATAAACTTATTCAGGGTAAAATAACTTTAAGTGTAAAGGCAAGTCAACTCAAAGATCAATACTCCAAGCTTGAAAAATCCTACACCTCTCTTGTGAAGGAAAACACCTTACTCATTTCTAACGAAAAGAATCTTCGATCTCGCCTGAAAGGTTTAGTTGGAGATAAGTTTGACGATGCAATGGACCACTTGGAGAATAGTTGCATGGATTTAACCCAATATATTATCTCGCAAAAGGAAGGTAGTCATAAAATTTGACTGCCTCAACCATTTTTTCTTTGTTAAGTCTTTTTATGATATCTTTCTCGCGAATCCTTTGTCTGAATAACTTTCTATATTTTTTGTTTTCGCAGAATCTGAGAAAAATCTTCACTCCTCCATTTCTGTTTTGGAATCTAAATACGCCAAAATTCGCAAAGAGAATGCATTACTTGTCTCTACCCTTGCTTGTTCTCGCAATCGGGCAGAAAGAAGATTTGATTATCTTGCTTACTTCAAAGATATACAAAGTAGGAATCATCAGAAAGCACTCCTTCGCAAAGTTCATCTCAGGGCTGAAGTTCTTGTGAATGATATCTTATTGTCCAAATCTCTTCCTCCTATATCTGTCCAACCTTTGGAAGTAGACGACGATGAAGTTCCTTGTTCTCCTGATAATGATTATTATTATGAAAGTGGCGAAGATCTCGCAAATGAAGAAGAAATTCCTCCTAATGATGCAACTGTTGATGATAACCCAAATGAAGAAGAGACTAGAGTAAACCAGAATGAAAGAAGAACTGGCGAAAGTGAAAAAGCTGGTGAGAGTGAGAAAACTGGCGAAGAACATCCATTATCTCCTTCTGTCGAAAAAATTGATGAAAATATTCCATCTTCTCCTAGCAAAATTAACATTGAAGCTTGAACTTCTTATGTAATTTTACTTCTTTGGGTTGTTTCATCTTTATAACTTCTTGAAAATGGTGTACTTCAGTCAACTTTGAAGTGTATTTTCTCTTTTATTATTATGCTTACTAGCAAGAAAGATAATGCTTGTTGTTTAATAATTCCCATACTGCCTTTCATTATCTTTCTTGCGATGAATGATCTGCATAAGTAATAGTTAATTCTTATAAAAAAATTTTTGCATCATGTGGTCTTATTTTGCCTTCCTAGTTAAAGGTCTTATTTCGCCACCTCTTGTCATTGCGACAAAATCGCAGGACGTCTTTGCACTTGCAAGCAAAAACCCATTGATCTTGCCTTAACTTTTTTCTTTTATTGTTTATGTTGCGACAATATGACAGGCCTAAATATTCTTGCGAACATAAAGCCCCATGACATTGTCGTCGTGCGACGAAATCGCAGGACGTCTTTACACTTTCATGTATTGACCCATTGATCTCGCCTTATCTTTCTCTTTTGTATTATTGCCTCTTCAGGATTGTCGCACAAATATGACAAGCCTAAATATTCTTGCGAAAATAAAGCCTCGTGACATTTGCGTCTTAAGACACTTATCAGCTCCCTAATGGAGGGTGCCGCCCTTATATTCCCCCTGATTGCCCCTTCAAGGAGGCGTACCTCTACTATACAAGGTTGGCTCCTGCCATCCGGTCTTAACAACAACCAGATTGTTTTGTGACCTTTTATCCCTTTTGCCTATATGGCTTATGGTTACAAGACTGCACCCTAAGTGGGGTTTTCTTCGGGCCGAGTGCAGCATACGTCAAGACTTGCCAAGAATGGCCGAGACGCTTTAAACTCCCCAGGCACTCTTGGCTCAACCGTGTACCTCGGCGCCTTGATCAGATGCCGCACTCCTTAGAAGAGACCCTCGGTCGTCCAACCTAAATCATAAGCTTAGGTTAAAAATCCAAGGTACCTCTCCTGGATGGGCTTTATTGACCCCAAATCTCCATGACTCAGGTTCCAGGGGCGGTGTAACCTTTTCGCTGAGCCATGTAACAGGTACCCCCTTCTATGACGCAATTTAGGTCTTACATTTGCCTCTTGCGAAATTTTGATTTCGCGAACTAGGGTGTACGCCATAGTAGGTTCGCCCCTTTCTAGTATGTCATTAATCTTTGATTATCTCTTGTCATTATCTCTGCGATATTTTCGCGTCTTCTTTCTTTTTTTTGGATATGTATATTCTCACAATTATTCTTTCATAAGATCTTCACATAGATTCATTTTGTTTCAATCATACATCATTTCGCAGTTTACTCTTTCCCAAAACCTTTTACGGGTAATATCTCTTTAAGTACAATCTGTTCCACTGTCTATCAAGTCTATGACCCACATCTTTACCCTCAGGATCCACCAATCTATATGCCCCTGTTCCAACTATATCCTTAATGATGTAAGGTCCATCCTATTTTTTGGCTAGTTTTCCACCACTTTCTCGCTGATATATTGGTGTTTCTCGCAGCACCAAGTCACCTGGTGTTTATGGGTGAAAACTACTCCTGCAGAATTTGGTAATTTGGGGTGTGGATGAGGAATGAATCTAAACCCTAAACAAATGCACTTTGTGGATGAGTGCTTGTAGATTCGAGAGATCAATCTGTGCAAGTCCGGCCTAAACCAAGAAATGGCCGTTCCAGACTTGTTTCGGTCACAAAGTGAAGGAGATGGGGTTGATCTTAGGGAGGGAAGCGAAGAAGGTGTTGAGATTGTGAAGGTGTTGGCTTGCTTATGACTTGTGACAGAAGAATGAGCAGGCTTACGGTTGATGTAAGGAGGCTCTAGGTGTTGATTTTCTGTCTCGTTTTTCCCTTGTTTTGGAAATAGGGCGGAGAACCTATTTATACAAGTCATTTGAGCCTCATTCACGTCTCTCGTGGGAAGTGGAGGTAGTGGAATGATGGAGTAGTGGAGTTGTGTGTCGGTGATACACGACCAGTCTTGCCCACTTCTCCCCGTTCATCTCTAACCGCCCATGACTTCCTAACACGTTCTTGTGATGGCGCGTTGCACGCCGCACGCTGTAAACCGCCGGACCAATACCCCATTATGTATCCCCCAGCCTGTGACATGATTGATGTCCGGAATATGGATCGTGGATCCACGAAAGATAGCATGTAATCTTTGAATTGAATAATCACGTTATTCGTAAAGTCGATACTTGTGAAGTATCGTGTGTATTTTATGTAGTACCGCATTGTGGTGAGGTAAAGTGATGGGTAATGACTCCTCACTAACCAAATAACTCCCGACCGGGTTATATAACCAAGTCGGTGAAGTTTAACGAATGAGATGATGTTTGAGACACTCATCTGTGACCGTTAATGAATACTAGGTTTTTGAAGAGGTGTGCAAGCATCACTCTTGACTTGGTCAAAACCAAGCATGGGAAGGATTTTGGAGAGGACCGACCATACATGCGTGTTGACGGCATGATGGTGTAGGCGCCATATTCCGTTCCCTCATGAAATCGCGATCCGGGCCACTCAATTTGACCTGGCAAAGAGGAGTGGTTGAGATCGGTTTGCGTCAAAATCTCTTACCGCAAAGGAATTGGTAACCGCGTGATATTCCCGCACACGTTCCATGACAACCGTCCTTGGTCGGTCTTGGTCGGTCACTCTAGCGTGTAGGTGGTAGGCTGGTGTTCACGCCCATGTCTCACCGTCCCATGAAAACGTGATTTAAGCCACTCAATTCGTCCTAAGTGAAGTTGAGTGGTCAAGATTAGTTTGTAATCTGGGAGGTATAACCACACAAGTTTGACGGGGCGTTTTGGGGTTAACCGGGGCATGATATGCCTTGGCCGACCGCATGAGGAGGTAGATGGGCCCACGGTGGTCATGCTTTGGTATAACCGGACACCTTAATCTAATCTCAGTGACCCTCCATTCGTGTCGGAGAAGATGGACGCGCGTGATGGCTTGAACCCTAATTTTGGCTTTCAAAGCCGTGCGACCATGCTCTTTTAGGGCGACCAATTTGTTGTAACCAATCATGGTTGGTTTTGACCGATTAGTCAAGTGTGTAGGCGGTCACATGGTGATTGTGTCGACATGCTCCGGGCCCTTTGAGTCTACATCTACACCCTCCATCTATACCTGCGAAGATGGATGGTTGAGACCGTTTTGCGGCACATGTAATATGCAGCAAACCCTAATTTAGGGTTTTTCCGTCCATAATGCTTGGTATGGACGATTTCATACAAGCGAAGGCCAATGGTCGACCATGCGGGGTTGGTCATGTGTATTCCATACACGCTTGGGGTGATGGAATTGATCCGGGGTCATCCAATCATGCTTGTGGAGTTGGATGATCACGATCGGGATCATATCCGTCTTGATATGGTCGATCTTGGGATGCTCAATCGGGCTAGTATAACACACCGAGAGGGGCTCAATCGGGCTAGTATAACACACCGAGAGGGATCGGGCTAGCATAACACACCGAGAATCGGCACAGTCGGGTATTTCGTACATGGTTTCATTATAGTGCTTGGAGGTTCGTGTTACTCTGTAAGGGTAACACTCGGTCGTCATGCCACACCGATAATGAGTAATCGGAAATACAAAGGCGATATGAAATTCACGAGAAGGATTGTTGCCACATGCTCCAACCTCGGAGGAATTTCATGTATTCACAGAATGGGATTGTTGCTACATGCTCCATTCTTGGTGAATTAAGTGAGGGAGTATCCAACACTTTATAAATGGCTTTATATTTTACAAGATGTCAGCGCATGAGTTTTCCGGTTATTTACAAATTTAACCTTAAACGAAAATCCACCATCAACACCTGGTTGAAACTCTCGTGTTTTAACACGTTTATTATATTCTCGGGCTAATCTTCGCTGGTAGTTTTCCATATGCTGTAGAGCCCTTTCTCTTTTTTATTGTAATTCATCCAACTTGGTTAAAATCATACCCGCACTAAGATTTTTCTCCCAAGCCTCTCTTTTTGTTGTGGGAATAATAACTTCAGTTGGTAGCACGGCCTCAACTCCATATGTTAAACAGAAATGTGACATTCCAGTAGCTTCTCTTTGGGTTGTGTTGTAAGCCCATACTTTTGCATTATGCACTGTTCGCACCATGCTCTATTATGCCCTTCTAATTTCTTCTTCAATATATCTGCGATTGTCTTATTTGTTGCTTCTGCCTGTCCATTGGCCTGTGGATATAGAGGGGTTGACTTCCCACATTTTATCTTAAATGCATTGAGTAACATTTCTATATTCTGCCCCTTCAAACTGTTTCCCATTATCGATACCAATTGTGCATGGGAATTCCAAATCTGCAGATGATATTTTCAAATATGAATGTAAAAATGTCTTTGTCGCGAATGTGTTGTAATGCCTTTACTTCTGCCCATTTAGTGAAATAATCTGTAGCGACAATTAGATATCTTCTTTGTCCAGATCCCGGTAAAAACGGTCCCACAATGTCTAAACCCCATTTTCCAAAAGGCCATATACTTGTTGATGATGTTAATGGTGCTCCAGGTGCATGTATTTTCTTTCCGTGCCTTTGACAATCTTCGCAACGCCTTGATACTTGTTTCACATCTTCATGCATATATGTCCAGTAATAACCTTGCATTTTCGCTTTGTACGCCAAAGATCTTCCGCCGCTGTGATTGCCAGCATCCCTACAATGTAATGCCTTTAACACTTCTTCTCTCTCTTTCGTGTCAAACATCTGAGAGATGGTCCGTTAAAAGATCTCTGATACAATTCCTCGTCTCTTAGTTCATAATTTTTCGCACGGCTCTTTAATTTGTGTGCCTCCAATCTATTTCTTGGTGTTTCTCCTTTCATCAGATATGCATGAAGTTCTGCTCTCCAATCTTCAATACTGGGTACTTGTTCTCCATCTTCTATTATCATTACGTCTACCTCTTTTTCTTCTTCTATATTGATTGATGGCGATAGAAGTGTTTGTATCTTTATGCATCTCGCAGTTGGGTCTATCATCATACTTGAGATAAAAGCAAAAGCATCTGCGAGTCTGTTATCTTTTCTTGATATATGTCTCCATTTTATTTTTGAGATTTTCGCTAACAATTCTTCAACAAGTTTCTTGTATTTCTTCATGGATGGTTCATTTGTAGTGTATTCTCCTTTTATTTGACGAATGACTAGCTGCGAATCACTTGTAATCCTCATATTTTCCAACTTCATTTCTATTGCGAACTTCAGAGCATGTATCACAGCTTCATATTTTGTTTCATTATTTGTGGATGTAAACTCCAATCTGAAGGAAAAAGCTATTTTGGTGCCTTCTGGAGAAATCAAAACAATTCCAACTCCGTTACCTTCCCCATTTGATGATCCATCCACCAATATTTCCCATCTATCTGGCTCTGTTAATAGATCTCTTGGATTTCCATGGTCTTCTTCTACATCCATCATTTCTTCCACAACTTCATCATCTTCTAGAGGAAATTCTGCTAAGAAATCTGCGACAACTTGTGATTTGGGTGAAGATAATATTTCATATTTGATTTTGAAATGTCCTACTTGTGCATTCCATCTCTCAACTCTGCCCGATCTTTTTGAATTCTTCATTACTGACTCAATTGGTACCTTTGTCAACACCCTTATGTTATGTGCCTGAAAATATATGCGAAGTTTAAATGTTGCATAAACTAATGCCAAAATTAGTTTTTTAATTTTTGAATAATTTTTCTCTGCGACATTGAAGGTTTTGCTGATGTAATAGATTGGTTTCTCAACTCCTGCATCTACTCGTAATAACACAGCACTTAATGCGTGCGATGTTGTCGCAAGATAGATTAACAATTCTTCTCCTGGTTCCGCTTTTTAAAAATAGATATATTCGTCGATGTTCTTTTATTCCTTGAAAAGCTTTCTCGCATTCATTTGTCCATCTAAACTTCATCCCCTTTTTGAGTATGTTGAAAAAATATTTACATTTGTCTGATGATCGCGAAATGAACCTTCCTAACGAAGTTAAGAGCCCATTTAACTTCTGTACATCTTTTACCGTTGTTGGTGTTGGCATGTCACGAATTTCTTGCACTTTATCTGGATCAACTTGTATTCCTTCTTTTGATACAATGTAGCCTAAAAAAAATTCTTGACGCAACCCCAAATATACACTTCTCTGGATTTACTTTGATGTTAAAATGCCTCATTTGTTCAAAAATTTCCCTCAAATCTTGGACATGATCTTTTGCTTCTTTACTTTTTATTAGCATGTCATCCACATACACCTCCAACGTTTTGTGTATCCACTTCGCAAACACCTTCTCTACCATCCTTTGGTATGTTGCTCCAGCATTTCGCATACCGAATGGCATTTTCGTATAACAATATAACCCTCTTGGAGCGAAAAAGGCAGTATGTTCTTGATCTTCTTCAGCGAGAGGGATTTGATTGTAGCCTTTGTATCCGTATAGAGAAGATATTCTATCATTTCCCGCTGCTGATTCAACCATTTGTGGAATATCTGGTAACGAAAAACTATCTTTCGGACAAGCTTTATTTAAATCAGTAAAATCTATACAAATTCTTATGCTCTTATTCTTCTTTGGGACCACAACCATGTTTGCTATCCACTCCGAATATTTAGCTTGTCTTATGATTCCTGCATCAAACATCTTCTGCAACTCTTCTTCTATTTGGGGATGATATGTTGTTGCGATTTTTCTGATTCTTTGTTTGAATGGTCTAGCATTTTTGTCAATCTCCAACCTATGACACGCCACAAACGGATCTATTCCCGCATCTCATCCATGTTCCATGCGAAAATATCTCTATATTCTCGCAAGCATTAATAGTTCTTTCTTCTTCATCTGCCTCCATCTTAGTCCCAATTTTTAATATTTTAGGTTCTTCTTTGGTTCCAACATTCACTTCCTTTGTTGGTTCCGCCGCAGTGTAACTGGTCTCAGGTTCTCCCATAGGTGTTGGTTCTTTTATCTCCTTCGCAGTTTCATTCCCTTCTTGAAATTTCACTTGGGTATTCCTTTTCCTTCCTCTCGCTCTTATCATGTAAGTTCTAAATTCTTCTTCTTTCTTTGCCTCCTTCGCCATTTTCCTGCGATTTTTTCGCTTCTTTGCACGTCCTTCATACTGCTTTACTTCAATTTGATAACATAATTTCGGTTTATCAACATTCCCTCTAATTTCACCAATCCCACTCTGCATAGGAAATTTAATGCATTGATGTAATGTTGACGCTACAGCTTTAATTGTGTGTATCCATGGATTTCCCAACAACATGTTGTATGGCGATTCCATATCCACCACACATAGTGTCACTCGTGTTTCAATCTCTCCTAACAGAATTCGCATCTCTATTTCCCCTTTTGGTTTTGTTGTAGATTTGCCAAAACCATGCATATGATATGTTGAAAGAGACATCTCTTCATCTTTGTACCCCATTTCTTTGTATGCATGGTAAAACATTATATCCATCGAAATCCCAGTATCCACCAAAGTTCTATTTACCTCCCATTCTTCCATAGTTTTTGTTGATTTCCCCTTTTCTTTACGTGTGGTTACTGGGATTACCAAAGGAGATGTGTGACTCAAATTTTCTCTTGGTATCTCTGCTGCTGTGAATGTAATTTTCTGTTTTTCCCAATCTTTCAAGGCTGATACCTTCTCCACCGTCATGATTTTCTTTCCTTCAAAATCTCGTTTATGTATTCTCCCTCTGATGTTTTCATGGAATTCATTAATCATTGTTTTTGTAATCAAACTACACTCCAGCCTTCTGTTGCATTCCTTGACTTTAATTCTCTCTTCCTTAATTGGTTTATCGATTTGTTTCATCATTTTCTTGATTTGAACAGTCTTAATAACAATCTTTAATCTTATATGCCAATCCCTATTTCTAGCGCCATTATGTAGTTGCAGGAAATCCCACAATACATCCCTCACAAGAATTCATAATAATCAACACATCTTTAAGATCAACAATAACACTTTTTATTAATTGAGTTTAAGAATTTTTACAAGGAAGAAATGAAATCAAGAATACAACTACTGTTATAGATTTTCTCTCTCCTCAAAACTTTCTCTCTACTCTCAAAAGATCTCTCTCCCTCCTTAAGCCTGTTCGGCTCTTTATATAGGATATTACATAGTGGATAACAGCTAAGCTGTCCTTTATTTTAGGATCTGACTTGCGATATTCTCGCAAGTATACAAGTGTTAGATTTCGCAACACTCCTAAATATCGCTAGGTCTCCACAACTTTCTCGTGTTTAGGTGTCACATCTCACAGTCATTTCAGAACTAAATCTGCGATATCTTCGCAATGTGTTATATAAAGATTTCGCAAAGGTATTGATGTTGAGATATTCTGATCCTACACTAGTACATAATCAAGCGACTCTTAAAATGAGTTTTGATTCACTAAAATATGACAACCAAACTTGACATACCAACGCTTGGTGGGTTCATCCGAGCTATGCTCTAACAGTAATTATTAGGATCAAAACCCTAGTGTTGGTTTAACGTACAATGAAATTACTTTATTATAACTAAACAACAATAATAATAATAATGCGGAAAGCAAAGTAAAAGCACAAAATAAGATTTTGTTAATGAGGAAACCGCAAACGCAAAAAAATCCTGGGACCTAGTCCATTTTTGAATACTCTTAGAATTAAGTCGTTATACAAAGAATACTACCAACTTCATGTTGTTAAGACCAAGTAAAATAACTTCAAGTTACCTAGTTCCTTTAGTATCTCTGCGCCTACCACCGATATGGTCAACACACGTGAATCCTAAGATAGAGTCCACTACCTTAAGTCTTCAGACCGCTGTGAATATCTACCACTCAACTCCTTTGGATTCTATAAGATGTCTATAAATATAAAAAAGTTATGCCGGATCCCGTTCAATCAAGTGCGCGCGAAGTATATCACGAAGATCGGAAACCAATCAGAAATCTTCTTGTTTTCAAATCTTCAGCCTTCGGTGTATCTGCAAAAAAAAAAAAACTTGATTCCCTTATGATCAATCACACACAGAATGAAGCATGTTAATAATGGATGATCATAAGACTATCTTCAAATTTAAAAACAGATATGAACTTTGTCGATCCTTGATATAGTTTGAGTGACCTTAGAAAAAGATCATAGAATAAACAAACTAGTGATTGTCAAGGTTCAACTTCCATTAGTCAAATTATTCAATCTCATCCAAAGAGCATATGATATGATTCGGTTGTTGCTTGAGAGCTCTGCGAAACGGCGATCACTGAGTTAACTCAAGGATTATTTTTCCCTCTTTAATTATTTCTTTATCTTAATCACAATCATTTCTACAGGATCATGATTATAAACTCTTTCAATCTCTTTTCTCTCAATCTAGAAATAGTCATAAGTAGTTTTAGTTCTTTCTTTGGTTTTAAGTTACTATGTAATTTCCATTATTTGTTTCTCTTTTTCAATCTCCATTTTTCGTAATTGTCTTATGGATTTATAATTTTCAAGGCCTCATATATTCATCAAATCATTGGAAGCATCCGGTATTGGACTTTAGTCTCAATAATTCTCCTTCTTCTATCAGTATGGAGATAATAGGTTCAAGTATCATCATCGTTGTGTGAAGCAGTGTTGCAAACCATCTCTTTTAGGATGTATTTTTATAATATGTACCAGTATTACATTCTTTATCATGTATATGATTTAAATAATATTTGCAAAGTAGATCTGACTTCTACACCGATTCAACACTAACCCAAAATCTAGTCTGTTCAAAATTTGAAAGCTCAAACTTTCCCTCTTTTCCTCCACGTAATTTAGTGGTTGCTAGTCTTAAGCTGAAACTTCATCAGTTGAAATATTTTCAAAACATTCAACTTCAATGCACCCCTAATGGATAGAATATTTTTTTCCCCTTATAGAGGAAACAGATATTCCGAAAGTACCTAATTTTAGTTACACGAGCTATAAAAATCATCTTTTTAAAAAACACAAACCATAAACTATTTTTTATTCAAACCCTAATACTACTTTTCAAAGGAAAATGGCCACCTCTTCGAACTCTTAAATCTCTGCTATTACTGGTAAAATGCAAAACACCCAGATCTGGGACATTTGTGCTAGGAAGATGCGAAGAGCAGTTGGTACTAAAACTCCTATTAATAAAGTTGCAGATGACTTGAGTACTACTCTAATTGGAAAGTTGTTTTCAAAAGATCCTACAGAGACAAATGTAGTAAGAAAGGAAGTTATCCTTTTATGGAATCGATTAAGAATCAAGGAAGTTTGTGCCATTGACAAAAACTTGTTTTTATTCAAGTTCCACACTGAAGAAGCAATGATCTTCATTGTCACGAAAGGTCCATGGAATGTCAAAAAAAGTCATCTTAACTTGCTCAAATATGATGCTGATATTCCGTCTAAAGACTGGGTTTTCAAATACCAAGAATGGGATCTAGAATCTAAAAATATTTTACCTGAACATCATTCTATAGATGTAGTGGGAGAAGCTATAGAAGAACTTGGTGAAAAATATGAACACATCCTGAAAATTGTAAACCAACTTATGGAAGTACCATTTATGCAAGGGTCAAGATTGACTTAATGAAACCTCTTCATAGGGGAGGCTGGTGGAATACAACAGCAGGTGGAGTTACTTGGATTAGATTCCATTGGGAAAGGAAATCTCACAACCTTTATCTAGAATGCTTCACTATCGACCATGATGAAGCTGAGTGTCTTAATGTGGCATATGATCTCACGATAATGAGATTCACTACAGATCAATATATAAATTAGATTCATGAACTTTCTATGGAATATGGTGTAGATATTGACCTCATGTTGGATAGAATTTGTGAAGCAAGTCGAAAGAAAATTGAAGAAGAAGCTCAAATAGAGAAATTACTAGAAGAAGGACAAAGCAGGAATAACAAAAGATCTCGCACAGATCAAAATGATGACCAAGTTGATATCATGGAAGGTAATACTGGTATCAATACATCTTCCAATGGTGGTGATGATATGTAACATGGTCTCATTGAAGCAGGAAAAACAGGAGCAAAAGATACTTCCCATGGGATGAATGAGTCTACCAACAACCTGGTAATTTATTTTTCTTACAACACCCTCATTGCTTTTGATTATTTTTATATTTGCATTTACTATTTTGTTTATAGTTGTTATAATACTTTGATTATTGTCAACCCTGCATTATTTTGTTCCGTTAAGCTTATTCATATAACTCGAGTATCAAGTTACAGATTTTATAACTATCTGCAGAATGAAGGCACTGAGTTGGAACTGTCATGGTTTCTTAGGAAAAGATATAAAGATCACTTCCATTATTTGGACAATATTCATTATCCTGATATCATTTTCATATATGAAACTAAGATTAATGATGATAGAATCCTCAATCTTACTAATTCTCTAAAAATGCCTAATAGAATTTATGTTCCATCTGTGGGACAAGATGGAGGTATCATCCTTCTATGGAAGGATGGTTTCAAACTAGACATTGTTAATACTTCCACTAATATGATGCATGTTATAGTCAACAATGATTATTCCAAGGGTGAGTGGTTTCTGTCTTGTATTTATGGCACTCCTTATAAGAATGACCAACTTAGGCAATGGGAATATATCAAATATTTAGGAACCTTTGTCACCATCCCTTGAGCTATAATATGGGATTTAAATATTACCATGAATCAATCTGAAATAAATACCAATTCTGAACCCACCTCTCAAGATGTTCTAAACCGCATTAGAGATACAAATTTGTCAGACCTTGGTTTCATTGGTAATCCATTCACTTGGACAAGTAATAGTCATGGTACAGGTAAAGTTGTATCTAGATTCGATAGAAATCTAGTTAATAATGAGTGGATTTATATGCATCCCAATTCAAATCTTCGTCATTTAGCCCCGAAAGGTTCAGATCATACTCCAATTTTATTATCTTTTTTACTCTAAAACAGTTAGTACTGGTAGAACTTGGATTTTTTTTGAATACTGGATTGAAAGGGTTTATGACAAATTCTTCTGGAATAAGTTATAATCGATGGAAAGAAGGTAATACACTGTTGAAACGTTCAAAAAACTTGTACGACCCTTCTCCCATATTTCGTAGTAAGATCACTTCTCACTCCTTTACCTGACTCTAGGTAACCTCATCCTTGAATCTATCTTGAGAGAAGCAAGGATGGTGATTATGGGAGTCTCAAAATTTGTTGTATATTTTTTAGTCATTTTTTTTTGTTAATAAATCTGAATTTTGCAATCTTTATCATGACTCAGGCTCTAATATAAAGATTATTGAGCTATATTAATAAACATTGTATTTCTCTTATTGGATTTTTCTTAATCCATCTTTTTCTTGTGAACGGTCCGTGTACGTCCGTGTCCCTCTCCTGCGAGTTCATAGGGTTACCTTAATGAGAAGTGTCTTCTCTTTATACATATATATCCTATATTGTATTAATCCATCCCTAACAAAAATTATATGGAGAACTCTGCAAAATCTCAAGAGATTGTGTATATTGATATGGAGGAAGACACTCAAGGACGTGATTCGATTCAAGAGCTGGTTCTGAAGAAGATGCTTGCAAGGAAGGAACAGAACTCCTGGAGTGGTGAATCTGTCAAGGATTTAACTCGTTTTCAGGACGATTCAAAGGTCGAATTTGCAAATCTCCAACTGCAAATAAACCAACTCTTAGATGGTCAGGACAAAATCCTTGCAAACCAAAATATTCTGATACGGAATCAGAAGAAGCTCATCATGGAATGTGTCAAAGCTAGACAACTTTCTCTGGTTGTTGATCGTAAAGTTTGTGTCCTAACTCACGAACATGGTGTGTCTACGGTCAAGAGAATAAGGGAAATCAGTGATACCTTCTATGATGGATTCATTGAAAGGTATGAGGTTCTCAAAGAACTTTGATTTTGTCTAGAAAACTTCTTATGAGAACTTTATTCTTGTTTTTTAAGAAGGATAACTAGGGTTTGGAATAGCCATTATTGTGATAACACATAGCTATGTCCAACGATTTTCATCTTCATGTTTTTAGATTTATTTATTTAAATTCTAAGTTATTTGGAAGATGGTTATTGCAGTATTAATCTTTATGGTTTTATTTATTGCAAATTGTTATGGGATATGTTGTTTGGTGTTTACGTCTGTGAACCTGTGATTGTCCCATACTTGTTCAAAAGTTATCTCTATTATGTCGATATGAATGTATTGATAAAAGATAGAATGAACTTTTGAATACAAAATTTAAAGCCTTTTATGCCATTTGATGGAAGAAAGGATAAAACTTTTGTTTACAAAGATTAAATCTATTACATGTCACTGTGCAAATACTGATGAAAAATAGAATGAATCTTTGTTTATTCCGCAGTATTGGTCTTTCCCTGATCCACATTTTTGTGCATATACTGTGTTGCTCCGTAAGTTGTCTTATGTTGAGCATGGCCAATTGAATTGATCATTTTTGTGGCTAATTTAATTGAGATTTTTGGATACAAATTCATGTTCTCATGTGATTTGATTATGTCCAAAGAAATCCTTCTTTCTTGTAAAAGTAAGGTCACCCTTGTTGTTCTTTCAGGAACGACATTTTATGGGGGGGGAGTTCTTTTTGAACTTGTGCTTAATTGCTAAATTTTATGGGGAGTGCGGTTGTGGAATATTGTAGGGGTTATCTTGTATGTTTATAAACTCCTTGATGAATGCATTTATCTTCGGCTATATGATTGCATCTAAATAAGTTGGTATGTTATTCTCTTTTGATCATGAAGTATCTCTATGAAAATTTCATGAGGATCTCACTAGTTTTCGTACCTTTGCCAATTTATATTGACAAAAAGGGGGAGAATTAATGTGTAGTTGCATACTACAAATACATATGTTTTACGGATCATTATGTAAGGGGGGGTCGTTTTCATGTTTAGATGAAGTATTGACTAAGGGGGAGTGATACATATCACCATAGTATTGTCGTCAAAGTTGTGATAAAATTGAACTTTGATATTGTGTAATGATACTATGACATTGTATAACAATGATTGAGAGCATTTGTTTTCTCATTGTTATGGCTACGGATCTTGGACAACTGTGATGCTGAGTTGAAAACGTTTAGGATTATGGAATACTTGGAAGTGACGAAGATTTCGAGTTGTGTTGAAGATTCCAAGGAGATCAAGCATTTGGATGAGAAGCTACAGAGTTTTATTTATTTTGTAATCCATATGTATTGATATTTTTGTCACTAAAATTGACAAAGGGGGAGATTGTTAGAGCAATACTCGGTCGAACTCGCGTGCGTTGCTATCTCAAGCATATTTGTCAATATTAGTGATCAAAACTACAAGTCTTGATTTCTAGTCAACTTATAGATGTCTCGGACTAGGACATAGATTGTGTAGTTGAGCCTTAGACTTCACGGCGTTCATCATTTGAAGACGAAGAACTACTAAGGAGAGCATGTGGAACTTCATCGACAAAAGGTATGTGGAGACTGAAACTCGTTTATCACTTGGAAAGTCTATTTCTATTCTATCTCTTATACACATTTTACGATAGTTTTCTATTATACACATTTGAGATTTCGAGCTGAGTTTAACTCGCTTATATATTTCTCGGAATATGTGTTGGCAAGCGTTCGCTTCGACTAAGTTCATCTTATATTCTTGACGCAAGTCAAAAGATGATCATGTGAAAATTGCCGAGCAACATCTTACATGGTTTGTGTGATACAATCATTTGATGTAAACTTTGAATGTTTCGTTATGATTATTTCAATAACTTGAAAATTGCTTTGATGCTAATAGTGTGTGAAAACGACTATTGTCATCCTCTAAGAAAGTTTCAATGATTGAAATAAGAGTTTAGAATACTTAACCATTATTGGATTTGTCATGTTGTGTACTCTTGCACATATGTATTCCATGTCCGGGAACCATAGTATGCATACCCGTATGCATACCTGTTGGCTTGAGAAATCCGGGAGCCTAAGTATGCATACCCGTTTGCGTAGTGGCGTAAGGTTCATGTACGAATATTTCTGCTGGGATTGGAAGTAAGCGTACCCGTTTGCGTACTGGCGAAACCCAATCTTGGTCCGGGTATTCCAAGTATGCGTACACGTTTGCATACTTGAAGGTTAAAGTTCTAAAATCGGTTGTGTACATGAACTTAAACATTTGTATAATAAGGAATGCAATCTTTGCAAACCGTGGCTATAATTTTCATGAATTGATTCAAGTGAATCAAACCTATTTTGATTCAATTGTGTTCTTGTATACTTCTATGAGAATATAGCAACTGAACAACTCTTTAACTAGTATCATTTGAGTCATTTGAACTAGTTATGGTTAAGATGAATAAGGTTGATATGAGAGTGTTCATAAGGCTAACTTCTGTTAAGTATTGTTGAGCCAACATGGTGTACACGTTTAGGTACGGTTACATAAACCTAAATGAGGGTACATTTCATTTGTGTGTAACAAGCTAAGTTCGATCTAACGGTTAAAAGATATTAGCTTGGTTGAATCAGGTTTTTCATCTAACTGTGAATATTGAATGCTTTGTTACCAAGGTAACTTAGATTGCAAACTCTGATTTGAAAACTATATAAAGGAGAACTCTAGCAACTGGGAAACCTAATCCCCATACTTTTGTGTGTTACTAGTTGCATAACTAGAGTCGATTCTCTTTTAACCTTAGGTTTCTCTCGAGACCCCGTAGGTTAACGACTTGAAGACTTCATTGGGATTGTGAAGCCAGACCCAACTATTTTCTCTGTAGTTGCATGATCTAATCTTGCATATTCTATCGCGTTGAGTACAATTAGAATAATTGACTCGAGACTAATATCCCCGATAAGCAAATTAAAAGTAATCACAAACATCTTCATCTCTTCGTTTGTGATTCCACAATATCTTGTTTTGCTAGTCGATTAAGATTATTGTGAGGTGATTGATAATACTAGGTTGTTCTTCGGGAATATAAGACTGGTTTATCAATTGGTTCATGTTCACCTTGATCTATCAAAATACATAACAAAACTCATAGGTATTTCTGTAGGAGACAGATTTATCTATACCAATAGACTTTTTTGTGTGTGACAGATTTGTTTATCAAGTTTTTCGACTTTGGGTCGTAGCAACTCTTGGTTATGGGTGAGATCAGCTAAGGGAATCAAGTGCGTATTATCCTGCTGGGATCAGAGACGTAAGGAACACAATTGTACCTTGAATCAGTGTGAGATTGATTAGGGTTCAACTACAGTCCAGTCCAAAGTTCATTGGTAGTAGGCTAGTATCTGTAGCGGCTTAATATAGTGTGGTGTTGAAAGCTGGACTAGGTCCCGGGGTTTTTCTGCATTTGCGGTTTTTCCTCGTTAACAAAATTCTGGTGTTTATGTTATTTCTTTTCTGCATTATATTTTGTTATGAAATATCACAGGTTGTGCATTGTATCGATCAATTAGGAAATCCAACCTTTGGTTGTTGAATGAAATTGATTGATCATTGAACATTGGTCTTTGGTACCATTCAAGTTACTTTCTTACATTCAATCGGGATCGCAAATTTCTATTTGCTGATTGCAGGTTTAATTGAGAGATAGAGATATAAACTCTTGTATATACTTTTCTCTAGATTGAGTCTGACTGTCTAATTGATTCTCTAAAAAGTATATTGGAGTAAGTCCTCTCAGATTGCCAAATGAATTGTTGGGTGTAGTTGTTGTACCCCCGCATTTTCAATTGGTATCAGAGCAGGAAAACACATTAAATAACTTATAAGTCTATGTTTATAGCGATCTGATATGGGCAGAAGTGCTATCTCTAATCACGCATCACCAGTTCAGGAACTTTTGGTTAAAAATCCTGATTCGCCTGAGAATTCTATCACATCTCCTTCATCATCTAAACCCATACTTAACTGGGAAGCTCATCTTGATGAACCGTTAGATGAAATTTCTAATGAAAGTGATTCATAAGAAGGACAATATGTTGAAGAAGAATTCTCACAGTACATCATTCTCTTTGATCGTCTTCTAAAGAAAAAGAAGTCAACATCCTGCTTGGCTGAATTTCTAACTCATCTCTGCATTGAAAACATAAAATTGAGAAAACTCTTTAAGGGGTATGATTGTGGGTATAGCTTGTTACAATCTACTCTTAAAGATCGTGACGAGAATATATGTTCAAAGAATTCTGAATGTGATGATCTTCGTCGAAATCTCTTTGTGTTGAAAGAAATACTTGTAGAAACTAAAGCAAGATATGACTCTTAACAAAATTGTTTGAATGTCAGAGAAAAGGTTTTTCTCACCCGAGAAAAACAATTGGAGACTGATCTTAGTTCTACTCTTGAAAAGGTAAAAGCTTTGGAAGAGAATTTGAAAAAAATTCAATAATAGCTCTACAAAATTGTCTTCTATGCTTGGAGCATGTAAAGAACATCTGATACACGTGGTCTGGGTTATAAAGGTATAGATGCTCCAAGTACCGGTAAGATAAATTTTGTTAATGCAAATGACCTTCTTAAATCTACAGCTAGAGATGCATCTGGAAATAAAGTTCGTCAGCCTACAAGGACGACTCAGTTGAGAACGGACAAAAACATTCCTGTCAACTGCTATTATTGCGGAAAGAAAGGTCACATTGAAAGAAGATGTCATCTTCGTTTACGTAATGAAAAACTTCATAACATTCTCATTTGGATGTCTAAGGAAGTAATCAAACCTGTTCCTCAGTATCCAGTTAGAAATTCATTCCACAATCAAGAAAAATGTTGCAATGGGCCACTTCCCGATTATGAACATAACATTTATTCTGCTTACAACTGTAAAAAGAACAACTTTACATGGATGATTGATAACTTTGAAAGATCTGTAAGAAGAAAAAGGTGTTGAAGAAAGAAAAATTCTTCAAAATTCTCTCTTTCCCTCAATAATGATCCTGCTCCTCAAATAGGTGTTCCTGACTACATTCTCATCAATAATCGTGTTTCGGAACTCAAGACCAGTATCAACGGTCTCAAGCGCGAGATAAAAAAGGCGAGAAAAACAGCTGATTCAGGTAACTCATGTCTCTCTCTTGGTAATTCTTCTGAAGATGTGCATAAGAATTCTGATATAAGTCAAGGAAGTAAAAAGGAATGTGTCAATTCCTCTGATAAACTTCATGTTCATCACTATATAACTTGAATATTTCCGTATGTTTATCCTCTTTGAGACCAATGAGAAGATACACATAACTCTCAAGAAGATACCTCCTTCTTGACAAATGGTCCATGTTGTACTTTGTTTTCTTTTGACTTTGATCTTCCTCCCTGAGCTTTGCTCCGGACAGTTTTATTGTTCGTATGATGCTCTTCTATTTGACAGCTGATGTTCAACCTTGAACCAATGTTCCTGTCATAACTTCAGAACTTGTTTCTAAATGTTTGCTCCTTTAGTTCCGTGACTTTTGATCACTGGGTCATAACCATGAACCCTGTGCACCCGACCCGTTATCAAGCGTCTACAAGTAACCCTAGGATTCTCTTGTGTGAGGTCTTTCTTTTCGATTCTCTTCTTCTCTTGTGGTGACAAAGTTATAAATAATCAAAGTCTTCATCTTTTGATATATATGTATTTTACGGTTTTGGAGTTTTGTAGTAGCGTGGTGAGAAAGACTGAATTTGAAATTGAATTGTTAAAGGAAAGGATTCACAATGGAAATATTGGATGTTTTCTAATCTTTTAACGGAAAATTCTTTCTTTAATTATTTGAACTTGAAAAATTCTCCCTTTTAATTATTATTTGTTGAGTGCTAATTTTCTTATTGATTGAGGATGAATTCCAACCCTAGGATTCTCTTGTGTGAAAAGTTATAAATAATCAAAGTCTTCCTTTTGATATATATATTGGTTCGGTAACGTCAAGTCTTCTCTTCGAATGGTGTGCACAATGGAAGGATGTAAAACGGAAGACACGTATGATGATGCCAATGCTTTTGAACTTCACGAAGAAACCATCTCCATTGTCTGCTATAAAGCAATTGATCATGAAAAACATCTTCCAATCCAGATGTTCATTCAATTGGCTGGAAATCTTCTTCAAGATTTTGAGGTCGTTTGTGAACAACTTGAGATTGCATCGAAGAATATGGCTTTTCTGAAATTGGAGCTAAAGAAAGCATCTTATGAATTAGCATTTGTTCGTTCCTTGGTTGTTGATCATGTCTAAGTCTTTATTTTGTCTAGGAAACTTCTTATGAGAATTTTATTCTTGTGTTTTTTAAGAACGATAACTAGGATTTGGAATAGCCATTATTGTGAGTACACATAGCTATGTCCAACGTTTTCATCTTCAATGTTTTTAGATTTATTTATTTAAGTTTTAAGTTATTTGGAAGATGATTTTTGCAGTATTAATCTTTATGGTTTCATATATTGCAAATTGATTATGGGATATGTTGTTTACGTCCGTGAACCTTGACTGTCCCATACTTGTTCAAAAGTTATCTCTATTATGTCGGTATGAAAGTATTGATAAAAGATAGAATGAACTTTTGAATACAAAAGTTAAGCCTTTTATGTCATTATGCATATATTGATGGAAGAAAGGATGAACTTTTGTTTACAAATATTAAGTTTATTATATGTCATTGTGCAAATAGTGATGAAAAATAGAATGATTCCTTGTTTATTCCGCAGTATTGGTCTTTCCCTGATCCACATCTTTGTGCATATACTGTGTTGCTCCATTATGTCGAGCATGGCCAATTGAATTGATCATTTTTGTGTCTAATTCAATTGTGATTTTTGGATACAAATACATGTTCACATGTGATTTGATTATGTCCAAAGAAATCCTTCTTTTATCGTAAAAGTAAGGTCGCTCTCGTTGTTCTTTCGGGAATGACATTTTATAGGGGAGTTCTTTTTAAACTTGTGCTTAATTGCCAAATCTTTGTGGGGAGTGTGGCTGTGGAATATTGTAGGGGTTATCTTGTATGTTTATAAACTCCTTGATGAATGCATTTATCTTCAACTATATGATTACATCTAAATAAGTTGGTATGTTATTCTCTTTTGATCATGAAGTATCTCTATGAAAATTTCATGAGGATCTCACTAGTTTTCGTACCTTTGCCAATTTATATTGACAAAAAGGGGGAGAATTAATGTGTAGTTGCATACTAAAAATACATATGGTTTACGATCATTATGTAAGGGGGAGTGGTTTTCATGTTGAGATGAAGTATTGACTAGGGGGGGTGGGGGGTGATACTATTCACCATAGTATTGTTGTCAAAGTTGTGATACAATTGAACTTTGATGTTGTGTGATGATACTATGATACTGTATAACAATGATTGAGAGCATTTGTTTTCTCATTGTTATTGCTACGGATCTTCAATAATAGTGATACTGAGTTGAACACGTTTAGGATCATGGAATACTTGGAAGTGACGAAGATATCGAGTCGTTTTGAAGATTCCAAGGAGATCAAGCATTTGGATTAGAAGCTACAAAGTTTTATTTATTTTGTAATCCATATGTATTGATATTTTTGTCACTAAAATTGACAAAGGGGGAGATTGTTAGAGCACTAATCGGTCGAACTCGCATGGTTGCTATCTCAAGCATGTTTGTTAATATTAGTGATCAAAACTATAAGTCTTGATTTCTAGTCTACTTATAGATGTCTCGGACTAGGACATAGATTGTGTAGTTGAGCCTTAGACTTCACGGCGTTCATCATTTGAAGACGAATAACTACTAAGGAGAGCTTGTGGAACTTCATCGACAAAAGGTATGTAGAGACTGAAACTCGTCTATCACTTGGAAAGTCTATTTGTATTATATCTCCTATATTGAGACATAAGTCGTGTTACGATAGTTTTCTATTATAAACATTTGAGATTTCGACCTGAGTTTAACTCGATTACGTATTTCTCGGAATATATGTTGGCAAGATTTCGCTTCGACCAAGTTCATCTTATATTCTTGACGCAAGTCAAAAGATGATCATGTGAAAATTGCCGAGCAACATCTTACATGGTTTGTGTGATACAATCATTTGATGTAAACTTGGAATGTTTCGTTATGATTATTTCAAGAACTTGAAAATTGCTTTGATGCTAATAATATGTGAAAACCGCTATTGTCATCCTCTAAGAAAGTTTGAATGATTGAAATAAGAGTTTAGAACACTTAAACATTATTGGATATGTCATGTTGTGTACTCTTGCACATATGTAATCCATGTCCGGGAACCATAGTATGCATACCCGTATGCGTACATGATGGCTTGAGAAATCCGGGAACCTAAGTATATGCACCCGTTTGCGTACTGGCATAAGGTTCATGTCCGAATATTTCTGCTGTAATTGGAAGTTCGCGTAACCGTTTGTGTACTGGCGAAAACCAATTTTGGTCCGGGTATTTCAAGTATGCACACCCGTTTGCATATTTGAAGGTTAAAGTTCTAAAATCGGTTATGTTCATGAACTTAAACATTTGTATAATAAGGAATGCAATCTTTGCAAACCGTGGCTATAATATTCATGAATTGATTCGAGTGAATCAAACCTATTTTTCTTCAATTGTATTCTTGTATAATTCTATGAGAATATAGCAATTGAAAAACTCCTTAACTAGTTTCATTTGAGTCTTTTGAACCAGTTATGGTTAAGATGAACAAGGTTGATATGAGAGTATTCATATGGCTAACCTCGGTTAACTATTATTGAACCAACATGGTGTACACGTTTACGTACGGTTAGATAAACCTAAATGAGGGTACATTCATTTGTGTGTAACTAGCTAAGTTCGATCTAACGGTTGAAAGATTTTAGCTTGGTTAAATCAGGTTTTTCATCTAACTGTGAATATTGAATGCTTTGTTACCAAGGTAACTTAGATTGCAAACCCTGATTTGAAAACTATATAAAGGAGAACTCTAGCAACTGGGAAACCTAATCCCCATACTTTTGTGTGTTACTAGTTTCATAACTAGAGTCGATTCTCCTTTAACCTTAGGTTTCTCTCGAGACCATGTAGGTTAATGACTTGAAGACTTCATTGGGATTGTAAATCCAGACCCAACTATTTTCTCTGTAGTTGCGTGATCTAATCTTGCATCTTCTATCGCGTTGAGTATAATTGGAATAATTGACTCGAGATTAATATCTCTGATAGGCAAGATAAAAGTAATCACAAACATCTTCATCTCATCGTTTGTGATTCCACAATATCTTATTTTGCTAGTCGATTAGGATTATTGTGATACTATTCACCATAGTATTGTTGTCAAAGTTGTGATACAATTGAACTTTGATGTTGTGTGATGATACTATGATGATAAGTGCCAAATATTGCATATTTATACACCTTTTTATTGGCATTTAACTCATCTTTTGTACTTTCGAAAATCGGATATTATCCCAAATTAAATGTTTTCTTTGTTTTCAAGAATAAATATTTGTATTAATTAATTTTGTGTTTTTAGGTAAGAAATAAAGTTCGGAGAATACGAGGAGCCAAAAGAGCGGCCAAAGCCCGCGCGCATCGGTTTGCAACCCAACTTACAAGACATGGGCTTGAGCTAGCCATGACCGGATCCGAGCCCGTTCACCCCGAGCCGTTCGGATCGCGTCTAGCTACATCCTACGGTCGCTACGAGCCTCTTCATCAACTCTTGATGCCTCCGCTTCACAACAAAACTCCCTAACCCTATACCCTATTCGACCAAACTCATTTCTTCTTCCTTCTTCTCTTTCTTCACCCAACAACTCTGCATAACCCATCCTTCTCTTCTCCCTACCCAGCCGCCGCTTTGCCAAAACTTCCACCTCCTTTTTCCCCATACCCATGGCAGAGCTACCCCTTCACCACCACTCCATCTCTGCACCCGCACCAGTACTCTCTCTCTCAATTATCTCTTTCATAGCTTCTCATCAACCTAGAAGCTAGGTTAGAGATAACTAGAGATAGGGTTTCTCATCAATCAATCAAGGGAGTTGTTGTGGCAGAATCGACGAGAGAGAGCACACGATTTCAAGCGGTATGGGCGAAAGGGTATGATTTGAATTCCTGTTTTTGAGAAAATTAGGGTTTTGGGGAATTCTGTGCATGTATAAATAGAAGAGGTAGAGGATGTTTTTGGGCATGCCTGGGCTAGCCAGAGCAGCAACTTAGTGTTAATTTGTGTTATATTGTCTCTATAATGTTTTAATTTAATTATCCAGGGTGTTAATGAAACCCCTGAATTTCATGTCAAGCTCATGTATTTTTGGTTGTGTTTTTGCTAAATGATAATATGATTAGGATTACTAATTAGTTGATGAAGCTGATGAGCCTGTGATGAGCTGTACTGTAAGAAGACAGCTCATACTAGGGGTTAGTTGGAAAATTTGGTTAATGAACATCAATTGTAGATCTTCATAAGAAGGCACAAGAACATAGCTTAAGAAATATGGCCTGGCATGAGATTAGGGGTGCATTGATCACCCTGGTGCTTTCTACATTGTCACTGCTTTAGTTTAGAATCATACAACAACACTTGATCGTATCTACGACACCAAACACTAGTTCTGTCACTCTAGAAATCGAGTTAAGTAAGCCATAGATCAACATCAGCACCACAAGTCTCTGTGGTTCGACCCGTATTTGCCTTGTTCTACTTTGAAGACACCGTGCACTTGCGGTTATAACAAGTAGGCATAAAATCAGACCATCTTCCCAGCCTACCAAGTTTTTGGCGCCGTTGCTTGGACTTGGCGTATCTTTGTGATTGATTATTGCTTGTCTTCACTGAGTTTCAATTACCTCTGTACATAATTTAGTCATCTCATCTTGCTTATCTGCACTTGCATTATAGCATAACTTAGCGTAACTTAGCCATAATTTTCCTTCATTTACGCACCCTTTATTACACTCTGTCATTGCATCCTAAATACGTAGTTTCCTATTGTTCTTGTCTAACTTAGTATAACTTGTAGTCATCATAACCTGTACTTGTAGCTTAGGCTGTTTGCATCTTCTATTACATCGTTCATTGCTCTGGATCATTGCATTTTTAGTAACTTTCCACTCTTACATTTGTTCATTGCATCTTCAGTTAGCCCATTGTAATTGCATTTTCTTAGTGCTTAATGCTAGTTTGCATAACATCTTTGCATAGTGCATTATTCTCTCTGACTTAACTTACAACATCTCCAAGTTGTAGGGTTATAGTGCACACATTGCATTGCACGGAATAACTCATTTAGCATTTGGCACATTTGTTACCACTTAAGTTGCATCACTCGAGGTGCATCATTCCCTGTGATAAGTGAAACTTGCGTATACTCTCTTGTTTTAACACTTTCCACAGGGAGGCCCGAGACTTCTTTGTGAGCTAGCGGTACCTAACATCTCACTGGAAGCAAGCCCAAGGACAGCGGGGAGCAAAACACAGTTGTCATTGGAGGGCCAAAGCGCATAAGGTGCGGTGAGCAAGCCCAAGAAAAAGGCGCGCAGAACACGAGTTCACAAAGCTAAAACCAAGCGCAATTCGGGTAAGTGGCTCCATGATAAGTGAATACACACGAGTTGTATGAGCATGACACGTAAAACCATGTTAGGCTAGCATCTATACCTGAGTTGTATGAGTTGTATGTATCATCCCTGCATTCTTTGAGCATCTGTATATACTGTTATCACATTTGCATGCTAAAAACTTTTGATAGGAAGTGCTCAACCACACAAGTCCACTCGGCTTGTATGTTCTGTGAACCCTTGAGTTGTAGTTGAGTGTGAGTTGTGCTATAACCCTCCACCCCTGGCTGTGAAGTCTTGGCCAAGTGAAGTCAAGCGTGATAGTTGATATCAACTAATCTGATTGACTACGAGCATAACTTTGTGCATAACAACGTGAAATATTGACCTCCAGCCCTGTAGCTGTGAGGTTGAACTTGAATAGCTAGGCTAGGCGCAAGCCAAGTTAAAGTCAACTGATATAGTTGACATCAACTCAAACCTGTTGACAATGGTGAGTGACTTAACCTCCACGAGACCTTGTGCGCCATCTCGCCACCTTGCTAGCCCCTGTGATTTGCAAGTTTGGAGCTACCCCTTGGAAAGCCAAATACTTGACAGACCCACTGCATACCCTTTGCCTTGGCTGATTGCAAAGCCTTACTCTGTCAACTTTGAGCAACCTTAGCTTTAACAAGGCCTAAGCTTAACTCCACGACCACAATGGGTGAACCTTGGCTAATTGTCGATGGTGTTCAACCTTGAATCTACGAAATGAATGCATGATCTTGTGAGTGATATACTCTGCTGGATACCTTGTGATGTGTCCAAGTTTGAGAAAGCTGGGTGTCATTTCTTTTGAGAGCTGTTGTTTTTAAACCGGTACGCACTTAAACACATTGCATAAGCTTTAAGGCTGTGCTTGGTGTTGCGAATCGGGTATCATGTATGTGATTTTGTCTTCTTTGTGTGTTGTGATTCATTTGCCAACTGCACAAAATTCTTTGCTCTTCTTGTCTTGTGCACAACTTTGTGCACTCAAACTTTTGTGCTGACAACCTCAGTGAGTTTCTTGAGCTAGCAAAAATTTGTGTTCCTCTGTGCACATAACTAGTGGGCTGCACATAAATTTTCCCCTTACCTGTTGAAGCCACTGTGCCTTTGGGCTTTGCACTGTGTTGAACACACAACCACGGCCAAATAAGCCTGAAGCCCATATAGACCAAAAAGCCCACAAAACCAAACAACTAATCCCAAAAACCAAAAGCGAGCACTTAGGCCGCATGTTGAAGCCCACTTACTTGGGCTTTGCATTCTGAACTTTCACCCCCATAAGCCACACTGTTTGGGTTGTACACAAAATACAAGCCCACACCACTTGGCTCTTGCATAACCTACTGGGCTGTACATTTCAAACAAACCAAATCCCACTTAAACCAAAGCCCACATAAACCAAATGAAACCCAATAAACCAAGTCGAGTCCACTACTGGCCCGGGTTTTGAGTTCAATTTGGGTTGCTAAATCATGTCGAGATTTTGGTGCACAACCGGGGATGGCGAGAAATCAATTAGAGAGCTTGCTTACGGGCATGCTTCACAATATGAACTCCCCACATACCATAGTGATTTTAGGGAATTTTATGAGCCTTCTCGGGCCACGACCTCACATACCTAATCATTATGAACACATGCATCATCCACCACGGGTTGAAAATGAACAATTTTCTCATACCCGATCATCACTTTTAGATCAATTAAAAGCTCAAGTATTCCTTTAGAAAGGCAATTACATGATAATTCTGTCGAATCTAGTTCCCCTAGGCAATATGAAATATATGCTTGTACCTTATGTGGTAGCTTAGGCCACCACGCTGAAAATTGCTATATTTTGCATGATTTTAGGCGATCAAGGAAAGCCATGATAATCCAATGTCAATTGTCTGGAAGTGACTATCTTGGTAATCATTGGGACCATAATCAGCCTTTCGAAGGTTGCGATCAGTATTCTAAGAACCTAATGACCATGAGCACATGTATCATCAACCACGGTGGGGAGTTGAACAATTTTGTACTCCCCCACTCCGTGTTTGCAATCACTAATGGAAACGCTCATGGAGCAAAATGCTAGGCTTGAACTACATGCAATACATGACCATCCATATAGCAACATGTCTCCGAATTTCCCTTCTCTAGTGAACCTCATGCTCAACCATACAATGAATATCCATATGAGGAATGCATACCCACTAGTGAAGACTCTCCTTCAATAGAACAACTCACTATGATTCTTCAAAGGAACTTTGATTGAGTTACAAAATGATAGGATGTTTGTTATTCACGATAATGTTGAAAATAGTGTTTTCGGTCCTACTCATGCAACTAACACTGAATATGAACCTAATCTAGAGGTAGATGAGTACACTAAAAATACTACCATTTTGAATGGAGAGATGAATTTTTATGATGATGATGATGAATATGAAGAGCATGTGTATTTTGAAAATATAGTGGAATCTTTAGGTTCGAGAGACATTAAGTTTCTCTTACGTGAACCACTTGTGAATGATGCTTCTTCTAATATTCATATATGTGATGCTGATTTGGAACCTGTGGAATTGTCTGTGAAAGTGAGCATGCTTTACCACCTGTTTGTGACCTAGGAATAGCTGAATTGTTTGTTGACACGAGATGATTCAATGCATGTGCTGATTCCATACCTAGGTTACATCATGATATCTCTCTAGTTATGTTGTGCATGAGAGTGATGATGATTATGACATGGAGATTGATGAATTGTTCTATGCGGGTGAACATGATTTACCCTCTTCTGAATTTAGGAAAGTGTGTGATGGTGCAAATGATTTTATACGGGGAAAACAACTTAGATGTACCTAACCTCTCTCTGAGTCACAGATTGAAACTCCTCCACCAAACCTAGGTAAAGTTTGTTACAAAATTGCAAAACCAACTTTTCTCAAAAATGCCTAATCTAGGCCTAGAACTTTGTGCTTCCCAAGTCCTCTTGGACTATTTTGCATCAAAGTATAACACTTTTAAAGATCCACATTTGGAATGTGTATGTATTTGTTATTAGCAAAACTCACTTTGAGTTAGACCTTGTGCATGATGTACCTTTAAAATTGCAAGATTTTGTGCTTTCAAACACACCTATTCACAAGTTTAGGTTTGGGGGAAACTCATTCTCATATGCGATCTTACTTGCACTCTCATGTTATATTTGTGTAAAAATTTGTTGATGTTTGTATATATCGTCTTTTGGGTTGATCCTCAACTCTTTAGATTGTTGGTATATGGTGACTTTTCATTGTATATAATCCAAAGTAGGACTTGTTAAAATTTTCTTTTCTTGAATCGGTTGAGTCTTCTTGTACATATTTTGTGCTAATCCGATATGATCTCCACTGAGAATGTTGGATTCTAGCCTTGATTAATGAAGCTCCAACCTTGCTCCCGCCGACATCCCAGTAATCTCTTCCCTTTTCTCTACTCAACATAGTTCTCTTGGTATGTGACTGTTTAAATTTTTTCTATCTGTCGACACATTGAGGACAATGTTTTATTTAGGTTTGGGGGTGCATTTGCATATAGAGTTTTTAGTCTTTCTTTTACTTACAAAAAAAAAAAAAAAAAATTCAAAACTTTTTGCAAATAAAAACCTCCAACTTTTAGAGATTTTAGAGTCACTAGCATGCTTCTAGCTACGTTTACATAGAGTCGACCGAAATAACGAAACTTGGAAATCTTGGAGAACACAATCGGGTTTCTTAGTTGATTAGAGCGTTAAAGTTGGATTTAACCATCTGGAGGGCGGGTTAGTCTTTGTTTAGATATTCGGTAGTAGAATTGTGATCACCCATAGTGGAGACTACCCAATTTACATCAAGTGAGGCACCAACCTTCAATTTTTGCAACTTTCTAGAAAAGTCACAGAGTGTGTGTGTCACCGTACGTCAATTCGGGTAGGAATGGTGAGCTACCCAACTTCGCACCACTTTCAGCACTACTTTTGATCTCTTGAGTGCTAATTTTTGTCAATCATGAGGGTGACGTCTAAAGATGAAAACTTCTTCTAAATACCGATTTGCAGTTAGCATCACTCTCTCCCTCTCAACAACATCAACACATTCATAGAAACACATCGTCGTCAGCAAGCGGAGCATCATTAGAATATTTGAAGGAAAAGTTGATATAGTCCAAGGTTTATGTGCAATAAAGGAAAGAAAAGAAAAGAAGATGAGAATTAATGAAGTTTGTGAAAAAATTGAGTTTTATTGTTATTTTCATTTCATGTACTAAGTTAAAAAAAAAAAAAAAAAAATGTTTGTCAAGTTTTTGTGAAATTCAAAGTTCGTCATCAACATTTGAAGGCAAGATTGAAGACGTTTCTATGAATGCTTGAGAGAGTGATAGTAATTGCCGATCGGGTGAGAAGGTAAGTGAGTACTCCCATCCTTACTAATGGTTGATTTCCTTTCTTAGAGATCATCGAGAAAAAAGATTCTTTTTGTCCACACTTACGTGGAGTCTCCGAAATTATTTCGGAAGGTTATCCTTCTTACCTACAACGTGTGCATGATTTCTCTCTTTATTCCTGCTGCACACATGAGAGACTAAAAAAGCGATCTTTTTGAGTGTAATTATCATAAAACCCTAATGGTGAGGCAGAAGTCGAGGCTTATGATCACAATCGAATCCGAATTCTTTCATATGGTATGGTTACTTCTCGCTCGGCACTTAAGGATGAGAATGCGTTCTTTGGTAGTTCTAACTTCATGTTACTAGCATGCGAAACTCTATGCCCTCATAGCTCCTTGGATGCTTGAGACTCTTTTACACTACGAAGTTGGAGAAGGTTTTGTGGGTACACCTCTGGTAAACCCTCACGAGATTACAACTCGTCCACTAGGGACACCTAGGGGTTTAAAGGCTTAGTGCATACGCTAAATGCATTCGAGAGACCCGCGACGGTGGTATAGTTAGGATTTCTTAATTTCTGTTTCACTTGAGGACAAGTAAAATTCAGGTTTGGGGGTATTTGATAAGTGCCAAATATTGCATATTTATACACCTTTTTATTGGCATTTAACTCATCTTTTGTACTCAGAAATCAGATATTATCCCAAACTCTGTGTTTTCTTTGTTTTCAAGAATAAATATTTGTATTAATTAATTTTGAGTTTTTAGGTAAGAAATAAAGTTCGGAGAATCTGAGGAGCCAAAAGAGCAGAAAGCCAAAGCCCGCGCGCATCGGTTGCAACCCAACTTACAAGACATGGGCTTGAGCTAGCCATGACCGTGTCAGAGCCCGTTCACCCCGAGCCGTTCGGATCGCGTCTAGCTACATCTACGGTCCTTCTACAGCCTCTTCATCAACTCTTGATGCCTCCGCTTCACAACAAAACTCCCTAACCCTATACCCTATTCGACCAAACTCATTTCTTCTTCCTTCTTCTCTTTCTTCACCCAACAACTCTCTGCAGAACCCATCCTTCTCTTCTCCCTACCCGGTCGCTTCGCAAAACTTCCACCTCCTTCTTCCCCATACCCATGGCAGAGCTACCCCTTCACCACCACTCCATCTCTGCACCCGCACCAGTACTCTCTCTCTCAATTATCTCTTTCATAGCTTCTCATCAACCTAGAAGCTAGGTTAGAGATAACTAGAGATAGGGTTTCTCATCAATCAATCAAGGGAGTTGTTGTAGCCGAATCGACAGAGGAGAGCACACGATTTCAAGCAGTATGGGCGAAAGGGTATGATTTGAATTGTTGTTTTTGAGAAAATTAGGGTTTTGGGGAATTTTGTGCATGTATAAATAGAAGAGGTAGAGGATGTTTTTGGGCATGCCTGGGCTAGCCAGAGCAGCAACTTAGTGTTAATTTGTGTTATATTATCTCTATAATGTTTTAATTTAATTATCCAGGGTGTTAATGAAACCCCTGAATTTCATGTCAAGCTCATGTATTTTTGGTTGTGTTTTTGCTAAATGATAATATGATTAGGATTACTAATTAGTTGATGAAGGTGATGAGCTTTGTGATGAGTTTGTCTTGTAAGAAAGACGGCTCATACTAGGGGTTAGTTGGAAAATTTGGTTAATGAACATCCATTGTAGATCTTCATAAGAAGGCACAAGAACATAGCTTAAGAAATATGGCATGGGCATGAGATTAGGGGTGGATTGATCACCCTGGTGCTTTCTACATTGTCACTTTGCTTTAGTTTAGACTCATACAACAACACTTCGATCATATCTACGACACCAAACACTAGTTCATCACTCCACAAGAAATCGATTAAGTAAGCCATAGATCAACATCAGCACCACAAGTCTCTCGTGGTTCGACCCAGTATTTGCCTTGTTCTACTTTGAAGACACCGTGCACTTGCGGTTATAACAAGTAGGCATAAAATCAGACCATCTTCCCAGCCTACCATATGACACTGTATAACAATGATTGAGAGCATTTGTTTTCTCATTATTATTGCTACGGATCTTCAATAATAGTGATACTGAGTTGAACACGTTTAGGATCATGGAATACTTGGAAGTGACGAAGATATCTAGTCGTGTTGAATATTCCAAGGAGATCAAGCATTTGGATTAGAAGCTACAAAGTTTTATTTATTTTGTAATCCATATGTATTGATATTTTTGTCACTAAAATTGACAAAGGGGGAGATTGTTAGAGCACTACTCGGTCGAACTCGCATGGTTGCTATCTCAAGCATGTTTGTTAATATTAGTGATCAAAACTATAAGTATTGATTTCTAGTCTACTTATAGATGTCTCGGACTAGGACATAGATTGTGTAGTTGAGCCTTAGACTTTACTTACTACTTCATCATTTGAATACGAATAACTACTAAGGAGAGCTTGTGGAACTTCATCGACAAGAGGTATGTAGAGGCTGAAACTCGTCTATCACTTGGAAAGTCTATTTGTATTATATCTCCTATATTGAGACATAAGTCGTGTTACGATAGTTTTCTATTATAAACATTTGAGATTTCGACCTGAGTTTAACTCGATTACGTATTTCTCGGAATATATGCTGGCAAGATTTCGCTTCGACCAAGTTCATCTTATATTCTTGACGCAAGTCAAAAGATGATCATGTGAAAATTGCCGAGCAACATCTTACATGGTTTGTGTGATACAATCATTTGATGTAAACTTGGAATGTTTCGTTATGATTATTTCAAGAACTTGAAAATTGCTTTGATGCTAATAATATGTGAAAACCGCTATTGTCATCCTATAAGAAAGTTTCAATGATTGAAATAAGAGTTTAGAACACTTAAACATTATTGGATATGTCATGTTGTGTACTCTTGCATATATGTAATCCATGTCCGGGAACCATAGTATGCATACCCGTGTGCGTACCTGATGGCATGAGAAATCCGGGAACCTAAGTATATGCACCCGTTTGCGTACTGGCATAAGGTTCATGTCCGAATATTTCTGCTGTAATTGGAAGTTCGCGTACCCGTTTGCGTACTGGCAAAAACCAATTTGGGTCCGGTTATTTCAAGTATGCAGACCAGTTTGCATATTTGAAGGTTAAAGTTCTAAAATCGGTTATGTTCATGAACTTAAACATTTGTATAATAAGGAATACAATCTTTGCAAACCGTGGCTATAATGTTCATGAATTGATTCGAGTGAATCAAACCTATTTTGCTTCAATTGTATTGTTGTATAATTCTATGAGAATATAGCAATTGAACAACTCCTTAACTAGTTTCATTTGAGTCTTTTGAACCAGTTATGGTTAAGATGAACAAGGTTGATATGAGAGTATTCATATGGCTAACCTCGGTTAACTATTATTGAACCAACATGGTGTACACGTTTACGTACGGTTACATAAACCTAAATGAGGGTACATTTCATTTGTGTGTAACTAGCTAAGTTCGATCTAACGGTTGAAAGATATTAGCTTGGTTGAATCAGGTTTTCATCTAACTGTGAATATTGAATGCTTTGTCACCAAGGTAACTTAGATTGCAAACCCTGATTTGAAAACTATATAAAGGAGAACTCTAGCAACTGGGAAACCTAATCCCCATACTTTTGTGTGTTACTAGTTTCATAACTAGAGTCGATTCTCCTTTAACCTTAGGTTTCTCTCGAGACCCCGTAGGTTAATGACTTGAAGACTTCATTGGGATTGTAAATCCAGACCCAACTATTTTCACTGTAGTTGCGTGATCTATCTTGCATCTTCTATCGCGTTGAGTATAATTGGAATAATTGACTCGAGATTAATATCTCTGATAGGCAAGATAAAAGTGATCACAAACATCTTCATCTCATCGTTTGTGATTCCACAATATCTTATTTTGCTAGTCGATTAGGATTATTGTGATACTATTCACCATAGTATTGTTGTCAAAGTTGTGATACAATTGAACTTTGATGTTGTGTGATGATACTATGACACTGTATAACAATGATTGAAAGCATTTGTTTTCTCATTGTTATTGCTACGGATCTTCAATAATAGTGATACTGAGTTGAACACGTTTAGGATCATGGAATACTTGGAAGTGACGAAGATATCGAGTCGTGTTGAAGATTCCAAGGAGATCAAGCATTTGGATTAGAAGCTACAAAGTTTTATTTATTTTGTAATCCATATGTATTGATATTTTTGTCACTAAAATTGACAAAGGGGGAGATTGTCAGAGCAATAATCGGTCGAACTCGCATGGTTGCTATCTCAAGCATGTTTGTTAATATTAGTGATCAAAACTATAAGTCTTGATTTCTAGTCTACTTATAGATGTCTCGGACTAGGACATAGATTGTGTAGTTGAGCCTTAGACTTCACAGCGTTCATCATTTGAAGATGAATAACTACTAAGGAGAGCTTGTGGAACTTCATCGACAAAAGGTATGTAGAGACTGAAACTCGTCTATCACTTGGAAAGTCTATTTGTATTATATCTCCTATATTGAGACATAAGTCGTGTTACGATAGTTTTCTATTATAAACATTTGAGATTTCGACCTGAGTTTAACTCGCTTACGTATTTCTCAGAATATATGTTGGCAAGATTTCGCTTCGACCAAGTTCATCTTATATTCTTGACGCAAGTCAAAAGATGATCATGTGAAAATTGCCGAGCAACATCTTACATGGTTTGTGTGATACAATCATTTGATGTAAACTTTGAATGTTTCGTTATGATTATTTCAAGAACTTGAAAATTGCTTTGATGCTAATAATATGTGAAAACCGCTATTATCATCCTCTAAGAAAGTTTCAATGATTGAAATAAGAGTTTAGTACAATTAAATATTATTGGATATGTCATGTTGTGTACTCTTGCACATATGTAATCCATGTCCGGGAACCATAGTATGCATACCCGTATGCGTTCATGATGGCTTGAGAAATCCGGGAACCTAAGTATATGTACCCGTTTGCGTACTGGCATAAGGTTCATGTCCGAATATTTCTGCTGTAATTGGAAGTTCGCGTACCCGTTTTCGTACTGGCGAGAACCAATTTTGGTCCGGGTATTTCAAGTATGCACACCCGTTTGCATATTTGAAGGTTAAAGTTCTAAAATCGGTTATGTTCATGAACTTAAACATTTGTATAATAAGGAATGCAATCTTTGCAAACCGTGGCTATAATGTTCATGAATTGATTCGAGTGAATCAAACCTATTTTGCTTCAATTGTATTCTTGTATAATTCTATGAGAATATAACAATTGAACAACTCCTTAACTAGTTTCATTTGAGTCTTTTGAACTAGTTATGGTTAAGATGAACAAGGTTGATATGAGAGTATTCACATGGCTAACCTCGGTTAACTATTATTGAACCAAAATGGTGTACACGTTTACGTACGGTTACATAAACCTAAATGAGGGTACATTTTATTTGTGTGTAACTAGCTAAGTTCGATCTAACGGTTGAAAGATATTAGCTTGGTTGAATCAGGTTTTTCATCTAACTGTGAATATTGAATGCTTTGTTACCAAGGTAACTTAGATTGCAAACCCTGATTTGAAAACTATATAAAGGAGAACTCTAGCAACTGGGAAACCTAATCCCCATACTTTTGTGTGTTACTAGTTTCATAACTAGAGTCGATTCTCCTTTAACCTTAGGTTTCTCTCGAGACCCCATAGGTTAATGACTTGAAGACTTCATTGGGATTGTAAATCCAAACCCAACTATTTTCTCTGTAGTTGCGTGATCTAATCTTGCATCTTCTATCGCGTTGAGTATAATTGGAATAATTGACTCGAGATTAATATCTCTGATAGGCAAGATAAAAGTAATCACAAACATCTTCATCTCATCGTTTGTGATTTCACAATATCTTATTTTGCTAGTCGATTAAGATTATTGTGAGGTGATTGATAATACTAGGTTGTTCTTCGGGAATATAAGACTGGTTTATCAATTGGTTCCTGTTCACCTTGATTTATCAAAATGCGGAACAAAACTCATAGGTATTTCTGTAGGAGACAGATTTATCTATACCAGTAGACTTTTTGTGCGAGACAAATTTTTTTATCAAGTCTTTAACTTTGGGTCGTAGGAACTCTTGGTTGTGGGTGAGATCAGCTAAGGGAATCAAGTGCGTATTATCCTGCTAGGATCGGAGACATAAGGAACGCAACTGTACCTTGAATCAGCGTGAGATTGATTAGGGTCCAAATATAGTCCAGTCTGAAGTTCATTGGTAGTAGGCTAGTGTCTGTAGCGGCTTAATACAGTGTGATGTTCAAATCTGGAGTAGGTCCCCGGGTTTTTCAGGGTTTTTTGATATTTCTTTTCCACAATATATTTTGCATTTGTGGTTTCCTCGTTAACAAAACTTCCCTTTTTATTGGCATTTTACTCATCTTTTTGTGTACGTGATATTTCTTTTCCACATTATATTTTGTTATATAATTGAAATATCACAGGTTGTGCATTAAGATCAATCAATTAGATAATCCAACCTTTGGTTATTGATTTAAATTGATTGACACTTGAACACTTGTCTTTGGTACCGTTCAAGTTGTTTCACATAATAATCAGGCTCGCATATTTCTATCTGTTTGATTTGCTGATTACATTGTGAAACATGGATATTAAACTCTAGTATATACTTTTCTCTAGATTGAGCCTAACTGTCTAGTTGATTCTCTAGAAAGTATATTTGAGTAAGTCCTCTCAGATTGCCAAATGAATTATTAGGTGTGGTTTTTATACCCCCGCATTTTCAAACAAGTTTGGCCAGATTCAAGATCAAATCATAAATCTTCAACAAGAGTTAACTCATTTACAAGCATTAGATATGTTTGGTGATAATACTTCTGCAGTCCTAAAACTAGAGAAATAAATAGATTCTCTTAATGAAATTCAAGCAAGTTCTAACACGCAAAAGGCAAGAGATCATTTTTATAATGATATGGACAGAAACTCTAAGTATTTTCACATCATAATGAATCACAGAAGAGAAATAAACAAAATAGATTCTCTCTAAGCTCCAGATGGTTCTTGGTGTCAAGATAGAAATTCCATTGAAGATCTTTTAGTTTCTCATGTCAAAAAAATCAGTACCACCTCAAATCCTTCAGAAAAATAATTTTCTACACCACACTCCAAGGTGTATCTCGGATGAAGATAATTTGGAACTTATTGTTATCCCAACAGATGAAGAAATTCACTAAACTCTAATGCTAATGGAGCCATGGACTTCTCCAAGGCCAGATGGGTTCCCACCTGGATTCTACCAATCTTAGTGGCATGTGGTTAAAGATGATGTTTGCAAAACAGTCGAGGCTTTCTTCAGTTCAGGTTATTACCTTCTAAAGAAACTTAATAATACTAGAGTTTCTTTGATTCCTAAGACATCCTCATCTCACAAACCTTAGGATTTCAGACCAATAAATTAATTTCCAAGATTATTGCTCTAAGGCTCAAAAGGCACATGGCTGATATAATTTCTCTCATGCAATCAACTTATGTCCCAGGAAGGTTAATTTCTGAAAACATTTGCATGGTCCAAGAACTTTTTAAAGCCGTGAAGAGAAAAGGTAGAAGAACTGGTCATCTAGCCCTCAAAATGGACAATGTCCAAAGCTTTTAACATTTCAGAGACTAATAGGTCAGTAATCAGCTGGGGTTTAAGGGTGTCGATTCTTAGGTATAAGTACCTGGTAAGTATGATTAATATCTCTGAGCATGTGTTTATGAGTAAACAAGTATTGAACCATGGATATTACCCAGGTACTTATGATATCCTAGCATTTTTGATATAAGGCGGCTTGAAATCCATCATTTCCTGGTGAATCCCAAGGCCTGATTTGAAAGATCACATCTTTAATTTCTTGAGCATCTGAAATCTGTATTAGACTATCATTTTGAGCTTGAGATACACAAGGAGAAAAAAGATGTAAAATATCTTGATGAACTGGAGGATTTGTAGTAGTAGAAATATTCAAAAAACGCTTAAGAAAAATATCTTCAATATCCTTTCTATTGTCATACCAAATACCCAAAGAAACCTGAATAACAGTAATATGTAATCTTCTCTTGTTAAAATTAGCCAGAGCATGAAAATAAGCAGTATTTCGATCATCGTCTTAAATTTATCTCCTGCTTGCTACATATAAAATTCTTTTTGAATAGAAAGCCATTGTTGCATAGAATTACTTAACTTCTTAACTTGTGGATGAGAAGTTAGCAAATTATTGTCGTGACATTGCTGAAGTTGATTGTGGATGTTATGTAGATTAGCTTCCCAAAAGAATATTTTTTTCCATAACTGCAGTTGTGATCTTGTGAATTTTAACTTGCTGGAAAATTAGTAAGAAGGGGATCCTAAGAAATCTTGCTGCCAACTTTGAGAAATGGTACTTGTACATGAATGCATTTGAAACTAACATTTATAAAGTTTAAAAGGTGTATGCTTACTAGAATTAGGTGTTGTATGAAGTAAAATGGGACTGTGATCAGATGCAACTGGAATTAAGTGCTAAAGATGAGCATGCGTATGATGATTGATCCAAATTTTGTTAAAAAATGCTTTGTCTAGTCTAACTGAAATGTAATCATCACCAGTTCTATGGTTAGACCAAGTAGTGTCTGCACCTGTATACTCCAGGTCAATTATACTAATTTACTGAACAAAGTTCCTTGTATGTCTAGCATGATGAGGATGAGAAGTATTCTTAGAATGAGTTTCTGAGTCATGCATTGTGAAATTCAAGTCACCCAATAACACCCAGGAAGATCAACAGAGTTATGCATATCCAATAAATACTGCCACTGAATTTAATTATCCATTTTTTAAGCATTATTTGATTATCCATAGTATTATGCGCACCATACATAAAAGTAACTAAAAAACCAGGCTTGTTATCGTGAGTATGGACAATGACATGAATAGAATCAGATGTAGTATGCATTATTTCAAAATCAACTCCTTGTTTCCAAGCAACAACAATGCCATCAGATAAGCCAATATATGAGTCAAACTATTAATGAGGATACTTAGTATGAGAGAGATATAATCTCATATTACTAGCTTGAGCTTTAGTTTCTGACAAGAAAAAAATGTCAGGATCATATGTGGTTATGCATAAACGAAGGTAGTCCATAGTATGTGGGTTTCCTATACCTTGACAGTTCCAAGATAAAATTTTCATTGGATTGAAAAAAATAAGACAAGTAAAAAGGTAACAATAAAAGAGAATGAAAACAGGCACTAAGATGATAAAAGTGAGAAAGTTTGAGAAAAACACATGTTGCCATGCATCAGAGTGATTCTGTGCATTATATGAAAGAGGGAGGATCCATGGACAATCTTATTTGTACACTATCTATACAAGATTGATTCAAAAAAAAAGAAAATTGGAGTCCGAATGACAATGAATATGAACCCAATATTTTGATGATATGTTTCTCTTATTGAACTCTAGACTCCTACCAAAAATAATCATAATTCGACATACCAAACCTCACCATCTACCAATTTTAATTTCGACCGTTAATTTTCAACAGTTGATTTTCAATATGGTAGATGATGGTGTTATACGTCTCGAATTCGGCTCATTTTTGGTGGATATATGGAGTTTAATAAGAGGAACATATCATCAAAATATTGGATTCAAATTCGTCGTCATTCATAATCTAAAGAAAAGCTGAATCATATGGATAACATACAAATAAGATTGTCCATAGATCCTCCCTCTATAACCAATTGCTGCAGCAATGCACCACACATCATTATTATGAGCAGGAGGGTTTTCTTCTTGAACAGAACCAGTCTCATTCTCAAGATCAGTGACAACTGGGTTGCACGGACGCTCCATTTTTGGAGCAGTGTCCGCGTCCGACTTGTGTCGGACATGGGACGCGTGTGGGACGCTGACACGAAACGTGTCTGACGCACTAATTTGCGCGTCCAGCGTGTGTCTGATTTGGACGCACCAATAATTCGTGTTTGACGCTTTTTTTTTCTTCATTTTCAGTTAAACTTTTTCCTTTATTTTTACTACTCCATTATTAACTAAATGAATAAAGACAAACATTTAGATCAATCATTTAGGTCTTTATTAGGGTTTTGTTGTTGGAAATGACATCACGTATATCTTTAGTTGGGCATGTGTTAATTTAAAAATGCATTTTTATTGTGCCATATGTTCAATAGTGATTGATTGTTTGACCTACGGTGTGTATAAACAAATAATATCATCTTTTGTTTTGAAATTTATACACACATGTAGCATCATTTTCTAATTTTTAGGATCGAAATACCTAACTTTGTTGTATAAATACATGATTGTATATGTAAATAATATATCTATATTATAAGAGACAATGGTGTTTTACTACATTAACGGCTCTTTATATTTTGGAAACATAAAGGACGGCCTAGATTGAGTTTATACTCTCCTCTCCGGATTTACACTTTGGACGGAGATCTACAGTCTGGACTTATAAAAGATGACTGAGATCCCACCACATTCTAACGCTCAAATTACACCCCGGCTTAAACTCTTTCCACGTCATATTCTTATTAACTCCAGGCGTTTCAATGTAAATGGATCTCATTCATCAATGTGAGACGTTACACTTCAGAAACAATATAAACCTAAGAAAACGAAGGCGAAGATGATTCGGTGATTTCAGTCTATTGTTTTTGGGGGTTTCAATGTAATTGCATTCCCTTCTTCTAAATTAGGTTTTTTATACTTAGTCTATTTCATCTACCTCTTCTGGATTGGAGTTTGTACTGACCATCTTCTTTCGTTTTTTTGTTCAAATTTTAGGTTAATGAATTTGGTGGAAGTTATGCTTTGAATGATGCCCCAACAACAGGTTATTTAGGGTTTGGATTTTGTAACTTTGTTATGTATTTAAATTAACTATCTTCGCTTTCAAGTTCAATTTCATTTCATATTGAATCTTTGACTAATTGAAATTTTTTTCTTATCTTCATCATTCTTAGTTCCTCATTTTGTTTGATCTCGGGCTCTCCCTATCCTAATAGTAAGTTTTTAAGCCTAAAACCCAATTTGAGATTATTGAGAAAGCAATAAAAACGGCCATCCATAGTTATTGTAATATTCAGGAATCTAAAGGTGTCCAAGAATGTCATTGTTATGGTCAAAAAGGCAGAATACAGATTGAAACTATTAAGGAAGAGATCAGTCATTCGTTCTCAAAAGTAGAAAGAGACAACAGTTATATGATTTTACACCAGAAGACGTGAGATTTAAAACCGTGAGTAGTTCAGCTCATTGTCAAACTTGCACATATTATTATTTCAAAGTTTAGTTTAGTAATCTATCTACTAAATTTCCTACGCTTACTATAGGAAGAGAGTGGACCAGATGGAAACGATGCATTCTGAAGTTCTCCAGTGCCAGAATTTTTGTTGAAGTTTGCCTAATGACCTCCAGAGATAAATTTGATTAGAACTCGTAGGTTGATTTGCATGAATAGATTATAATCAACCAACAATGGGTAATAGCTTTCAGGCTAAGGATGTGTGTGACGAGATGGTCTTTTCGACTATACGGGATTTTTAGGTTTGGCAAATGTTTGTGTATGGATCAGTTTAAACAAAAAAATGTGGTTTCAGTTAGTCCGACTAAAACCCACTTAGAGAAAACAAACACTCAATGGATCTGTCTTGGCAGAGAATATAGCAGTTAGTGATAGGCAAAAAAAGAAACTCATTTTACACAAAAGAGTTTCCATGAAGCTCTTTGAGCTTTAAATTATTTAAATTTAATGTACTTTTAGTATTGCTGACTGCTGAGCATAATTCTTTGTCATTTATCTTGAATACAGGAAACATTTGTACACGGAAACTAATATTTGATTCATTGTGCTTATTGAATTGAGTTCTTTTGCTAATGAGGTCCGTGTTCCCCTCGGCAGGTTTAACGGTGAAATCAAGCGCCAAAAATTTGACCTGCAACAATACCTAAATGTTATAGTTACAGGGCACATGCACGGCATTAACCTGTAAATTACTTTTATGCTGCTTATTGCACTACACACAAAAGGGAGCTGCGGATTAGCAACAAATGCAATCTAACCATATAAGGTAGTCTTTTGGCTTTGGTATTAACACAATGATTGCGTGACTAATGCTTTTATCAGAAAAGATGTCACCTAGATATTATAGTAGTTAAGAGTTCAAGCCGTATTGGTGGGTTAGATTGTTATAATTCAATAGGACGATTGATTCTACTGGGATGTTACACGTGAACCATTAGCTTATGTTTTACACATTAGAGTCTAGCACAAACCTTTTTTGTGATCCAATTCGTTTTCTTCTTCAATGGATTCAGATGGAACACACTCTGTAATTTTTGTATAAAAAGTTTAGGTTTGCGCTGGAACTTTGATTTGATTGCATGTCAATATTTTGGGAGTTGTGGTTTTTAATCGTAGAATTCAATTGTTTTTCCTTTTTGATAACTATGGTGTTGTGATAGAGAGAAAGAAATGGTGAAAATAGCTTAAACGGAATTTTTATGAAAAGCTCAATCTGTATTGTGTTTCCATGCGGCAAACCCACATAGAAACAAACAGAAGCTATGACCAATCACCAGAAAGTACCACAGCTCTTTAAATCAACAATGGAACCATGCCAGACAACATCTCAAACCAGACAACATCTCAAACTATGGATACTATCACTTCTCTTTGTTCCATATAAAATGGCTCTAATTTTTTCTTTTCTTCTTTCTCTTATCATATTCAAGATTAAAAGAATTGATCTAATTCAATTTCTCTCTTGATTTCTTCTAGGTAACCTTGATGCCATTGTGCTCAGATTCGATTCCCTTGAACGGTTGAGTCCACTTCCAGGTTGCTGATCGCTTCAAATTACTTTATTAGTTATTACAAAAGCCGGTAGTCATTCAAGAAACCTGCTGAGATTCAAATGAGCAATCAATACAATCCGGGCTTTCTGCAAAGTTTGTTGACACATCAGCTATTTCCTTCAGTACGTGGATAAGCTAATCCTTTCAAGGGAATTGGGTATCGAAAGGTGAAACCTTTAAAGCACAATTCGGTCACATCTAACATTATTTATTAAGCATTCTGTCGTACGGAGTTTCGATATACTATTAAAATAATATGACGAAGGAGAGGTTTTGGACGCTAGGAAAACATTCTGAGACAAATAAGGTTCTGTTGCACCCAATCCTCAAGTTTAATATGAATTTCGACATCCTGTAGCTATTAACAATAAATATGAACTGTTGATTGCCTTCTTGGATCCCTATTCATAGAATGTAATGAGATTAATTTCTTATTCAACATTTATCAGAATGGTGTTGCACCTTACTGCGGTTGCATTATGGGTCGCTTTGCCAATGACAAGTTTACTCCATGGAATTGAGCTTACCCTCTCAGTTTTTGGATTTTATTATTTTCCAATTTAGGTGTTTTTACTGTTCGTAGCAGCCCATCACATTTGAAAAACTGATGTCCTTGGAAATTCAAACACAAAGAAATTTATCAAAAAAATATTAAAACTTATCAATTTTACCTGATCGTGTTGATCGTCCTTTTAAAACTTGATCAAAAAAATCAAACACAAAGAAATTTCAATTTTTACAATCTTAAGAATGCCCTTTTTTTTTGGGACTCGGTGTTCCTGCATATCTCTTTGTTTTCTCTTAAGAATGTTACGGACAAAACCAAATTTCACCTTCTAATCGATCAATCTCCTTATTATACCGTTAAAACCAAAGCAAAAACAGATGCGACGATAAACTAGATTAGTTGGGACAAGTCTATTTGTTTGGCCATATTTTTTCAATTGGATATGTCACAAAGAGAAAATGAATAAGCAACGCATTTGTGTTGCAATTTTTATTCTCAATACCATGCAAGTCTTCCTAAAGACCGAACTATCCTCCATCTTCCGCGCCAAACCAACGTGATGTCTTTTTGGTGTAGCACCACTTGGTCCTGTTCTATCAACAGTGTCTAGGTACCGAACTTATAACCTCCCAGAAACATACATTCCCTAAACAGTTTGTGCTATGAAACCAGGGTAGAGGAAACGGTAAATTAAGGTTAGCAAGAAGAAAAGATGGGGAAAATCATGGTTTAGTGACTAAAACTCTGACGACCTTTTTCACCCGAGAAGGTTAGTTAGATATGCTTATATCTTCACTAAAAGATTGTCGACCACTACTGCAACAAAAATAAAGGCAAATCCATCCGTATCACAACAGGAACGTCCAATAAGTTAATATAAGGTCACGTTAACCAACAACAAACTAAAGCCCGTGCCGTTACGACACGGGTCATATCCTAGTATATATATATATACGTGTTTGCGTCCTAATTTTTTGAGAATTTTATAGTGTCCGCGTTGCGTAGTGTAGTGACAATCTCAGTATCCGTATCCGAGTTAACATCATCAGCATGTGGTTCAGAAGTAAATGTCCCACATATCCGACTAAGGGTTGACTACCGCTTGACTTCCCCAAGATTTGTTGGATGTGGGAGTTTTTATTAGTTAATTATTATTCGATACTTGTTTCCTTAAAAAAACAGCTCCTTAACCTCACTTCACTCTTTGACTTCTCTTTTCTTTGGTTTCTACTTGCAGGAGAGAGAAACCTAAGCAAGAAGAAGAAGATTGAAATGAAGTCATACAAGTAAAAATCCTAGAATATCTATATTATCAGGTATGAAAATCCCTGTTAAAAAAAAATCAGATTTGTAAACCCTAGATTTTTTTTCAGCTCATGAACCTCACTTCACCACTTATTACTTTGACTCCTCTTTTCTTTGGTTTCTACTTGCAGAAGAGAAAAACTCAGAAATCAAGAGATAAGCAAGAAGAAGAAGATTGAAGTTGTACAAGTGAAAATCATAGAACATCTATATTATCAGGTATGAAAAACCCTGTTAAATAAAATTTGTAAACCCTAGATTTTTTTTTTTTTTTTTTTGAAATAGGTAAACCCTCTAACCCTAGTACTTGTAACCGAATATACTGATATTTGCTGGCATCGTAAAAGTGTTTGTTCGAATAGCTTGACTAGGTTCAATAGTAGGTTCGTTGCTTGGCTCTGATGGAGGTTACTGCTTATAGTTCAGGATAATAAGCGTAAATCCGGAAGAAAAATTTTTCTTCTAATACCATCCAAAAGCTAAAGTGCACCTTTACAACTTCCAGGCTTACCTTGACTATTTTGATTTATTAGATTGGTTTTTAAGTTAGATTGATCTACACTTTTGAATTTATAATTTTGAGTGGCATAAGCATATGTTTCTGAAACAAGTTTGGAATTATCTTGAGCTGGTATTGTATCAATGACTTCATGATTGCTTATATTTGAAGTCCTAATTTAAAAAACCTTAATATAACTCAATTTAAGCTAATATAGTGATGTTTGAGGCACATCTTGATTCTTGTGACTTATCATTCATATTGCAGTAAACATGTCTTCGCGAAAGAAAATGCTTAACGTGGCGGAGAAGATGGAGGTGGCAAAAGCTATATCCAACGCGTTAGCAGAAGGGCGGGCCAATCACCCGAGATGGTTTGGCATACAAGTTTCAATATAAAGAATATGATATGATAGTTACATCTGTCGAAGGACATCTTTATGAAAAAGGATTTGGGAGAGAAAAAGATTGGAAGTCCTGTGATCCTATGCAACTTTATGATGCTCAAGTTATTGATCTTACCTGTGAAGGGAAAGAGAGTACTATTACTTATTTGCAACAAATGGCCGTGTCTCTCATAGCCTGACATTGTGGCTAGACAATGATGTGGAAGGAGAGTGTATTGCCTATGATGTTAAAGGGATCTGTAAAAAAGCATATGAGAAAATTGAAGTACGGCGTGCACGCTTCTCCTGTCTAAGACGCTGACAGCATCATTGAAGCCGCGGAGAACCCTGGAGAACTTGATTTAAATATGGTTGCCGCGGGGCGTTACAGGCAGTATATGGATCTGCGAGTTGGCTACTCTTTTTCGAGGTTGCAAAGCATGCGGTTGGTGGAACCATTTGAGCTTGTTAAGAATATAAGTTATGGTCCGTGCACATTCCCAGCATTGGAGTTTGTTGTTGAAAGATTCTTGAAGTGCAAAGTAAATCAGCCCATTGATTCTTGGACAATCAGTGGTACTGATACTGATGCAAGTTGTACCTTTACCTGGAAACGGGGGCAAACTGATAATCATACCAGTGCTAGTGAGATCCTCCAGAGGTGTACGCAAGAACAATACGTTACTGTAAAAGTTGAAAAAAACAGTTTCCGTTAGGCATGCTCCATTACCCTTGAATACAATAAAGCTGCTTAAAATTGCAGCCCAGCAAGGAATCAGTCCTGATCGGACTATGCAATTAGCCCAACAACTTTACGAGGATGGGTCATAAGCTACCATCGAACTGCAACTAATGAATTTCCTGAAGTTATTGGATGCCCAAGCAAAATCGGATGTGAGTTGGGGTGCACAGGCAAAGGATTTGAAGAGTTCGTGGGAGAAGCCTTGTCAGAAAGGATATTCGGATAAGGCTCATCCACCAATATATCCGCTGAGACATGTGGCAGCGGGATATAACAGGAAGGATTACCGAAAGGTTTTTGAGATTGTCGTTCGCTGTTATCTGGCATGCTTATGTCTGGATACTCATGATACCAAAACTACAGCAACAGTTGAAGTGGAAGGTGAAATATTTGAAGCAGAATGGATTGAACTCAGTGAATGGAGTCCTTTAGGTATTTGTAATTTCGAAAATTTTGAAGCTAGAGTCATCCCATATGAAGATGGGCAAAGCGTGTCCCTAGAGTGGGCTATTCCTGATGCTGAGCCAGCTGATTTACTGAGTGAAGTAGAATTATTGGAGTGTATGGAAAAAGCATGTATTGGTACTGCAGCTACCGTGCATTTACATATGGAAGAGTTGCAGAGCATGGTTTATATTATTGAGAAGCGCGGAAAGCTCATACCTACTTATCTTGGCGAGGCACTGATCAAGTTCTACCGCGATATGGACAACAGGCCCTGGAAAAGGTATAGTAGATTGCAAATTCGAGAGGATGTGGAGGGCATATGCGATGGATCACTAGATAAAGAACTGGTTTTAAAGAACCATTTGAATGTTGCTAGAACCAGTTTTGGAATGGCAGTGGAAAACGGGAAGATGCTTACAAGTATCTTGGAGGAATATTTAGGTCTATCCAAAGCTGTGGCGAAGTGTTTCAGTCGCTCGAAATATGATATGGTCCTAAAGCCTACAAAAGATGACAAGTTTGAGCTTAAATGTTGCAATAAACGATGTGGAAAAACAAAGCGTCTTCGAGAGTGCGTGACAAATCCAACTGTCACCTCTTATCCCTGTCGCCATTGTGGTCCTGAGACTCGGAAACATGGTGGCATTGCATTTTCATGCCCTATGTGTGAAAAGGGTCAAGGCAGAGCTGGGGATCCTGCTACTGGCAGTGGTGATGTTGGATGCGTGCATTGTGGTAATGCATTGGCACCGCACTCGACAAATGACTGCCCAAGGCGAATAATATCACTTGACTGGAATTCGACCACTTAACTGCTTTTGTAATCAAGTTCTCACTTACAGTTCACAATTCAATTATGTTGGCAGTTTTAACCAAAACTTTTTCAGTTCAGTAGCCAGATTTACATTAAGTTGTTCAATAGTGCTTAGGATGGTTCTTTGGGGTCACCAGAAGGGATTTTGTTGAGAGTGGCAGTGGCAGAGGCAGAATTCAGTACTGGAGGCATCACTTTTGAAGTATTGGTTATCATCATTACACTTAACATATACTTGGATATTATTATTATCTTTAAAAATTTGAAATTTCAGTAGTCTGATATTCGTGAGTTTTTGTAGTGTATGAACACTGAGATATGTTAAATGCTTAAGATATATATCTTCTTTTCATTTTCTTGTTGAAATATTGTGTTTGCATATCGTCTTTTCATTTTATTTTCTTGTTGAAATATTTTTTTTGCAAGGACGGAGTTATTAAAAGCAGTCATGTCTACCGTGGTATAGCTTGCTGCTGAAACTTATGATATTCATGTAAGAATTTGTAGCACCATTCTTATGTGCAGAGTTATTTCATCTAGACAGTTCATACATTCGCGTACTTACAGAGAAGGCAATGGATGTGCTCATAGTTTTGCACATTACAGATTTTTTGTGACCCTTGCTTCTGTGATGAACAAATTGGGGTTAAATTCCGAACATTTTTTTAAACATGGGGGATTTTGCGTTTCCCCCTCAATAAAAATACATATTTTGCATTACCCCCTTTTTAAATTGCTAATTGGTAAAACCCCCTATCGTTAACTATGCCATCCATTACTTGGTTAGCTGACTCAACAATATAATACATGTGGCAAATGTTTGGTGAACTACCAATAACACCCTCATAGTCGTCTTCTTAAAAATGGATATCGATTCATAATCTACCACCGTCAATACCCTCCAAAGTTCCAAACCCATCTATAGAACTTGAAACATTCTACTGTTGGTTGTTGAAGATTAATGGTGAGGATTAATAAAGTGATTAACAGTTTCAATGAAATTGAAAATTGGGTTACTTTCAAATCCGTAACGAACACCTATAAAAGTTTAATGAAACTGCAATGAAGAGTTTAGCTATAAAAAGTAATCAAATTTGAAGCTCCACCAGAATCCCTTTGAAAACAATTCATACACAACACCTACTGTACCTGTAGTTGCAGGAAATCCCACAACACACCCCTCATAATATTTTCTAGATCTAAATCTATTTCATAACCAAAATAAAGATTAAAGTTCTAAAATTGTAAGTGGACACACCAGATTTTTTACATGGTTCGATCAATGTGATCTACATCCATGGTTCTTCACTATGATTGTTGAGGTTACATCAATATTACATTTAGAATCTCCATTAATGGTTATTTTGTAGAGCTCTAGATCTAGTTTTTTGGGGAAGAAGATGATAAAGAAAAATAAAGTTTCTCTCTAAAAAATATCTCTCTCTGAAAAATATCTCTTCCCCTTACAAAAACGTGTGTGTTTCCTTTCTCTCTCATGCTCTTCTCTTTATATAAGTGTTTACATAGTGTATGACAACTCATATGTAGTGGGGTACAACTAATATTGTCTCATGCTCCCGCTACGTTCTCTCAGGCTCTTGCTACCTTCTCGCAGGCTCTGCTACATTCTCGCAAGCTCTGCTACATTCTCGCAAGCTAAGGAAATGAATGCATCTCGCACACTAACAAATGTGTGCGATATTCAACTCCTACATTTTGCCTATTTTTTCTTGAATATTGCTTGAAGAGCGATCTTTAAGAAAAAATCCGCCTTGTTGTTGTTGTTGGAGGAACGAGCGAAAGAATATTGGTCTTGAAAAGTACGTACTTGCCTCTATTATTTTGTGAAGTTCCGGAGCTTTGCGAAGTAAATAAAAAGTATCATCTCTTGAAGTATGTGAAGTATGAAGTATGAAGTATCCTTGAAGAAGTATAAGAAGTACTAATCCTCGAAATATAAGAAGTATTGCGAATCAATCATGCGAAACTATCGCTCCATTGTTGGTGAGGATTCTTGTTATTCATTGGTGAACATCTTCTTTGTAAATGATTCTTGTTATTATTCCATTGTTGGTGAGGGTTCTTGTTGTTCATTGGTGACTATCTTCTTTGGAAATGATTCTTGTCGAGAAGGTAAAGAACATAAAATGTTTTCTTGGTAATCCATAGTTGCCTCTGTTCTTTATCTACGAGGATAGAATCCTTGAGAAAGTGTTGAATGAGCGAGTTGTTTCTTCATTCTTATCTTGCCTCAGTCTCATGTTTTGTGCTAATACGATAGTATAATCTCTTCAAGTTGCTCATAATTGTGCGAAATAATCACATCCTGCGAAATAATCACATCCTTCTTTGACGATGTCCTCTTGTGTATCCTGTCTCAGCTTTTATCATGCGATATTATTCCGTAAAGTTTTGTAAAATACTTGTGCGAATTTATTGCCTATGTGATGATTATGTTATGAAATGTGTATGCGATGTTTATGCAATGAAATGCTTATGCGATGCTTTCATGATGCGAGTGTGATGCTTGTATGATGACAATGCTTATCTATTGCAATGTATAGCTAATGTTTGTGTTACTTAGCTCATTTTTCCGCGCTAATATTGATGTAGCTTTCTTAGGCTAAGGAATTGCTTCCATTCTTCATTTCTATGGCTTTGTCTCTAGTATATGCATTCAGTTTTCCTTATTCCTGCATTATTAGTATCGCATAATAATATGATCATAATATCAAATGTCTGTCATTTTCGCTGCCTCAGTTTCATTTCCATGTATATGTTCGCAAACTTATCATATAATCATTTTCGCAAGCTTATTTGCTTACACGTTCGTAAGCTTATCATATAATCATTTTCGCAAGCTTATTCGCTTACTTTCTTATGTGGTCTTATTTTGCCTTCCTAGTTAAAGGTCTTATTTTTCCACCCCTTGTCTTTGCGACAAAATCGCAGGACGTCTTTACACTTTCATGTAATGACCCATTGATCTTGTCTTTTCATTTTCTCTAGTATTATTGCCTCTGCAGGATATTTTTCATGCGACAATATGACAGGCTTAAATATTCTTGCGAACATAAAGCCCCATGACATTGCCGTCTTGCGACGAAATCGCATGACGTCTTTACACTTTCGTGCACCGACCCATTGATCTCGTCTTATCTTTCTCTAGTATTATTGCCTCTGCAGGATCATTGCACAAATATGACAAGCCTTAATACTCCCGTGAGTAAAAAGCCTCATGACATTTGCGTCTTTGACACTTATCATCTCCCTAATGGAGGGTGTCGCCCTCATCATCCCCCTGGTTGCCCCTTCAAGGAGGCGTACCTCTACCATACAAGGTTGGCTCCTCCCATCCGGTCTTAACAACAACCAGCTGTTTTCGCGGCCTCTTATCCCTTCGCCGATATGGCTCATGGTTACGAGACCACACCCTAAGTGGGGTTTTCTTCGGGCCGAGTGCATCATGGACAAGACTTGCCAAGAATGGCTAGGTACGCTCCAGACGCCCCAAGCACTCTTGGCTCAACCGTGTACCTCGGCGCCTTGATCGAGTTCTGCACTCCTTAGGAGAGACCTTCTCACCTTAGTCGTCCAACCTAAGTCATAAGCTTAAGTTGAAAATCCAAGGCGCCTCTCCTGGATGGGTTTTATTAACCCCCAGTCTCCATGCCCCAGGTTCCGGGGCGGTGTAAACTTTCCCTGATCCATGTAATAGGTTCTCCCCTTCAATGATGCACTTTAGGTCTTACTTTTGCCTCTTGCGAAATTTTATTCGCGAACTAGGGTGTACACCAAAGTTGGGTGCCTCTGTCTTTTTTCTTTGTTCATTCATTCTTTGATTCTCTTTTGTAATATTCATAAATTCTGCGAAATTATCGCATGTCTTCATTCTATCTTGATAGATATTATCTCTGTGAAATTATCGCATGTCTTCATTCTTTCATTCATTCTTTCATTCTTTTCGTGAATATATGACGCCTTATTTTCGGCGAAATCTTCACATTATTCATTCTTATAAATTTAATATCTTGATGATCAATCTATTTTTGTAATTTTGAAATCTTTGTAAACGTGCGATTGTAGCGCTTTTTGTAAATTGATCGGTTGTCAATCCGTCAAAAATAATTTCACTTTCTTACTCACTAAATATGAATGAAGTACAAGGTAAGGAAGAGTTCGTATCCACAGAGAGGCAATTGTTGTTATGCGATTTTCAGTTTCTAAGGTAACCAAGGGGGGATGTTTGTTGTTTTAACGAGATACTAAAGTAAAAATAAAATAAAGCAAAGCAAATAATTGGAATAATCAATAAGGAGAAGATATTGGTCACGGGATAATATCATTCACAAACATGTATTTTCATCAATGATTAGAATTGGTATTTTAATCTCTCATCTACTAATAGTCCTAGGATACCTTGATCGCAAGTATATCCCGCTAATTCCCTGTTTTCATCACAACCACATTAAAAGATGCATATGTGAATTCTTCCTAGAAAGCAACCTAAAGTGTAAAAGCACAATTAGATTTAACTCCCTAAAAGCAATAAGTTCTATGGAATAAGACTAATCAATGCAAACGAATGTGTAAAAGCACTAATCGTTTTAATAAAAGTTATGATTCACTTGTGACTAGTAGGATATATCACTACAAGCACTACCCACAATTATGCTACTTAGAATGAGGGATAAACAACTTTTTCGTATTGAAAACCCTAATATAGCTCTAGAGATGAATGTAAATCGGATTGATTCCGGACTCAACCAAACAAACTATCAAATCATATAACATATTTAATTGTGAATCACAAACAATAAAATATTGAGACAAAACTAATTCATTGAATCATATAACATATTGAGAAATCAACTTTATCCCATAACCAATAATATTTGTTTAGCTACTCATAGCTATGGAGTTCATCATAAAAATATTAATTGAAAAGAAGAAGATGAACAAAAGCAAACCCTAGAAGCGTAAACAAAACCGGCTCTCCAAAGTTCCAAGAAAAATATGTGATATCCCAAAAGTTGTAGAAGACTTTCCCTTTTATAGCTTTTCTCCAACTTCTAAAATTAGGTCTTCATAGCCCAAAGCCCATGTGATCCACCAAGCCCATGTGTGTGCAAATACCCATGTGAAAATATGACCCAAAATAGGTCGCCGAAAATCTGGTATTATAGCCGGAAATTGGCCGGAAGAGTCACCGGAAAATAGCTCAGGTGACCGGCAAAGTCCGCCCGGCCACCGGTCAACGATTCAAATCGGTCAGGTCAACTCAGTCAAATCACCGAGTCAAACCGGGTCAAACACCGAGTCGATGACTCAACTCAAGTCGACTCGATTCGTGTGTCCGAGTGGAAACCGAGTTAGGGTCATTGCTGAGCCAAAGCTTGAGCTATTGCGGTCTTGCCTGTGTGTTAGTCATGCACCATCATTGCGCCGCATTGCTTCACCGCTGCCATGATGGCTCGCTTCATCCTTCAAGCTGCTGCAATTCCATTCTCACAACACCAGTCTTTTCCATTTTAGGCTCTCAATCACCACCAACTTCACTGCAATTTCAGCTTCATTTCCATGACTCTCACTACACCTGGAATACCCATTCTGCAGCTCCCTGCAATACCAGCTCATTCTCATTCAGTCACTTCCATTTGCAGCAGCACTTCACTCCAGCAACCTAGCCATTCCAGCTGCATCATACCTCCAGCATTTACATCTCCTGCAAACCCAGCTCATTCTCAGCTCACCATTTTCACTGAAATGACCTAACTCCTTCCGACAAACACACTTCAATTCATTCCTTGTAGAGAAATACACCAAATTCGCATACAGCAGCTTCCTGTTTTAACTGAAATCCCGCTCAGTTCAGCTCTCATAAACACCCATCAATCTCATAACCCTTTGCATACATTTCAACCACCACCTGCAACAGCTCACGACATTTCCACCCGTAGCTTCAAATCAACTACCATCAGTTGCAAGCCTGCAATTTCACCATTCATCTCTTGTCTCTGCAACATAACACGACACCACCAGCTCATGCTCATCTGCAATGTCATCATTTCTCGCTTCTTTCTCTGATCTCTTGCTTTCAACAATTCCTAGTCTCAGTCCCTCACCAACTGCAGCACCATCTCAAGCTGCACCTGAACTGCACTTGGTACCCGAACCTTCATCTAAACCATCACTTCCACCTGCAATTACTTGCAACTTCCATTTGCATCTTCAATCACCAACATCATTCTAGCTCAGGCATTGTAAATCTCATTGCTTCATCATTTGTAGCTTCTTTGTCTCCATAACTCTGCACACAGAGACTCAAGCCAATAACCATAACACCTTCTCGGCAGCACTGACTCCTCTTCTACAGGCCCTGAACCACCAACAACTGAATCCATCTGAACACCAGCTTGCCTCATCCACAAGCACCATTCTCATTTCAACCAGCACTGCTTAAACATCAACTCGTCAGCTGTATCTCAGATTCACCTTTGCTCTGCACCACCAACAAAGGCTAGCTGACTGCATCTCAAATCTGAGCCATGAACCTCCCATTCCACCCCATGACAGAATCATCATCTCTGTGACATCAAGACCATTTCCAAATCTGAGAGCACCCAAAAACCTATTTAGCTCACGGCAGCAACCATCTTATCTTCCCTGTGTAATTCATCTTCTCCGATTCGATGGCAGCATCATTTATACCAAAACCCTAGCTCTAAGATCCCAAATTTCAAATCCAATTCCTTAAAATTCCACAGCCACAGTTCAGTCTTCTGCCAATTGGTTTGTACCCAATGTCCATCTCCCTCTTGACTTCAAAATCCCAGCAATCTCACTAATAAACCCTAGCTCAATTTGGTTCCAAATCATCCGCAGAACCCTCGACTTCATCTCTCAAAATCGAATCCGAGATTAACCCTTTATTCATCACCATTTCTTCTCTCTGTCTTACAAATTATCTCAACACCCCTTTCATCTCTCAATTTCTATGAATTTCTCGATCTCAACAGCATCGATTTTACTTTCTTCTCTTCGTTTCAACAGCAGCAGCCTCTGCTTTTCTCACTTTCAGGTGGAGCAGAATGAGAAAATAATTGAGAAAGAAAACTCTCTTCTAGATTTAGGGTTGGATAGATTTGGGGCAGGATATTGGTACTCGGGCACTTCTGATAAGGGTTAACCAAGTATCTAGCCCCTTATCCTCAGCTGGTCTGTCTTTAGCACTCCTCCAAAAGAGAGCTGCCCCTTAACCTTGGCTCAGCTCCCAATAGCATGTGAAATGACAATTACGCCTTTTTGACTCAATTTGAATGATTTTCGCTTCTTTTCCTCCGTGCGACTCCAGAGTACCTAATAACTCAAAAACACGCGTAAAGTACATAATTCACAAGAAAAATAGCAAAGAAAGCGTAACTACTAGATAGTAAATTAGGTGTTTTAGACACCTATCATAAATCAAATCAAAAATCTTTTATTTGTTGTAAGTAAAATAAAACGTTCAAGGAAATGGTACTTAGCTTTCATGTGACTTGCTGTTGTTGTCGTCTCGCGCGAAGTATATGGTTTGCTTGCGAAACTGGCATCTTTGAAATGTATAAAACGTCGCACAAAGAAATGTTTATCGCGTAGCAAAAAGAAGTGTGAGAAATAAGACTTGAAGAAGTGTGAGAAATGAGACTTGAACCCTTGACCTGCCTCTTGCATATTCTCGCACCATACCCACTGTGCTAACCCTCTCTTGCGAAATGATCAAAGATCATGCGAAGTAATCAAAGGCCAACTGTGCGAAAGGCAACTCTGCATGAATTTCGTGTAACAAAAATAAATGTGCGAGAAGCAAGAATTGATCCCGCGACCTGCTGCTTGCAATGTACCACACCGCACCATCTGTGCTGATTCTCTTCTGTGCGAAATTCCTGTGCGAAGCTGACTTTCTTCTCTTGTTTGCGAAATAATGTAACCCTACGTAAAAAGAAGAAAAGAGTGTAGCTTTATCATTTTGTTCGTCTTAGTTCAAAAAATATTTGAAAAAATTATATTGGTGCGAAATCGAACTCATGACCCCCAGCTTATACTCTACCTCCTTTACCATCAGCACCATCTTTGTTTTGTATGGCATAATGGAATAATGGCTTTGTCTATTGATAACTTCATCTCTTTGCTACTAAAAAATGTGCGAAAAAATACATTTGATGAGAGATTCGAACTTTCGTGATACTGAACTTGTTGTATTCGGTCATGACCGAGTGTCCAAGTTCCTGTTTGTGAAAGAGGGTTTTATTCGCTCACTTATTGTTTCTATTTTCCACCTTGAAACATAAGTTGAAACGTACGGGATTTTGAGATGATGTTTTAACTTCGCCTGTATAATATTTGCATTGAATTTTTTAACTCGGGTTTCTTGGTGATGGTTCTTCTTTTTATTCCATCGCGTGCAACTCCTCTGTGTTCACGTTTCTTCTTCTTCCTCTAAGTTTTTGATGAAATTCTTGTTGATGAAATTCTTTTTAACTTGCGGCAATATCTATCGATGCTTTGCTAGTTTTCATCTTCGCCTGTATGTTTTCATGTCAAGATGCTTTTAATCCTCCTCCTCGTGATTGTACCGAGTTTTCTTCTCGCTATCCTCTTGTTCAAAGTTAATTGGTGGCTCATCTCAGCTTGCTATCTCTTCGCAGGCGAAGGCCTAACTGGTATTTCATCTCCTTCGAAGTAGCTTCTATCCCGTTGAACTTTATGTCTTCGCAAGTTCGAGTTTTCTTCTTTTCGCGTAGACTGCCTTTTTCTTTGTTCATTCATTCTTTGATTCTATTCATAAATTCATTATTCATTATTATAATATTAATATCTTGATTCATTCTTTCATCAATTTTCTCAAGAAATCTTCATTTTTGTTATTTGGTGTTCATTCTTTCGCATAACAATACCCGAGATTAACCCTTTATTCATCACCATTTATTCTCTCTGTCTTACAAATTATCTCAACACCCCTTTCATCTCTCAATTTCTATGAATTTCTCGATCTCAACAACATCGATTTTACTTTATTCTCTTCGTTTCAACACTGATGTGTGTGCAAATGAAATATGACCCAAAATAGGTCACTTGGAACTTGCTTTTCTCACTTTCTGAGGGGTTAGCAGAATGAAAAATAATTGAGAAAGAAAACTCTCTTCTCGATTTAGGGTTGGATAGATTTGGGGCGGATATTGGTACTCGGGCACTTCGATAAGGGTTAACCAAGTTTCTAGCCCCTTATCCTTAGCTACATCGTCCGTTTTAGCACTCCTCCAAAAGAGAGCTGCCCTTAACCTTGGCTCAGCTCCCAATAGCATGTGAAATGACAATTACGCCTTTTTGACTCAATTTGAATGATTTCCGCTTCTTTTCCTCCGTGCGACTCCAGAGTACCTAATAACTCAAAAACACGCGTAAAGTACATAATTCACAAGAAAAATAGCAAAGAAAGCGTAACTACTAGATAGTAAATTAGGTGTTTTAGACACCTACCAGATTCCCCCACACTTAGACTTTGCTAGTCCTCGAGCAAATCAAACAAAACAAAACTTATTCTAAAGAATACATACAACTCCGTGTCATCGAGGCTACGGTTACTCTTAGCATAAATAACAAGCCTTTAAACCCCTAGGTGTCCCTAGTGGACGAGTTATAATCTCGTGAGGGTTTACTAGAGATATACCCACAAAACCTATATTTCCAACTTACTAGTTCTCCGTAATGATAGCATCCAACGCGCTAAGAAGACATAGAGATTCTGCACACTAGTCATAAGAAGTTAGACACATAAATGAACACAATCTCATCCTTAAAAGTTGAGAGAGAAATAACCATCCCTTCTCGAAAGAATTCGGGTTCGGAGTGATCGAAAGTCTCGACTCTGCCTCACAAGAAAGAGTTTTATGAATTTGCTCTCAATAATAAATAGCTTTTTATGGGTCACACATGTGTCCGGGTGGAATGAAGAAAGAATCCTGCGACACGTTTGAATGGTAGGAAGGTAAAAACCTCCGAATTGTTTTGAAAACCCACATCTTTTATCATTTTTGAAAACCCATTTTTCTGACGATCTCTACGAAAGGAAATCAACCACTTAACGAAGGTGGGAATATGCTTACTTACCTCGTTATCTGTTCGACGTGCAGCTAGCACCACTCTCACAACATCCATAGAAACGTCTTCGGTCTTCTATCGGTGTCTTCATCTTCGTCTTCGGTCTTCAACTCTTGATGATAATTCTTGAACTTCGTAGAATCTCGACAATATGATTCTTTCCTCTAATTCCTTGTTGCTTGAAACTTCTTTGTAGATATTCCTTCTTTCCATTGGCTTTATTGAAAGAATACAAAACTAAAAACGAACTATACAAACCCAAAATATAAAAAAAAAATTTATTTTTTTTTCTTTTTTTTTTCTCCTTTTTTTTTCATAAAAAATAAAACAAATACAAAATAAAAACGAAATAAAACAATAAAACTAGTAATGAACCTAAATAAATTTTCTTTTGTCTTTTTTTTTTTCATATATATATATATATTTTTTTTTTTAAGACAAGAGAAAGTAAAATACAAATAAAATAAAAAACGTAAGTACAAAGGCAATGGTGTAAGTACTTTACCGCTTGATTCTTCACAACTTATATGTCTTGATATCATAAACTTCTCGAACTCTCATCTTGATAATTTTCACTCTTGTATAATAGTCTTCAACTTATAAAAATTCTGCTCCTTGTTTTGTTGCTTTACTTGAATCTGAAATCTGCTCAATTCTGTACCGTTGCTTGTAAACCATGAACGTGTTCAACTTTCCTTCAAATTTGTGATGCTCCTCTTGTTAATGATGATGGTGTTTCTATGGACCCGTTGGTGTAGAGAGAGATAAGGTGGATGGTGCTAACTGCGAACAAGATTACAAGTGGTATGTAAGTTAGCAATTCGATGTCACCATCATGGTTGATAAAAATAGCACTCAAGAGATCAAAATAGTGCTTCTATGGTGGGAGGTTGGGTAGCTCACCATTCTACCCGGAATTTACGTACGGTGACACACACTCTAAAAGCACAAATTTAGACAGGTACAAAGAATTGAAGGTTGGTGCCTCACATTATGTAACATGGGTAGTCTCCACTATAGGGGACCACTACTCTAATACCGAATTCAGTCTGCACCTTATTTGCCACCGCATGGTTAAATCCAACTTTAACTCTCATACAAGTAAGAAACCCGATCATGTTCTCTGTCATCTCTAAGTTCAGTCACTCTTATGAGATTCTCGATGTAATCTTAGCGACATGTATACTATGTGACTCTAAACTAACCATAAGTTGGAGTTTTCTTATTCACTAGTTTACACAAAAGTTGAAAATTTCAAAAAATTACAACGCAAAATACTTAACCACTCCCCCACACTTAAACTTTATATTTTCCTCAATGTAAATTGAATCGTCCAAAGTAAGTCAAGGTGGGAAATTCTAACAAAAATCAGAAAAAATAAAAACAAGACAAGAAATAAATACAAGACAAGAAATACTCATCCGATGGGTTGCCTCCCATTTAGCGCTTGGTTTAAAGTCGTCAGCCTGACTATCTCCTTGCTTTCTATGACTCCTCCAGAGGGAGCACATCCACAAAGTTAACTCCTTCCACCACTTCGGAAGTGAAATTCTCATAATATGGTTTCAACCGGTGCCCATTAACTTTAAGTTCTTTCCGTAGCTATGCTACGAATTTCCACTGCACCATGAGAAAACACATTAGTAACAAGAAAAGGTCCGATCCATCGTGACCTTAATTTACCCGGAAATAAATGCAAGCGAGAATTAAACAAAAGCACTTTCTGCCCAATGCAAAATTGTTTCCTAGAAATCATGTTATCATGAAATGCCTTCGTCTTTTCCTTATAAATACGTGAGCTTTCAAATGCATCATTGCGAAGCTCCTCTATCTCTTGGAGTTGTAATTTCCTTTGCTTTCCAGCCCCATCCATCTCCAAGTTGCATTGTTTAATAGCCCAAAACGCCTTATGCTCAATTTCCACGGGTAAGTGACAAGGTTTACCATACACAAGCCTAAAGGGAGACATCCCGATAGGTGTCTTGTATGCGGTTCTATAAGCCCACAAAGCATCATTGAGTCGCATGCTCCAATCCTTCCTTGTTGGATTCACCATCTTTTCTAGAATGGATTTCACCTCCCGGTTAGACACCTCGGCTTGTCCATTTGTTTGGGGATGATAAGGTGTTGCAATCTTGTGCGACACATTGTACTTCGTCAACAAGCTTCGTAAAATCCTGTTTTTGAAGTGAGAACCCCCATCGCTAATTATGACTCTTGGAATTCCAAACCTTGCAAAAATATTAGCTTGCACAAAATCTTAAACCACTTTAGAATCATTAGTTGGGGTGGCTTTAGCTTCCACCCATTTCGAGACATAATCAACCGCAAGTAAGATATAAAAATTTCCATGGGAGTTGACAAAAGGCCCCATAAAATCAATACCCCATACATCAAAAACTTCAATAAATTGAATAAAAGTTTGTGGCATTTGATTTCGGGCACCTAGATTGCCGGTTCTTTGACACCTATCACAAGTTGTACAAAATATATGTGCATCCTTAAACAAAGTTGGCCAATAGAAACCACTTTCAAGTACCTTGTGAGCGGTTCTCTTACTCCCAAAATGTCCTCCGCAAGCATAAGAGTGACAAAAAGACAAGATAGAATTAAATTCAGATTCGGGAATGCACCTTCGTATTACTTGGTCACTACCATGTTTCCATAAGTATGGATCATCCCATATGTATTGGTTTCCCAACTTCTTAAGTTTGTCCCTCTCTGCACGAGACAAGTTCTTTGGGATTTGTTTAGAAACTAAGTAATTCACAATATCGGCATACCATGGTTCTCCAAAGGCAATTGAGAATAGTTGCTCATCCGGGAAACTTTCACGCAATGGGATAGTCTCCTTGTCCACAGCAAGTTGGCTCAAGTGATCCGCAACGGTGTTCTCAATCCCTTTCTTGTCTTTGATTTCAATATCAAACTCTTGCAAGACTAAAATCCACCGTATGAGCCTCGGTTTCGCCTCTTTCTTTGTAAGCAAGTACTTAAGCGCTGCATGATCAGAAAAAACAACAACTTTTGTACCAATTAGATAAGAGCGAAACTTTTCTAAAGCAAAAACAATGGCTAATAACTCTTTTTCAGTGGTTGTGTAGTTTTGTTGGGCCTCATTTAACGTTCTAGAAGCATAATAAATAGCATGAGGAAGCTTCCCCACACGTTGCCCAAGCACCGCACCAACCGCATAGTCACTTGCATCACACATGAGCTCAAAAGGCTTACTCCAATCCGGTGGTTTAATGATAGGGGCTGAAATCAAAAGTTCTTTCAAACGATTGAATGCCGCCATACATTTTTCATCAAAGTTAAAAACCACATCTTTTTGCAATAAGTTACAAAGTGGTGATGCTATCTTGGAAAAGTCCTTGATGAATCTACGATAGAAACCTGCATGACCAAGAAAAGAACGTATCTCCCTCACCGTAGTGGGAGGGGTTAGAGCACGAAATAAGGTCTATCTTAGATTTATCGACTTCCAAGCCTTTAGAAGATATTATATGGCCTAAAACTATGCCATGAGTTACCATGAAATGGCACTTCTCCCAATTCAACACAAGATTTGTTTCAACACATCGTTCAAGGATTAGAGACAAATTGTTCAAGCAAAGGTCAAATGAATCACCAAAGACACTAAAGTCATCCATGAACACTTCGATTATGTTTTAAACATATTCCGAAAAGATACTTACCATACACCTTTGAAAAGTAGCTGGAGCATTGCATAAGCCAAAAGGCATCCTTCTATAAGCAAAAGTACCGAATGGACAAGTGAAAGTGGTTTTCTCTTGGTCCTCCGGCGCTATCACAATCTGATTATAACCTGAATAGCCATCAAGAAAGCAATAATAAGAGTGTCCAGCTAAACGTTCAAGCATTTGATCAATAAAAGGCAATGGAAAATGATCTTTACTAGTGGTGGCATTCAATTTTCTATAATCAATACAAACCCTCCAACCGGTTTGCACACGAGTTGGGACAAGTTCATTCTTATCATTCTCCACCACACACACCGATTTCTTTGGTACTACTTGTCCGGGCTTACCCACTTGCTATCGGATATGGGGTAGATAACACCCACTTCCAAAAGCTTGAGTATCTCCCTTTTCACAACTTCCATCATGGGAGGGTTCAAACGACGTTGCGCTTCCTTGTAGGCTTTGCATCGTCCTCCAAACGAATTTTGTGCATACAAACGGCGGGGCTTATACCCTTGATATCGGCGATTGTCCATCCTATGGCCGTCTTGTACTTCCTTAGCACCCTTAGAAGTTTTTGCTCTGTAAATCACTAAGCTCATTAGAAACAATCACATGTAACTCTTCATTATCACCCAAGTAAAGTACTTTAGGTGATCGGAAGAGGTTTCAATTCTAACTTTGGAGATTTAACAATTGAAGGTACAAGCTTTTCATCACTGCATGGTAAAGAAATAAAAGAGATATTATGAGTTTTCGGGCATCCTTGTAGTGAATTAAGATCACCAAGGGCTTCCTTGACTTCATTACCACACTCTACACCATTATCCATGGATGTAGTTAACACGGTTTCCAACGCATCATCACCATTTAATTCAAACATTTGTTGTGCCAATGTATCCATAACATCAATGGAGAAACAAGAGTGGACATCACTAGGATATCTCATCGTCTCGAAAATATTGAAACGTATTGTCTCTCCATCAAACTCCATGGTCAACGTTCCCTTGTCCACATCAATTATGGTTTTCGCCGTTTTCATGAAGGGACGCCCAAGTAACAATGGAAGAGACGAGTCCGGTGAACCTTCATTCATCTCTAACACACAAAAGTCAGCTGGAAATACAAGTTGATTAACTAGCACAAGAACATCCTCAACAATACCCATTGGGTAGACATTAGAGCGATCGGCTAATTGCAATACAATTTCAGCCTTTTTGAGAGGACCAAGATCAAGTGAATTATACATTGACGCAGGCATAACATTAACGGATGCACCTAAGTCCAACATAGCTTTGTTAAATGTTGTGTTACCAATTGTGACGGGAATGTCAAAACTACCGGGATCCTTGCACTTAAGTGGGAGTTTTTGTTGTAAGATTGCCGAAGCATTCTCCCCAACACTAAGCACTTCATTACCTTTGAGCCTTTGTTTGTTGGTACACAAGTCCTTCAACACCTTTGCATACTTTGGAACTTGCTTAATAGCATCAATGAGTGGTATGTTCACATGGATCTTCTTTAGAACGTCTAAAATCTCCTTTTCTAGTTCCGCCTTCTTAGAACTTGCAAATCTGCAAGGAAAAGGTAAAGGAGGAACATAAGTAGAAACCGGAGTTTTAGAGTTAGGAATAGGTACCTCAGAAGTTTGGGGAGAATCCTCATTATTCTCCTCCAAAACAGGTTCCTTTGGTGTTTCCACCTTGCCCGAATCAGTAACTTCGGGTTGCACAAGTTGTGTACCACTTCTCAACGTAATAGCATTGGCACCCTCTTTTGGGTTAATAGGTTGAGAAGGGAGTTTCCCACTATTTTGTGCCTTCAATTGGTTCAACTCAATAGCCATGGAGCCCATTTGTGTCCGCAACTCCTTGATAACACTCTTAGTTTCCTGTTGACTTTCTTTAAACATGGTAGAAATGCCTTGCATCATTGTTTGAAGCTTTGAATCAATATCGGAACCTTGATTTTGCATTGATTGTTGTGCTTGTGGTTGCTGAAATTGTTGTCTCGGCTGGAATTATTGTTGTTGAGGTTGAAATCCACTCGGAAAGTTGAAGGTAGGTTGTTGAACCGCTCCTTGCTTGTTGGCATAACTAAAATTGGGGTGATCTCTCCATCCCGGATTGTAAGTGTTTGAGTAGGGATCATACCGTCTTTGTTGATTTGGAAAGACCGCATTAGCTTGCTCATCTTCATAACATCGAGTAGAACTTGGTATAACCGCGGATGCAACTTGTTGCATCATTGCTGACATGTTACCCATTTGTTGAAGAAGTTCCTCAACCTCGCTCACTTCATTCACTCTTCTTAGAAGCACATCCGAACCACGACTCAAAATTTTTTGGGAGTCACTGCCATATTTTCAATCAACTCTCTAGCTTGTGCCACCGTCTTGCTAACTAGTGCACCACCACCCGCAGCGTCAATAAGATTCCTATCACTTGATTGGAGTCCTTCATAGAAGTATTGGATGATCATAGCATCACGGAATTGGGGGTGAGGGCAGCTTGCCACCAATCTCTTGTATCGTTCCCAACATTCATATAAGGATTCTCCCACGTTTTGCTTCATCCCACAAATCTCCTTGCGAATTTGAGTAGCCTTTGATGCAGGAAAATATCTCTCTAAAAAGAGTTTCTTCAGCCCATTCCATGTTGTGACACTTCCGGGAGGTAAATAGTATAACCAATCCTTAGCACTATCCATCAAAGAGAAACGGAAAACTTTTAACATTGCACCATCCGTCTCAACATCCGTTGGAAGCATGGCCGTGACAATGGTGTGGAAGTCCATAAGATGTTTGTTTGGGTCTTCATTCACCATGCCATGAAATTTTGGTAATTCTCTAAGCAACCCCAGCTTTATCTCAAAAGTAGAGTTCGTTTGAATACACCCCTGTTGTGTATCAAGCCTATGCGAAGCCAAGTCCTTGAGTGAACGATTTGCATCACCCATTGTTTCTTCTTCTTCAACTTGTGGTTCGTCTACGATTGGAACCTCTTGTTCTCCTTCTAGTTGTAACTCTTTTTCCACTTCTAACTCGTGATTTTCTGTTGTGTCTTGACTTGGTTGGAGTATTGTGCCTCTTTGAGTAGCTATCCCGCACCTTGGGTAGTTCCAATCTTTAGAAGCCAAGGATTAGGTACCTGAAAACAATTCTCCCAAACAAGTGAGAAACAAGACAAGAACCGAAAAGCAAAGATAAAAGCAGAAATTATAAAAAGAAACTAAAAACTTAATAACAAGCCGTATGCCTCCTCGGCAACGACGCCAAAATTTGATCGGTTGTCAATCCGTCAAAAATAATTTCACTTTCTTACTCACTAAATATGAATGAAGTACAAGGTAAGGAAGAGTTCGTATCCACAGAGAGGCAATTGTTGTTATCCGATTTTCAGTTTCTAAGGTAACCAAGGGGGGATGTTTGTTGTTTTAACGAGATACTAAAGTAAAAATAAAATAAAGCAAAGCAAATAATTGGAATAATCAATAAGGAGAAGATATTGGTCACGGGATAGTATCATTCACAAACATGTATTTTCATCAATGATTAGAATTGGTATTTTAATCTCTCTACTAATAGTCCTAGATACCTTGATCGCAAGTATATCCCGCTAATTCCCTGTTTTCATCACAACCACATTAAAAGATGCATATGTGAATTCTTCCTAGAAAGCAACCTAAAGTGTAAAAGCACAATTAGATTTAACTCCCTAAAAGCAATAAGTTCTATGAAATAAGACTAATCAATGCAAACGAATGTGTAAAATCACTAATCGTTTTAACAAAAGTTATGATTCACTTGTGACTAGTAGGATATATCACTACAAGCACTACCCACAATTATGCTACTTAGAATCAGGGATAAACAACTTTTTCGTATTGAAAACCCTAATATAGCTCTAGAGATGAATGTAAATCGGATTGATTCCGGACTCAACCAAACAAACTATCAAATCATATAACACATTTAATTGTGAATCACAAACAATAAAATATTGAGACAAAACTAATTCATTGAATCATATAACATATTGAGAAATCAACTTTATCCCATAACCAATAATATTTGTTTAGCTACTCATAGCTATGGAGTTCATCATAAAAATATTAATTGAAAAGAAGAAGATGAACAAAAGCAAACCTAGAAGCGTAAACAAAACCGGCTCTCCAAAGTTCCAAGAAAAATATGTGATATCCCAAAAGTTGTAGAAGACTTTCCCTTTTATAGCTTTTCTCCAACTTCTAAAATTAGGTCTTCATAGCCCAAAGCCCATGTGGTCCACCAAGCCCATGTGTGTGCAAATACCCATTTGAAAATATGACCCAAAATAGGTCGCCGGAAATATGGTATTATGGCCGGAAAATAGCTCAGGTGACCGGAAAAGTCCGCCCGGTCACCGGTCAACGATTCAAATCGGCCAGGTCAACTCAGTCAAATCACTGAGTCAACCCGGGTCAAACACCGAGTCAGATGACTCAACTCAGAAGTCAGACCTGATTCAGGGTCTGAGTGGAAACTGAGTTAGGGTCCGATCGCAGGCCAAAGCTTGAGCTATTGCAGTCTTGCACAGGCTGTTAGTCATGCACCATCATTGCGCTGCATTGCTTCACTGCCAGCCATGATGGCTCTGCTTCATCCTTCAAGCTGCTGCAATTCCATTCTGCCAACACCAGTCTTTTCCATTTTAGGCTCTCAATCACCACCAACTTCACTGCAATTTCAGCTTCATTTCCATGACTCTCACTACACTGGAATACCCATTCTGCAGCTCCTGCAATACCAAAATTCTCATTCGATCACTTCCATTTGCAAAGAAGACTTCACTCCAAAGAACCTAGCCATTCCAGTGCATCATACCTCCAGCATTTACATCTCCTGCAAACCCAGCTCATTCTCAGCTCACCATTTTCACTGAAATGACCTAACTCCTTCCGACAAACACACTTCAATTCATTCCCTGTAGAGCAATACACCAAATTCGCATACATCAGCTTCCTGTTTTAACTGAAATCCCGCTCAGTTCAGATGCTCTCTCAGAACACCCATCAATCTCGAACCCTTTGCATACATTTCAACCACCACCTGCAACGACTCACGACATTTCCACCCGTAGCTTCAAATCAACTACCATCGATTGCAAGCCCGCAATTTCACCATTCATCTCTTGTCTCGCAACATAACACGGCACCACCAAACTCATGCTCATCTCGCAATGTCATCCTTTCTCGCTTCTTTCTCTCGATCTCTTGCTTTCAACAATTCCTAGTCTCGGTCCCTCACCAATCAAGCAAACACCATCTCAAGCCGCACCTGAACCGCACTTGGTACCCGAACCTTCATCTAAACCATCACTTCCACTCGCCATTACTTGCAAATCGCCATTTGCATCTTCAATCACCAACATCATTCTAGATCGGGCATTGTAAATCTCATTGCTTCATCATCTCGTAGCTTCTTTGTCTCCATAACTCCGCACACGACTCAAGCCAATAACCATAGCACCTTCTCGGCAAAGACTCGACTCCTCTTCTACGTGCCCCGAACCACCAACAACCGAATCCATTGAACACCGGCTTGCCTCATCCACAAGCACCATTCTCATTTCAACCAAAGATCGCTTAAACATCAACTCGTCAGCTGTATCTCAGATTCACCTTTGCTCTGCACCACCAACAAAGGCTAGCTGACTACATCTCAAATCTGAGCCATGAACCTCCCATTCCACCCCATGACAGAATCATCATCTCTCATGACATCAAGACCATTTCCAAATCTGAGAGCACCCAAAAACCTATTTAGCTCACGGCAGCAACCATCTTATCTTCCGTGTGTAATTCATCTTCTCCGATTCGATGGCAGCATCATTTATACCAAAACCCTAGCTCCTGAGATCCCAAATTTCAAATCCAATTCCTTAAAATTCCACAGCCACAGTTCAGTCTTCTGCCAATTGGTTTGTACCCAATGTCCATCTCCCTCTTGACTTCAAAATCCCAGCAATCTCACTAATAAACCCTAGCTCAATTTGGTTTCAAATCATCCCCAGAACCCTCGACTTCATCTCTCAAAATCGAATCCGAGATTAACCCTTTATTCATCACCATTTCTTCTCTCTGTCTTACAAATTATCTCAACACCCCTTTCATCTCTCAATTTCTATGAATTTCTCGATCTCAACAGCATCGATTTTACTTTCTTCTCTTCGTTTCAACAAAGAATGACCTCTGCTTTTTCTCACTTTCGGGTGGAGCGAGAATGAGAAAATAATTGAGAAAGAAAACTCTCTTCTCGATTTAGGGTTGGATAGATTTGGGGCGGGATATTGGGTACTCGGGCACTTGATAAGGGTTAACCAAGTTTCTAGCCCCTTATCCTCAGCTGGTCTGTCTTTAGCACTCCTCCAAAAGAGAGCTGCCCCTTAACCTTGGCTCGGCTCCCAATAGCATGTGAAATGACAATTACGCCTTTTTGACTCAATTTGAATGATTTCCGCTTCTTTTCCTCCGTGCGACTCCAGAGTACCTAATAACTCAAAAACATGGTAGGAGCTTAAAAGTGATTTTTCCTACGTCTTACTGCAAGTGCACAGGCCTATTGGAGGCGTGGCAAGCACAGGTCGATCCCACGGGGAATTGGGTGTGCAAGGATTGATCTTAAGCTTTCTTAACTGATCTCTATGAAGTGTAACACAATAATGGATTGTTGTCGATTCGACTGAGTTGGAATGTGACTATAAACTAAGGTAATGACAAGCAAAGATGGTGAAACTGATGAGTTGAGGGCACCAGGGTGATTGAATTCACCTCCTAAACCTATACTAAGGTAATACACACAAGTTCTAGTCTTACACTACCCTTGGAGGTATTATGTGGAAATTTTGTAATTGCTTTCACTAATTGAATCCTAGTATAGAGTGTCTTTTTACAGTACACTCTATCACAAGCTAATTTGTTCAACAATTAGTTAATAGTCCTAATGCAATACAAAACAATAAGAACTGAAACTTGATAATGAATTAACTTTGTATAGGCATTAATGGTTTCATCTGCACCCTAGCAGAGTGTTTAGAACATGATGAACATAATAAAAATGACTTCAATTTAAAGTTACAACTAAATATGAACCCTAAAATTTGACTCAAAACTGACTGCCTTTCTCATCCCTCAAAACTTCAATTTATAACTCACAAAAAACACCAACTAACCACAATCGATGACCCAAACCTGCTCTGATGCGCCTTGTCTTGCCTCTGACCTCTGAATCGAACATGCATGGGGGTTTGGTGAAAACCCTAACCCTAATTATCTCTAACCTAGCTTCTAGGTTGAAGAGAAGCTATGAAAGAGATAAATAAGAGAGAGAGGGTTGCGGAGTAGAAAGCTGGTAGTGATTACGATGAGAAAGAAGGGGATGGAGGTGATGATGGAGCTCTGCCATGGGCGTGGGAAAGGTATGGGTGAAGGAAGAAGGGGGTATGGGTTTTCTCTGAGAACTCGTGGGAGAAGAAAGAGAAAGGTGAGGGAGAAATGAGATTAGGTTGATGGGTTTTGTCGATGGTGTAGGTATAGGTAACTTCGTTGTGAGGCAGGGACAGCGACGGATGATGGGAAGGATGCAGCGAGTGTTGGATTTAGCTGGAGAAGATCTGAACGGCTGAAGGCGACTCGGGGCGATTTGGTGCTGAGCGGAGGCATCAAGCAATGATGTAAGTGATGGAGCGACCGTAGGATGTAGCTAGAAGCGATCTCAACGGCTCGGGATGAGCGGGTTCGGATCCGGGTCATGGGTAGCTCTAGCCCATGTCTTCCTTGTTGGGTTGCGACTGATTCGCGCGCGGGCTTTGGCTCTCTGCTCCATAGATGCTTGTCTCCAATTATCTGCTCCTTTGTCTCCTCAGATTTTCCGAGCTTTATTTATTACCTAAAAACACAAAATTAATTAATACAAATATTTATTCTTGAAAACAAAGAAAATACAGAATCTGGGATAATATCTGATTTATGAGCACAAAAGATGAGTAAAATGCCAATAAAAAGGTGTATAAATATGCAATATTTTGCACTCATCAAATACCCCCAAACCTGAATTTTACTTGTCCTCAAGTGAAACAAATTAGAAATCCTAACTATACCCCCTGTCAGCAGGTCTCTCGAATGCATTTAGCGTATGCACTAAGCCTTTAAACCCCTAAGTGTCCCTAGTGGACGAGTTGTAGTCTCGTGAGGGTTTACCAGAGGTGTACCCACAAAACCTTCTCCAACTTCAGAGTGTAAAAGAGTCTCAAGCATCCAAGGAGCTATGAGGACATAGAGTTTCTGCATGCTAGTAACAGAAGTTAGAACTACTAAAGAACGCATTCTCATCCTTAAGTGCTGAGCGAGAAGTAACCATACCATATGAAAGAATTCGGATTCGATTGTGATCATAAGCCTCGACTTCTGCCTCACCATTAGGGTTTTATGATAATTGCACTCAAAAAGACCGCTTTTAGTCTCTCATGTGTGCGAGGCGGGAATAAAGAGAGAATTCCCGCACACGTTGTAGGTAAGAAGGATAACCTTCCGAAATAATTTACGGAGACTCCACAAAGGTGTGGACAAAAAGAATCTTTTTCGATGATCTCTAAGAAAGGAAATCAACCATTAGCAACGATGGGAGTACTCACTCACTTCTCACTCGATCGGCAATTAATATCACTCTCTCATAAGTAAACTACAATATTTTTTTGATTTTTTGATGATTTTTTTTTTTTTTTTTACTATATACATTAATTGAAAATAAAAACAAAGAAAACTACTAACTCCATGGATGAAGGACTATATCACTCAATTTCCATAACTTGTATTGTCACAAATTTCATTAATTCTCATCTTGTTTTCTTTTCTTTGTTGTATGTAACCTTGGACTATCTCAACTTTTCTTCAAATATTCTGCTAATGCTCCGCTTGCTGACGATGATGTGTTTCTATGGATCTGTTGATTGAGAGAGAGAGTGATGCTAACGGCAAATCGATATTTAGAAGGAGTTTTCATCTTTAGACGTCACCCTCATGATTGACGGAATTAGCACTCAAGAGATCAAAAGTAGTCTTTGAAAGTGGTGCGAAGTTGGGTAGCTCACCATTCCTACCCTAATTGACGTACGGTGACACACACTCTAAAAGCTTTTCTAGAAAGTCACAAAGAGTGAAGGTCGGTACCTCGCTTGATGTAAAATGGGTAGTCTCCACTATGGTTGATCACAATTCTACTACCGAATATCTAAACAAAGACCTAATTCGCCCTCCGGTATGGTTAAATCCAACTTTAACGCTCTAATCAACTAAGAAACCCGATTACATTCTCCAGTACTTCCAAGTTCTGTTATTTCGGTCAGACTCTCTATGTAAACATAGCTAGAAGCATGCTAGTGACTCTAAAATCTCTAAAGTTGGAGGTTTTTTTTTTTTTTTTTTTTTTTTTTTTTTTATACATATTTACAAAGAGTTTTTGAAAATTTTTGGATTTTTGAAAAGAAAGACTAAAAACTCTATATGCACTAAAAACTCTATATACAAATGCATGTACCCCCAAACCTAAATTAAACATTGTCCTCAATGTGTCAACAGATAATAAGAATTTAAAAAATCACATACCGAGAGAACTATGTTAATTAAAGAAAAGGGAAGAGATTACCGGATGTACAAGGGTGTTGCTAAACCATAGAAAGATGAATGCTTTGAAAGCAAACAATCACGAGCGCAAGACAAAAAAGTTGGTTAGCACACATCAAAATTATGCAAAAAGAAAAAGAAAAGGGAAAGATGATGGATTTTTAGTCCATAAGTATGTACACAAGTGAACTAGATCAGTCCACATAGATGGGGTCTTCCAAGTCAACGGTCTCAACTTCTGGTGGAAGATGCTCCAGAAATGGTTTCAGTCTTTGACCATTGACTTTGAAAATGTTCTTGTTTGCTGGGTTTTCAACTTCTACAGCTCCATGGGGAAAAACGGTACGTACCACGTATGGTCCTGACCATCGGGAACGTAGCTTTCCTGGAAACAAATGCAATCTAGTGTTGTACAATAAAACTTTCTGTCCTGGGGTGAAAGACTTGCGCAGAATGCGCTTGTCATGAAACACTTTCATCCTATGTTTGTACGTTTTGGCACTATCATATGCATCATTTCTCAATTCTTCTAACTCATTGAGTTGAAGTTTCCTACGGGTACCAGCCTTATCAAGATCAAAATTCAATTTTTTCACAGCCCAGTATGCACGGTGTTCTAACTCAACAGGTAGATGACATGCTTTTCCGTACACAAGTCTGTAAGGAGACATCCCGATGGGAGTCTTGTATGCGGTCCTATAGGCCCATAAAGCATCGTTTAGGCGCAAAGACCAATCTTTCCTAGAAGGATTGACGATCTTCTCAAGAATATGCTTAATTTCCCTATTAGACACTTCCACTTGGCCACTGGTTTGAGGATGGTAAGGTGTTGCGACCTTGTGAGTGATTCCATACTTGCGCACTAGTGATTCAAAGGGTCTATTGCAGAAATGACTACCTCCATCACCGATTATCGCTCTCGGGGTTCCAAAACGGGAGAAAATGTTCTCCTTAAGAAAAGAAAGAACAACTTTATGGTCGTTGGTTTTGGATGCAATGGCCTCTACCCACTTGGAGACATAATCGACAAAGAACAAGAATGTATAACTTACCTTCGAGTTGGAAATGGACCCATGAAATCAATGCCCCAAACATCAAACAGCTCAATAATCAATATGGGTTGTAAGGGCATCATGTTTCTCCTAGATATACTTCCTAGTTTCGGCATCGGTCACAAGCAACACGAGAATGCATGGCAATCCTTAAACAAGTTGGCCAATAGAAACCGCTTTGCAAGATCTTTGCAGCAGTTTTCTTGGCACTAAAGTGGCCTCCACATGCATGGTCATGACAAAAGAGATGACGTCCCTTTGTTCGCAATTGGGGACACATCTCCTAATGATTTGGTCTTGGCGGTACTTAAACAAATATGGGTCATCCTAAAGGAAATGTTTAACTTCAGCCAAGAACTTAGCACGGTCTTGTTTAGACCAATGCAAGGGCATTCTACCCGTAGCAAGGTAGTTCACAATATCAAGAAACCAAGGCATCTCGAGATACAAGCATCGATTGCTCATCAGGGAATGATTCCCTTATCAACTCAGACTCATCAGAAGATTCGACATTCAACCTAGACAAGTGATCAGCAACAACATTTTCTGACCCTTTCTTATCTCGAATTTCGAGGTTAAACTCTTGTAGCAAGAGTATCCATCGAATTAGACGAGCCTTAGCATCTTTTTTAGACAAAAGATATCTCAATGCAAAGATGATCGAGAATAAATGATGACCTTAGACCCTATCAAATAAGATCTAAACTTTTCTAATGCAAACACAACAGCTAGCAACTCTTTCTCAGTAGTGGAATAATTCAATTGAGCATCATTAAGTGTTTTACTAGCATAGTAGATCACATAGGGGAGTTTGTCTACTCGTTGGCCTAAAACAGCTCCTACAGCATAGTCAGACGCATCACACATAATCTCAAATGGTAATGACCAGTCAGGGGGTCTGAATATAGGAGCAGATGTAAGGAGATCCTTCAGTTGCTCCCATGATTCCTTACAAGCATCATCAAAGACAAATGCAACATCTTTTGCAAGAAGATTGCACAAAGGTCGTGAAATTTTACTAAAGTCTTTGATGAATCGGCGGTAAAAACCCGCATGGCCTAGAAATGATCTGATGTCCCTCACAGAACGAGGTTGAGGCAAGTGTTGATGAGATCTACCTTGGCTTTGTCTACTTCTATGCCTTTTTCCGAGATAATATTCCCTAGAACAATGCCTGAGTTAACCATGAAATGACATTTTTCCCAATTCAAGACCAAACTCTTTTCCTTACACCTAATCAAGACACATGTGAGGTGATGCAAACACTCATCAAAAGAAGAACCAAACACCGAAAAATCATCCATAAAAATCTCAAGAAACTTATCTACCATGTCGGAAAATATGCTCATCATGCAACGTTGAAAAGTAGCGGGTGCATTGCACAGCCCAAAAGGCATACGACGATAAGCAAATGTTCCATAAGGACATGTAAATGTGGTCTTTTGTTGGTCTTCGGGTGCTATGTGAATTTGGTTGCGACAGAATAGCCATTTAAGAAGCGAAAGAGTGACTATGTTTTGCTAACCTTTCCAGCATTTGGTCAATGAAGGGAAGGGGAAAATGGTCTTTCTTGGTTACTGTGTTCAGTTTTCTATAGTCAATACAGACTCGCCATCCAGTGGTCACACGGGTGGGAACGAGCTCATTCATCTCATTTTGAACTACAGTGATGCCAGACTTCTTGGGTACTACCTGAATGGGGCTGACCCACTGGCTATCAGGGACGGGGTAAATGATACCCGCATCAAGCAGTTTCAGAATCTCACCCTTGACAACATTTCTCATGTTGGGGTTAAGTCTCCTTTTCATTTCCCTAGATGGTTTAGTGTTCTCCTCAAGGTTTATGTGATGCATGCAAATTGTGGGACTTATACCCTTAAGATCGGAGATGGTCCAACCTAAAGCTCCTTTATGTTCTTGAAGTACTTCTAAGAGTCTACTTTCCTGTTCCGTGTCTAAACATGATGCAATAATCACAGGTAAAGTGTCAGAAGGACCTAAGAAAGCATACTTCAAGGTATCAGGTAATGGTTTCAAATCAAGCTTAGGTGGTGTGTCAAGAGGTGGGGCGTTTTGGTATCGAGAGTGGAAGTGGTTCCACTTTGCATTCGCCACTTAGCAATGTCCATGGGTGGAACAGATTCAAGCAAAGAGTGAATTTCACCAATGTACTTGGACTCGAAGAGATCTAAGTCAAAGTTATCTAAACATGCTTGCAAAGGGTCCACTGACAAAATGTCGGGCAAAGAGTCTTGGATCGACTCTCGATCATGTTAATCTCATGCAAATCAGTATCATCACAATCAATGGGTTGTTGACTAGTGTTAAAAACATTCAGCTCTACGGTCATGTTACCAAAGGACAATTTCAACACACCATTACACCATTACGACAGTTGATGATGGCATTGGACGTCGCCAGGAAAGGACGTCCTAAAATCACAGGAATGTGATTACTTGGGTTTTGCACGGGTTGAGTGTCTAAGACTATGAAGTCTACAGGAAAGAAAAATTTGTCAACCTTCATTAACACATCTTCGACAATACCACGGGGGATTCTCACGGATCTGTCCGCTAACTGTAGCGTAACAGGTGTGGGCTTCAGCTCCCAAGGCCCAATTGCACATACACAGAGTATGGCAGAAGGTTCACACTGGCTCCTAAGTCTAGTAACGCCTTTTCGACCGTATGGTCACCTATGGTGCATGTAATCGTTGGACTACCTGGGTCTCTAAACTTAGTTGGAATCTTGTTTTGGATTATGGAGCTCACTTGCTCAGTGAGGAAGGCACCCTTATGCACTTGAAGCTTTCGCTTTTGTGTGCACAAGTCCTTCAAAAACTTAGCATAGGTGGGTATTTGTCTAATTGCTTCGAGAAATGGAATGTTTATGTTAACTCTCTTGAACATTTCCAAAATCTCATTGTATTGGTTACCCCCCTTCTGTTGCACCAACCGTTGTGGAAACGGAGCAACAAGAACATGACTTGGCACAGGAACATCAACATCAGTAGGACTCTTGGTCTTATCAATAGGCTCAGATTCTTTCTCTACAGTGGATGTTTTCTGTGGTGTTGTGTGTACTGGTGAGTCTGATGGAGACTCGCTTGACGGTGGTACACCTACATGGTTCTCAACAATTCTACCACTTCGGAGAGTGGTGACAGCATTCACATGACTATGTGAAGTTTCATTGCAGGTAGAGGAGCCTGCTTGAAACACATTCTTTGGATTTTGTTGGGGTTGACTAGGAAGTTTGCCTTTCTCTCTCTCATTCAATGCATCACAGATTTGACCCATTTTAATTTCTAGACTTGTGAAACGTTGGTCGGTGGTTTTCCTAAGTTCTGTAAGATTTTGGGTTAACAGACCGACACAGTCTTCAAAGCTAGTCTTTTTCTCTACAGGGTACTGAGTGGGTGGTTGTACTTGGGGGTTTCTAGGATATGAGTATCCTTGGTTGTTATTTATTGGTCCCCCTTGTACAGGTCCCTTGGACCATGAGAAGTTAGGGTGATTCCTCCACCCTGGGTTATAGGTTTGAGAATACGGGTTGTTCTCTTGCCTCTGGTATAATGCATTGGCTTGCTCGGCTTTAGACTCTTGAAATGCATGTAAATCTGGGCAGCTGTCCACTAGGTGGTCAGAACTATGGCATGCGGCACAAGTGGCCATATCAATTTGGTCACTTTAGAGTAGGGGCATTAGATTTTACATTCTTTTCCAACTCAAGCACTTCTATTCTCCGTGCCAAAGATGCCATTTTTGCATTTCCCTCAAAGTCGACTCGATTCTATGAACATTTTGTGCGGGGGTAGTCCGTTTCGGTTCTCGGATGGACTCCCACTGTTGAGTCTTTCAGCGACTTCGATTAGAAAAGCCCAAGCGTCATCGACACTCTTGTCAATAAATGCACCATTGCACATTGACTCGACTGTGGTTCGGGTTCTAATATCTAGACCCTCATACAATATTTGCACGAGTCTCCATTTTTCAAAACCATGGTGGGGACATTGGAGTAATAATTCATTGAATCTCTCCAAGTACTTTGCTAGAGTTTCGTCGTCTAATTGTACAAAACCATTTAGACTCTGGCGAATTGACGCCGTCTTATGGTTTGGGAAAAACTTTTTGAAAAACTCTTTTGTGAGGTCATCCCAGGTTCTAATGGATTGTGGTTGTAGGGCATGAAGCCAAGACTTGGCCTTGTCTTTCAGAGAAAAAGGAAACAATCTCAATTTGAGGGACTCCTCTGTCATTTGGTTAAAACGCAGAGTCCCACAAATATCCTCAAAGTCTCTCACGTGATGGTAGGGGTTCTCAGCGATTGACCCCTCTTAACACGGGTAGCATATGAATGGTGCTTGCTTTCGGTTCAAAAACTGACAAGCATCAGCTGGCAGAATGATGCAAGAGGGCTGGCTTGCCCTAGTTGGGTACATGTAGTCTTTGAGACTACGGGGTTGGTTTGGTTCATCACCCATGGTTTCTGTTTCAGATAGGTCTGGGCTTGGGTTTTCGGTTGAAGAACTGGGTATGCTAACGATTTCATCCGGGCGGATTCTAACTAGTCGATTTGTTTGGTCTCTAAAAGACACAATCATAGCCTAGCTAGCATCTATCATGTTAACAAATAATCAATCTCAACACAGGAAAGCAAAGACTCAAAATGACCCACCAAAACAAGACTCAAGCCCAAAAGATTGGTTATTGATGTTGTAGAGCCCAACAGAATAGGTTCTAGCCCAAATGACGTGGGCTCAGTTTGGTTTAGTTTGGGTATGCGGGCTTTAGCTGTGTACACAGCCCAGATTGAAGGGTACAGCCCAGTTTAGGTTGAGCCCAGTAGTTGGGCTTCAGTTATCGTGCAGAGCCCAGCCGCTCAGATGATTTGGGCTTAGTTGTTTGCAGCCCAGGTTTGGTGACAGTTAAGTGGGCTAGCTGTCAAGGGTTGCTTCAGCCCAGCTATCTGGCACAGGGTTTTGTTGGTGCAGAGTTTGGCAAACTCAAGCACTGGCTGTGTGCACGGCTGGTCTCATTGCACGATCAAGTGCAACTTTGTGCTTTCAACACAAAGACCTTTGCCGGTCACGAAGTTGATGACCTAGGTGTATGGGCTTCAACGGTGAGGGTTTAGAGATTGGCAAATCTCTCACAACACAAGTCTAAGAGCAGATCAATCTCATACACAGAGCAAAACAGCATACACAATTTCCCACAATTTGAAATAGCCTAATGGTTGTGCAGGCTGATCTAAGCTCAGCACAAGACAGAAATGGTGCAGGGGTGATAGGTTGTGCTCACTCAGTGGTGAAGCAATGTGCAGGGTTGTGTTGTTTGAAAACAAGATGTAACTCAAGCAAATTCTGCTACTCAACAGCTCGATCAAATACCACAGGTCACACACAAATTCAGAGCATGTACAAAGATCAACAGCAAATGAATATAATCAGCTGTTCACAACATGCTCAAGAATGCAAAGGCAAGTTTTAGTTCAATTATCAACAGGGCATGCTCGGTGCAAAGATGAGGTTGTCAATCGGCTCGATTGAGTTTGTGACATCAACTCACTCGATAATACCAAAAGTCTGAGTTGATGTCAAACTCAGAGCTCAGGGGTTGTTGTAGAACACACAAGGCAATGCAACACAGAGTTACAACCAAGGCAATACAGGTTTGCACAGAATGGTTATTCAAGTTCAAGCATGCATCAAGGTCCATCAAGGATCACAGAACAATTTAGCTCAACAGAGTAAGGTTGACTGGGAAGGAAATGCTGTTTGAATATAGCAGATAGCTCACAGGTTCTGTGGAGTCAACTCACTCAGTTGACTTCACTTAACTTTCACAGACTAAGCTCACAGCTTGCAGCTTCAGGGAGCTAGCAAGGTATTACAGCTCATGCACAGTTGGCTAGGTCCGATGGTTTGCATTTCACTCAGGGTTTGTTCAACTATTTGGTTTTCACAGGTGATAGCTCAAACTTGTAGCTTCAGGGGTTAGCAAGTGAGCAGAGTCTGGCATTCAACACAATGGTCAAACAAGCAAGTATGTATCATTCATTCATTCATGTATGCAAAGTTTGGGATACATTACCACCAGTATAACACTGGGTTTAGGCAATTCCACCCTGGTTTTGCTGCTCTCTCCTCTACCTTGGTTGCACAGCCCACAACAAGCACCTGTAACTCAAAAGAGAATTTCAGTTCTCAATGCTGCAAAAATTGAAGCAAAAGAACATTACTTGCAGTGTGAATAACAGCCTCTGTACTTGGTTATCTGTTCAGGGCAGACCAAGTTACAGGGAATATACACAAATGAAATAACTAGGCTACAAAGCTTAGATGCAGGAGTGGATGTTTGTTACAGCTAATTATGCTACAGGAAAGTGATGCATATAAGAAAATACAAAAGGTGCAGATGCAAATAATTTCAGCTGAGTGACACTATCAACAGAGGACTACCTAACTAGAGATTATAATGAAAAGATATTTTAAAGTGAAGTAAAATGCAGAGTGTAAAACTAAGCTAAGTCAAACTTCAACATAATAAGTTACAGCTAATAAAACAGAACTAGATTGCCATATACATAAATGGATAATTAACAAAATAAAAATATACTAAGGTGACTACTAACAACAATTTCAGAGCATGTATATACACAGATGGGTTGTAAAACAGTGAAGAAAAGCACTAAAGAGCACAATGCACACTACCAAATCCCCGGCAGCGGCGCCAAAAACTTGGTAGGAGCTTAAAAGTGATTTTTCCTACGTCTTACTGCAAGTGCACAGGCCTATTGGAGGCGTGGCAAGCACAGGTCGATCCCACATGGAATTGGGTGTGCAAGGATTGATCTTAAGCTTTCTTAACTGATCTCTATGAAGTGTAACACAATAATGGATTGTTGTCGATTCGACTGAGTTGGAATGTGACTATAAACTAAGGTAATGACAAGCAAAGATGGTGAAACTGATGAGTTGAGGGCACCGGGGGTGATTGAATTCACCTCCTAAACCTATACTAAGGTAATACACACAAGTTCTAGTCTTACACTACCCTTGGAGGTATTATGTGGAAATTTTGCTAATTGCTTTCACTAATTGACTCCTAGTATAGAGTGTCTTTTTACAGTACACTCTATCACAAGCTAATTTGTTCAACAATTAGTTAATAGTCCTAATGCAATACAAAACAATAAGAACTGAAACTTGATAATGAATTAACTTTGTATAGGCATTAGTGGTTTCATCTGCACCCTAGCAGAGTGTTTAGAACATGATGAACATAATAAAAATGACTTCAATTTAAAGTTACAACTAAATATGAACCCTAAAATTTGACTCAAAACTGACTGCCTCTCTCATCCCTCAAAACTTCAATTTATAACTCACAAAAAACACCAACTAACCACAATCGATGACCCAAACCCGCTTTCCGATGCGCCTTGTCTTGCCTCTGACCTCTGAATCGAACATGCATGGGGGTTTGGTGAAAACCCTAACCTAATTATCTCTAACCTAGCTTCTAGGTTGAAGAGAAGCTATGAAAGAGATAAATAAGAGAGAGAGGGTTGCGGAGTAGAAGCTGGTAGTGATTGCGACAGAAGAAGGGGATGGAGGTGATGATGGAGCTCTGCCATGGGCGTGGGAAAGGTATAGGTGAAGGAAGAAGGGGGGTATGGGTTTTCTCGAGAACTCGTGGGAGAAGAAAGAGAAAGGTGAGGGAGAAATGAGATTAGGTTGATGGGTTTTGTCGATGGTGTAGGTATAGGTAACTTCGTTTGTGAGGCGGGGACAATGACGGATGATGGGAAGGATGCAGCGAGTGTTGGATTTAGCTGAGAAGATCCGAACGGGTCAAGGCGACTCGGGCGTTTTGGTGTTGAGCGGAGACATCAAGGAATGATGTAAGTGATGGAGCGACCGTAGGATGTAGCTAGAAGCGATCTCAACGGCTCGGGATGAGCGGGTTCGGATCCGGGTCATGGGTAGCTCTAGCCCATGTCTTCCTTGTTGGGTTGCGACTGATTCGCGCGCGGGCTTTGGCTCTCTGCTCCATAGATGCTTGTCTCCAATTATCTGCTCCTTTGGCTCTTCAGATTTTCCGAGCTTTATTTATTACCTAAAAACACAAAATTAATTAATACAAATATTTATTCTTGAAAACAAAGAAAATACAGAATCTGGGATAATATCTGATTTATGAGCACAAAAGATGAGTAAAATGCCAATAAAAAGGTGTATAAATATGCAATATTTGGCACTCATCAAAACACGCGTGAAGTACATAATTCACAAGAAAAATAGCAAAGAAAGCGTAACTACTAGATAGTAAATTAGGTGTTTTAGACACCTATCATAAATCAAATCAAAAATCTTTTATTTGTTGTAAGTAAAATAAAACGTTCAAGGAAATGGTACTTAGCTTTCATGTGACTTGCTGTTGTTGTCGTCTCGCGCGAAGTATATGGTTTTCTTGCGAAACTGGCATCTTTGAAATGTATAAAACGTCGCACAAAGAAATGTTTATCGCGCAGCAAAAAGAAGTGTGAGAAATGAGACTTGAACCCTTGACCTGCCTCTTGCATATTCTCGCACCATACCCACTGTGCTAACCCTCTCTTGCGAAATGATCAAAGATCATGCGAAGTAATCAAAGGCCAACTGTGCGAAAGGCAACTCTGCATGAATTTCGCGTAACAAAAATAAATGTGCGAGAAGCAAGAATTGATCCCGCGACCTGCTGCTTGCAATGTACCACACTGCACTATCTGTGCTGATTCTCTTCTGTGCGAAATTCATGTGCGAAGCTGACTTTCTTCTCTTGTTTGCGAAATAATGTAACCCTACGTAAAAAGAAGAAAAAAGTGTAGCTTTATCATTTTGTTCGTCTTAGTTCAAAAAATATTTGAAAAAATTATATTGGTGCGAAATCGAACTCATGACCCCCAACTTATACTCTACCTCCTTTACCATCAGCACCAGCTTTGTTTTGTATGGCATAATGGAATAATGGCTTTGTCTATTGATAACTTCATCTCTTTGCTACTAAAAAATGTGCGAAAAAATACATTTGATGAGAGATTCGAACCCGTGATACTGAACTTGTTGTATTCGGTCATGACCGAGTGTCCAAGTTCCTGTTTGTGAAAGAGGGTTTTATTCGCTCACTTATTGTTTCTATTTTCCCCCTTGAAACATAAGTTGAAACGTACGGGATTTTGAGATGATGTTTTAACTTCGCATGTATAATATTTGCATTGAATTTTTTAACTCGGGTTTCTTGGTGATGGTTCTTCTTTTTATTCCATCGCGTGCAACTCCTCTGCGTTCACGTTTCTTCTTCTTCCTCTAAGTTGTTGATGAAATTCTTTTTGATGAAATTCTTTTTAACTTGCGGCAATATCTATCGATGCTTTGCTAGTTTTCATCTTCGCCTGTATGTTTTCATGTCAAGATGCTTTTAATCCTCCTCCTCGTGATTGTACCGAGTTTTCTTCTCGCTATCCTCTTGTTCAAAGTTAATTGGTGGCTCATCTCAGCTTGCTATCTCTTCGCAGACGAAGGCCTAACTGGTATTTCATCTCCTTCGAAGTAGCTTCTATCCCGTTGAACTTTATGTCTTCGCAAGTTCGAGTTTTCTTCTTTTCGCGTAGACTGCCTCTGTTGTTTGGTGTCCATTCTTTCGCATAACAATACCCTGCATTCTCTCCGTGCTTGATTAATGATGATTTGTTCGCACTCTTACAATGTTTTCCTTCGCAAACGTAAAGACAATGTCAAATCCTTAGTTAAATTTTGATTGGATCTCATTATTTCGCCTTTCGCCATTTCCTTTATTTCCTCTTGTCAATAGCAGCATTGATCTTTGCGATGTAATCAATCATTCTTTTATATATCGGAAAGTTCGTTACTTCGCTGAATAATTAAACAAAAAATAAGAGAAGTGAGGGGTGAGAAAAGATTTGTTCTTATGAAGAAATTGTTGGTGTAGCTTTGTGTGGATTCCACTTTGGTTACTGTTTCTTCATCTCTACTCTTAAATATCTCTATCTCTTTTGATTTCTTCCCTCCATCAGTGATACTAGTTGTCTGAAGATGATAACATTTCGCTGAAACTTCCGATTTTGACCTTAAGACTTTTAAATCCAGTGGAATCCAACACCAACAGTAACCAATTTCTCTTTATTTTCTTCAATCTAACAAGTTCTAGTCCTCCCTGTTTCTAGCGCCAAAATGTAGTTGCATTGGCACCACACTCGACAAATGACTGCCCAAGGCGAATAATATCACTTGACTAGAATTCGACCACTTAACTGCTTTTGTAATCAAATTCTCACTTACAATTCACAATTCAATTATGTTGGCAGTTTTAACCAAAACTTTTTCAGTTCAAAGAGCCGATTTACATTAAGTTGTTCAATAATGCTTAGGATGGTTCTTTGGGGTCACCATAAGGGATTTTGTTGAGAGTGGCAGAAGCAGAATTCAGTATTGGAGGCATCACTTTTGAAGTATTGGTTATCATCATTACACTTAACATATACAGTAGAAACTCTATAAATTAATGATGTCGGGACCATTAAAATTTATTAATTAAGCGAGATATTAATTCACCGATAAATTAATAATTATTAATTTATATATTAATTAATACATTATTAACTTATAGATAAATTTCATATCAAATAATTAGTTTCTCTACAAACAAAATATCATATCATATTGAAGGACTGCAAAATGTTGGTTTTTTTTTTGCCTCAAAACACAACTTCAAAAATTCAACCTTTTGACGCAGGGATTACACGAGCTTTTAAAATGCATTATTGTCGTCGACTTTATAGAGGTCTTTTGGAAGGCTATGAATTAGGGGCGTCAAATCCAGAAAAAATAAATGTGTTAGATGCAATGAATCTTGCAATTTCAGCATGGATTGTCGATGTTCATACAAGTACACTTGCAAACTGCTTTCGTCATTGTAAACTTCGATCAACAGATAATAGAAGTTTAGACAATTTGGATGAACATACAGACAATGAAATCACTCAAGACTTGCAAAATTTGATCGAGAAGTTGGGCTATCGCAATTCAATGAATGTCAAAGATGTCCTAAATTATCCTAAGAAAATGAAGTTACACAGCTTGTTGGATGATGAAGAAATAATCGAGAACGTTATGGGAACTGATAAAGATGTGGAAGAAGATGATGAAAGTTCTATAATAGATCCCCCTTCACGAAACGAGGCTATTAAAGCGGCAATCACATTGAATAATTTCTTGTTGAGCTATGAGAAAACCACACCAAAAATTCTTTCAATGATAAGAAAAATTAGAGATGAAACTCAATGCTATATTGATTTTAGCAAAAAATAGAAGACAATTAAATCATTTTTCAAATAGTCTTCGCAAATCATTAATGTATTATATATAATGCATTATTAATTTATATTTCATATGGGACCTATATAGGTAATCAAAAAAGTATTATCTTATAATTTTAGCGAATTATTAATTTGGCACGTTGTCCCCGACTCGGGACCGGCCAAAAATATTATTTAAGAGAGTTTATTAAATAATCGAGTATTAATTAAAAGAGTTTCTACTGTACTTGGATATTATTATTATCTTTAAAAATTTGAAATTTTAGTAGTCTGATATTCGTGAGTTTTTGTAGTGTATGAACACTGAGATATGTTAAATGCTTAAGATATATATCTTCTTTTCATTTTCTTGTTGAAATATTGTGTTTGCATATCTTCTTTTCATTTTATTTTCTTGTTGAAATATTTTTTTTTTTGCAAGGACGGAGTTATTAAAAGCAGTCATGTCTACCGTGGTATAGCTTGCTGCTGAAACTTATGATATTCATGTAAGAATTTGTAGCACCATTCTTATGTGCAGAGTTATTTCATCTAGACAGTTCATACATTCACATACTTACAGAGAAGGCAATGGATGTGCTCATAGTTTTGCACATTACAAATTTTTTGTGACCCTTGCTTCTGTGATGAACAAATTGGGGTTAAATTCCGAACATTGTTTTAAACATGGGGGATTTTGCGTTTCCCCCTCAAAAAAAAATACATATTTTGCATTACCCCCTTTTTAAATTGCTAATTGGTAAAACCCCCTATCGTTAACTATTCCATCCATTACCTGGTTAGCTGACTCAACAATATAATACATGTGGCAAATGTTTGGTGAACTACCAATAACACCCTCATAGTCGTCTTCTTAAAAATGGATATCGATTCATAATCCACCGCCGTCAATACCCTCCAAAGTTCCAAACCTATCTCTAGAACTTGAAACATTCTTCTGTTGGTTGTTGAAGATTAATGGTGAGGATTAATAAAGTGATTAACAGTTTCAATGAAATTGAAAATTGGGTTACTTTCAAATCCGTAACGAACACCTATAAAAGTTTAATGAAACTGCAATGAAGAGTTTAGCAATAAAAAGTAATCAAATTTGAAGCTCCACCAGAATCCCTTTGAAAACAATTCATACACAACACCTACTGTACCTGTAGTTGCAGGAAATCCCACAACACACCCCTCATAATATTTTCTAGATCTAAATCTATTTCATAACCAAAATAAAGATTAAAGTTCTAAAATTGTAAGTGGACACACCAGATGTTTTACATGGTTCGATCAATGTGATCTACATCCATGGTTCTTCACTATGATTATTGAGGTTACATCAATATTACATTTAGAATCTCCATTAATGGTTATTTTGTAGAGCTCTAGATCTAGTTTTTTGGGGAAGAAGATGATAAAGAAAAATAAATTCTCTCTCTAAAAAATATCTCTCTCTGAAAAATATCTCCTCCCCTTACAAAAACGTGTGTGTTTCCTTTCTCTCTCCTGCTCTTCTCTTTATATATTACATAGTGTATGACAGCTCAAATGTAGTGGGGTACAACTAATATTGTCTCATGCTCCCGCTACGTTCTCTCAGGCTCTTGCTACCTTCTCGCAGGCTCTGCTACATTCTCGCAAGCTAAGGAAATGAATGCATCTAGCACACTAACAAATGGGTTGTTCCATATTCTGCTCCTACAGTACCTGTTTGCTCTCTTTCCTTGAGATGACCCAATAAACGATCAACAAATACATAGATATTTTTCCTTACCTAAAGCACAAATCAATATCAACCATTGCTGCTTCAAATTGATACTTTAAATTCATGCTCTCAATCTCTACGAATATTTCATTTTCACATACAAATTTAAAACCCTAACTTGGGGTTTCTTTGTATACCATCTTTTGATTCGTTTAACATTCTAAATTTTAATTAGACTTCAAATCGAGAGAATGTTGTCGAATTCTTTACGGCCGTAAATGCCCATTTCAATTGAAGACTGGAGAATTTCTTTGTTTGCAAATGGGGACGACGAACTCCATAATCATGACTGGTTACAATAGTTTCATTAGCCTCCACATAAACTTTAATTGGATCACCAGAGACTTTTTTTTCCATCCAAGGAAATTCATACCTGTTTCTTTGGAGTCGTCGCCGTGTCTTCTCTAACCTAGATTTATATAGATCTAACTGCGACTAAGTAGAGGAATAAGATTGGAAATTTCTTAAGCTATCAATCGAATAGTGATAATTGATGGTGATGACCAAAGAAATTTGTTTTGTGTTGATTGGTAATTTCTTTTAGTTGAATGTTTTTTTAGATCGTTGGGGTGATGAAAATGTTGGGAGTGAATTTCGGGTTTAACGACGAAGAAGGCGAGGGTATTTTGGGTAACGTAGCTGACACGTGTTTAATTTTGCCACGTGTATTATATTGTTGAGTCAGCTAACTAGGTAGTGGATGAAATAGTTAACGATAGGGGGTTTTACCAATTAGCAATTTACAAAGGGGTAATGCAAAATAGGTATATTTTTTGAGGGGAAAACACAAAATCCCCCTTTAAACATGGCTAAGAAAATAAAGTCCATAATTCATAGCAGACAAAAGGACTTCTCTTCAAGTGTTCCAACTTCCAAGTAGTAGAATATAGAAACCTGGCATTTTTAGGGGCGACCCCAAAAGAATTAGGGGCGACTTTTTTATTCCCAACCCATATACACCATTAAGGGATGTCCAAAAACGCGGAGAATACGTTAATGCCCTTAAATAATCGGAAGCTATTTTGTGCCCAATGATTATAAAGAAATCGGAATCTTAGTAACGATATTATACTACCGATTAATATCGATTTTGTGCCAAACGCGTATCTTGCTTCTATAACAATCGGAAGGAACAAGAACCTCACTAGACTACCGATTATAGTAGATCCTAAATTCCCAAAATTGGTGATTTCGTCAAGGAAGAAATTTGGGACAACTTTATAATCAGAAGTCATATTAACTACCGATTATTCTAGTTCCCAAATTCGAAAAAAAATGACATTTCTGCAAAACAAAATTTGGGGCAACTGTATAATCTGAAGTCTTATTAACTACCGATTAATATAGTTCTCAAATTCGAAAAAAATTGAGATTTCTGCAAAAACAAAATTTGGGGCAACTGTATAATCGGAAGTGAAAATACTTCATTTGACTACCGATTACAGGATTTTGCTTCCGATTATTTGTTTAATCGGAAGTTCTATAAGTTGTATACCCTACCGATTATAACAGATTTCAAAATTCACGCTACCTATAATCGGTAGGTTTTGGAACCAATTTGACGTCCGATTATGGCTACAACCAAATCACGAACCACATGGTTATGCCTGGCTCTGTACCCTCTAAACCTATGGATTTTGGCACAGGTTGGATTTGGGGCTTCGTATAATCAGATGGTAAGAAGTAATAAACTCTACCGATTATGGTAGATTTCAAAATTCATCACATGAAGGATTTTAGAAAAAACTCATTTTGGGGCAACCTATAATCGGTAGGTTGTGGAACCTATTTGGCTTACGATTATGGCTACATCCAAATCACGAACCACATGGTTATGCCCGGCTCGTACACTCAAAACCTATGGAATTTGGCAAGGGTTCGATCTGGGGCTCCTTATAATCGGTAGGTTGTTAAGTTGTTAACTCTACCGATTATGGTATATTTCAAATTCCCTTACATGAAGGATTTTAGAAAAACTCATTTTGGGGCAACCCATAATCGGATGGTTTGGTAATATATTTAACTCCCGATTAACGCCGCATCCAAAACACGAACCAACCGGGTTATGGTTTACAGTGTACACTCAAAACCTATGAAATATGGCAAAGGTTGGATCTGGGGATCGTTATAATCGGTGGGTTATATAATTATATACCCTACCGATTATGGTAGATTTCAAAATTCATTACGTGAAGGATTTTAGAAAAACTCATTTTGGGGCAACTTATAATCGGTAGTGTATGTAACCTATTAGGCTTCCGATTATGGCTACATCCACAGCTCAAGCCAAGTGGTTATGGTTGGCTCTGCACCCCTCAAAACCTATGGAATTTGGCCAATGTTGAATATGTGGCTCCTTATAATCGGTAGTTTACAAGTTGGATAAGCTACCGATTATGAAAGGGATTATTAGCCGAAGTATCTACACAATAATCGGTAGGTATACTTTCAATTTAACCTACCGATTATGGTGTAGGCTCCCGATTATATAAGGGCATATTGGCCATTTCGAAAAATCGAAGATAAGGGGTACCTTAGATTTACGTTTGAGTGACCTTTTTTGTCTTTTAGTGTCGCCCCTAATTATTTTGGGGTCGCCCCTAAAAATGCCAGGTATATAAAAGCAGTTCATCAACAAACAAAATAAAGTGAATTGAATAATGGAGAAGGCCAAGCCATGTGCTGACAATGGGTCAAGTAGTATTACAGAAAAGTTCTTCCTTCTGAAAAATGAAGTAGTGAAAAGTGAAGGTGATTGCTAAAGGGGATAACGGTATTAGCAGAGGATACCGTTTGAGTAATCCAACGGTGAGATCGGTTAGAATGATATCCTCCGAAAGTTTTGGCATAGCCTTCAGTAATAGTAACATAAAATAGAATAGTAAAATATTTTAATATTTTATTCATAAAATAGTTATAACGAGGCACCAACACTGGATTTTATATCAAGCATAAGCAGTAATATTTCTACCATATATATATGCTTTATAAAGTTGAGCAGGAAACAAACCGGCATCAAACTATTCTTATACTTTAAGGCTCCTCTTATACCCGTATACAGGATAAGAGGGATTAAATAATTAATTTTCTGTATTGGAACTTGATATTCTAATTGGAATCTTAAATTTTTTGAAGATGCAAAATTCGTTTACCAATAAGAGCTAAAATTCCATTTGATACCCCTAAGCTCTGGCTAAGTTTACTTTGTTCTTCAGTTTCCATGAGATACTTTAAGTGATCAAATTAATTATATTTTTCTTAATCATTTTTATTGAAACATGATGATTTATCTCAATTGACTTAGGTATCTGTTTTTAAGAAATAAACAGAAAAACAAATCTTAAACTCTTCTTACTTTATTCACCCATCACCAGACTAGATTAAACTCCAAAAAAATATCATGAAGAAATTCCTGATGTACCGAGATTAAGATAGCAAATGTATATTTCAAAACGATTTTAATCAAACCAATAAATAGAAAAACGATGAATCAGCAAACACCCAATTATTCAATGCATTTGATTCTAAATTCTTCAGTGCAATTCAAGATAAAAAAAGCATCTTGATCAAACCAAAAAGAAATCAGATCTGAAAATAAGTGAACACCAAAGTATATTGGGAGATTTGACGATTCTAAATCAATGATTTTGATTAGGTCATTCTAGAGAAATTGTTGTAGTTTCTGCATATGGAAGAAGAAAGAGAAGGGCGAGGAAGATGAAGATTTTTGTTTAAAGCGGATGAAGATGAAGAGATGAAACAGAGAAAAGAAGTAGCTCTCAATTTTTAATTCCTTTGAAACCGTGAGATTAAGGAGGAAAAGCAGAAGATAGAAAAGAAGTAGATAAAACGGAAGTTTTTGGGAGATAAGGCAGAGAGGATCTCGTGAATCTCGTGTTTGTATTTACTTACCTTGTTTTGATCGAACATCATAAGGGTATTAGTGGAACAAAAATCCCACTAATAGAGAAAATTTAGTTAATACGATCTTAATGATTAATTTCTATTTCCTAGATAAGTAATAGTCTATAATGCCCCTGTTAACTTGTATACGGGTATACAAGTTAACAGGACCCATATTTTAAAGAAGACAGGAGTTTGCGCAGGGTCTTCTTAGGAGATATCAGGGCTAATAGTAATATGTGGGAATGGGGTACTGAGAAGAGCAAGAAGATTGTGAGAAGAATATGGAGTATGCTACTATTTGCTGTTTAGTGAACCATTTGATAAGAATGCAACAAGAATACGGCAGTAAGTTTAGAAATTTGAATTTGCTGATAGTCGCATTTAAATTTACTCCTAAGGGATTTTTTTTGATAATAGGTAATATATGTTGCTACTTTGTTTCAGGATGAGATTGATAAACGATTCCATAAAAGGAGTTTTGTCTAAGGGGGGATCCAAGAGGACGAGAACAAACATGAAGGTGAAGACGATGGAAAAGAATTTGCTATGGAGCTACTGTTATGAAGGTTTCAGCAACCATAGCTGACCGCCGAGTTCCATGGGCTATGACTATAACCAGCATTAGTCTTGGCATAACCTAAAGGCCTGTGAATTTCCCATCTCTCTCTCTCATCTATCGCAATCTCTTCTTCGGTTTTAGTCCTACACAGACCTAATACAATTGACACTTCGACACGTCACACATTATCACCATGGTAAGGTCATTGAGTTTTCATACCCAGATCATCTAAATTCAAAATTTCTCGAATGTAATGCTACGATTGATAAGAAACAGACACATGAGTCGCATGACCGAACTGTGAAATTCTACCTCAAAATGAATTTTAACATCAACAACTAAACACATTAAATCTGTAAAAAAAAAAAAAAAAAAGGATAACGAGGGGATAAAAATAGAAAGAAAATCTGTTGAGCAAAAAAAGAAAAACAAGGTGAGATTCACCTCAACATCTCAACTATTCATTCTAAACAATGGAAACCTTAGCTCCGGCTTCTTCAAGCTGTTTTTTAGCATCGTCAGCTTCTTCTTTTGACACGGCTTCTTTGAATTTCTTGGGAAGTCCTTCAATCAATTCCTTGGCTTCTTTCAATGCCAAACTTGTTAATGCTCTAACAGCTTTAATTGTAGAAATCCTTGCACTACTTGGAACTTCGTCAATCACCACATCGAACTCAGTTTTCTCCTCAACAACAGCTGGTGCCTCAGCTCCAGCTCCAGGAGCTACGGCGACGGCAGCAGGAGCAAATGCAGCTGCAGAAACACCAAGTTCCTCTTGTAACCAATCTACAAGTCCGCGAGCTTCTTCTAAGGTCAGGTTTTTGAGTTCAGTCCCTATCTTTTCAATCTTCTCTGAGGCCACAGCATTGATTGGTGGTAGAAATGTGGCTTTCCGGGACAATTTGGAGTTTCGTGAAGGGAAATCTGATGTTTGTTGGGGAAACGTCGAAGATGAGGATGTAGGGAAAGCAGAGGTTAGTGCAGGAGTGCGAAGAGTGATAGCCGAAAGAGTGGAAGCCATTTTTGCTGAGCCTTGAAAGGTCTATAGAGAGAGAGAGAGAGAGAGAGAGAGAGGGGCAGAAGGAGAGCAAGAAGGAATGGAAGAGGAATGGATAGGATGAGGTTGTTATATTGGGAGGGACTTGGGAGGGTAATGGGCTAAAACAGATAAACCCGGGGCTAGTTTTGTTGACCTTCATGCCAATGGGGTAACGTTCACCCACTGACGATAATTGTCAGTGAACAATACTACTGCTGAAGTACAGAATAACAATGCTGGATTGTTCAAAAAAATGGCTAACATTTTCTGTATATTAGTCGTGTCACTAAAATCTTTATAACGTGTCTACATTGTATTAAGTAGAGACATTAGAGAATAATAATAGTTTCAGTCAGCTGGTTCAAATCGGCAGACACAGTCGTATATATTTCCTTTCAATAGTTTCTCTGCTAACCTTTGGTTCTTCACCATTGCAAGCTGAAATAACAGATCAATTCATTTTAATGTAACAGCAGACTCGAGAACTACTCTAGCGATGACTTTAAGAGAAAAAAAATTCAGAATAGATATTCACCTTCAGAGCATCACATTTAAAGTGAGCATTGAAGTTGGTGTGAATAGCACGACCCATTCCTTCCAAGATAATCTGACAAACTCAAGTAAGCCAAGTTAGGATGACATCTATATTTGGAACAGCGTTTATCTATTTGCCGTTGCTTTAGACTTGTAAATCTTAAGAAGAAAGAAGTGCAAGTCAAGTTAAGCTTGACAAAGATTTCAAGAAATGGTAGTAAAAGTTTACCAGATCTGCATCATTAGCAGCGGCAGCAAGCTCTGAGCTAACTTGGCGGAAGTCTATGCATGGACCTCCACATCCACTCTCAATAACCGTTAGAGGCACTGATGGTATACTTGTTTCCATTGTATCCATGAGCAGGCCTCCTGCTTCAGCGGCTTTTCGGAGAATATCACAGTACTGTGGGAGGTGGATTAATATGATAGGTTTGTTAACATCACACTAAAGAAGAAGAAGAACAAGAAGAAGAAGAAGAACTATAGGAGAGGCTAGATGATCAAATAGAGATCATATGCCAAAAGAATCTCTTACAAGGGTTAGAAAAGGACTCCATGAATCCTTGAAAAATCTCTTACAAGGGTATTCTTAGAAAAAATCTCTTAAATTGAGAAGTGAATCCTTGAAAAGGACTCCATGAGAATATATAACAACTGAAGTAAATGTTATGTATTCTTGGAAACAGACCTTTGAAGCCTTGGTAACAATTTCAAGAAGTTCCATCGCAGTCACATCATTTAGGGCAGGAAGGGAGTTCCCGACCAGAACAACCTAAAATAAGATACAAAAAGCCTAACTGTTCAACAAAAACAGATTAAGCACTACTTTTCAGAATTGGGTCATAGAGACAAACGAACTCACCTCAGTTCCACGGCGTAGGAGTTCCCGAGCTAGTGGAAGCATTCCAAGAACAATATCGGCACCAGAGTTGTCCACAAATAGCAATGCTCTCCTATGTGGCTTAGGTTTCTCGGTAGCAGAGCCTAGCACTCTGTCCCTAAATATATCGAAGTCATCCACCTGAAAGCATAAGAACTCGGATACTCAGATTCCAGCAACTTTAAACAAGCTCCAAAATATGGTGATATACACTACTTACACGCCAAGGCCGACACATTTTGTTGCGACTCATGCGATATATTTCAATAATGCTTCCATTATGATACAGGTCCACACATGCACGTGATCCCCAATCAAATATATTTGCAGCAAGAACACCTTCAATTACAGAATGTAATCGATTCTCCTGCAGATTACAGGACCCCACTAGTCAATAGCGCGCAGGTCAATCACCTCTAAAGGAAGAGATATCCAATATCTAGCAACTCTTGTTAGGTAGAGTAGTAAGTCACCACTGGACATACCTCAGTCATACTATCGAGCTCCATTAAAAGGTCAGGGAAAACTACAAGTGATGCTTCATTTTCTCTGCCACATAGGGAGAACATGGTGAGCCTCGGGAAATCATGCTATGTAAAAGCATCAAAAGAAACATTTCATCTTGCTCAATTCTACCTCTGTTTTATGGTTTTATACGCATCAACAAACTGAAACTCCCTCAAGCAATCTTCTCTTAACTCCAGAAGAGTTGCAAGTCCCAGCTTCCCGTAAGCAGCAGGCTCTTCCATCAATCTATTTTTTTAATGCAAAGATAACTGAAATTAGTGGTCAGCAATCATAAACATGAGAATTATACAATAAATAGTTAATACTGTTGTAGTAGCTGTACATACACATGTTATTTGCCAAGTTACGCCAGAAATTATTTATGTTACTGCAAGTTACCTAGCCAAATGAGCCGAGAATGCATGTGCAAAGCCGTCACCCTTTCTTCTAGCAATGTCTGTTCCACCTTCACTTGCTACCGCCTGCCATGATGCACACAAAAAAGCCCCGGACTGTTAGAAAACATTCTCAGGATAGCCTCTAAATGTAATAAGATTAAGAAAATAAAATCGAAAACAGTCATCTAGCATTGCAGTTGTTCGAGCAAACTGAAAACTTCACACCATAATCTTATACTCAGAATCTTTAGTACTCTATCTCTGGAAGATGATTTAGAGAACTTCGTATGCCTTTTAACAGTGCTAGTTTTCCTCTCTAATACATGCGCGCGCACACACACACACACACACACATTTGACATCCAACTCACAAGCATATAGATGTTTACCTTATCAACAAGGTCAGGCAAAACTTCTGATAGGATGGTCAACCAATACCTACAGAGAGGTTTTGTTACAAATATAAGATAGGCATTACATTAATGATTACAGTCATCAAAGCAGTTGAGAGATAGTCAAACAAGTAGACAGAACGAATGCACTCACTTAAGTTCTGTTTGATCCGAGAGATCAAAAGTGTTAGGGTCATACCTGTAGACAAGAGATTGATATGGTGTTAGGAGTTCCATGCTTACAAAGGCTAATCCAAATAAATAATATTGTGATGGGGTTACTTATCACCACCACAAATATAAATGCAGCTACCACTTATCTATGTTGTTCTTTCTTCAATCTTTACCTTTACAAACTGATGAAGTGCCTAGCAGAGGTTATTGACAATAGGGTACTAGAGAAGGAGAGGATTACAACATACAGACTTAAGGAAAAGCGAAGAGTAGGAGGCGTTGTTCGCAGTTGATCTAATCCAAGTGGAAATATGTACTTATTTCAATACAAATAAGATATGATAAAGAATGAGATGTGACGCACGTTTTAGGATCAGCCAATAATGGAAACACCTCGAGTGTCGGTACGACATGAAGAACTCCAACGTTTAAAGCGTCTCCTTTTGAGGAAGAATGTGACAAGCCTTCAGGACCCCTGATTCCCTTTAAAACAATGGGTACCGGTGCAATAATCTCAATTCCTTTCTGGACAAATTTTTCCATCCATGTAATCTACAAAAAAATGGTCAGTCAGATTTCAGTTCGCTCAGCTACATACATTGGTGACATAGGGTTCTTACATGCTTCGGATCCACTACTCAAACTTATCAGATATAACAAGTAGAAAAAAAAGAAGAAATAAACAGAATTGATTCCATATACTAATTGCACTATCCAGTGGCTGTGTTACGAGCTTTTTAGTTGCTGCCACGTCACTTCTGAGCTTGGTCATCAAACCATTTGGACCTGCTTGGTGTTCTCTCACTTCCTCTTTGCAATGCTTTGGATGTCCAGACATTCTATTCTTTTTGGCGAAACAAAAGCTTATTTCAAGGATAGATCATCCATGCATTGGTAGGGATGAGGTTATCTATATGTAGACAGGCTTTTGCATTTCTGTAACTAGTATCATGCTCAAATATATGATTTGTTATTGTACTTGCCTTCTCATTTAGATCTCTAATAGGTGGACCATGGATCCTTCCTCCCACATAAGGTGCGCCCATTGGAAATCGCTCTACTAGCTGATGTGGCATTAAGTCATCCAGACCGTGCTTTTCAGAGCTCAGGAATGCACCCAAAGCTCCTAGAAACCCCTCATGCCGTAAAAACATAGCTTGTGCCTCACCCTTTGACCTAAATGAAAATATTGAATAGAAGATGCATTACATCAGCACACAATGGAGAATATATAATACATATTAACTGGGTAAGTACGGGCAATAACTTGGGTTCCTAGCATGTTACAGAAACCAACAGTATAATGTAGCATGTTATACAAATTCATGTATTACCAGTAATTGAACGCATTGGAGATAGTATTCATGGTATAAGCATGGCCCCGAATAAAAAAACCTCCAAAAAATATCCGCTTGATCCCAAACCTAAATGCATTCAAGTAAGCGATCTACTGTCCAAACGTCCAATCAAAATTACCATTAATCAGAATCTAGCAAGCTCATAAATACTGCATGTGAAAGAGAATGACCAAGAATTATTAAATTACTTTAGAGAGAAACAAAAAGATCTGACTATAGATTTATATAACAGAAGAAAGCCAAAATGTTACATACAAGAAATTTGATTAGCTGAAACTCACCTGCCCAATATTGTACGATATCATTCTCAAGAGAGATAAGGTGAGATCTTCAGGCCTGTAGTCGTCGAGCTCCTTATTTTCAGAAATTGCCTTCCCAAAGCTAGAAGCAATATTTGTTGCTGACAGACCAATCTACAACCGTCAAAGGAATAACCAAATAAGAATATGCTTAATGATTCTGAAAAGGATCATGAAAACTGAATGCTAAAATCCAAAATAAAAAATCTTATACCAGCTAACATTTGCAGTAACTATTAGAGCTTTGAAGTTCAAACCTGGTGTGTATCTAAGATCCTATCAACAATTGTAGTCTAATCACAAGTTTTGTACTTTCATCTTACCACTGAAAGTCAAAGAGTGTGTCCACATTTAGTTAAGTGGTTACGGTCACATAGGTCCTAACGAGTCCACCAGCAGATAGCCAGAACAACTATTTTTGCAGAGGCAAACCTATCAAGCACTTTAAATTCCTGATAACTTCCGTTGTCATCAACTGGAATAGGAGAATTGCATTACACACTTGCTTGTCAAATCTGTTTGCAGGCATATGATGTAATTTTTGGAACTAAACATCATCTTGAGTTCTGCAATTTCAACAATTTAATTCCCATGCATACCATATCTCTACTATGAGCTAAGATACATTTGAAGAGCACATACTTGCTAAACCAACAAGGTAACAAGAGAAGAGACTAGAATAAAGAACAATAAATAAAGATACCTTGGAATAGTCCATACCACCATAGATGTCTCCAACAAACATGTCTACAGCTTTAATATCACCTCGCTGACTCATCTCAAGCAACTCATCAAAACTGGATGACAGATGCATGTGAGGAATAAACTGAAAGTTAATATTGAGAGGACAAGATTAAGGACAAGTATAATAAGACCAAACCCAACGGACCTTTGACACTTTGTCAAAAGCTTTCCCAATCCCCAAAAAGTACCACCTCCTACGTTTGTCCCACTAACCCGCTCAAACGTACCATCTCCATCCACCTAAAATCCAGCTCAGGTTTGGCAGAATGATTAGATTTTTCAAATATTGAACCTTGCTAGGCTAAAGGTCACAAAGTAGGACTATGTTGTTACCTTTATTATACTAACGCCAGAGCCGATATTAACAAGAAGATAGGGGTACAAGTCATCATGATCAATCTGCACAAATTCTTTCTGTCCCCCAACATGTGTGAAAGCTTCATGAGAAATCGCCTGATAAAAAGTGCATTAAAGACATTAGATGACATACCAATCTGCCGAACTTCTCTACAATACTAAGGACTACTTTGTTGTTCTCCTTACAATACTTCCCTGATATACCAAAAATCTTAGAAAAAGAGATGATGCATTTAAAGACATAGATAAGTCTCGACTGAAAATAAAGGTTACGGTTGTTTTACATGTCATGCCATAATCAGTCAACAATCTAATGTCATCGATGATAAGCCCATGCATAACCAAAAAAGAAAAGAAAAGTGAATCCACCTTCAACAAAAAATTTGCTCCAGCCACCAAAGCATCCATCTCATCTTCCTTATCAATGCTAACCCCAAGTTTCTCTTTGAACAAATCAGCAAACTTAAATGCCCCACCACCTGTTGCCTGCTCATAAGCTCAGTTAATAGTTCTCACATGCATTAAGCATCGATACAAGTCATCTACGACAATTCTATTACAATATCAATTTGCAAGTAAATCCGCAAACCATGATTTACATCTTATATTACAGAATGTTCTCACTGGCAAACATAATAAACCTCCAAAAATGTATTGTTTAGAAGTAAATTCTTGGCATAGAAATCACCTTAATAGTTGCAGAATTTCCAGAAGATATTTCAGAAGAACCAAGATGAAGTTGCTTAGAAGAAATGAATTCCAAACACTCATTAATCTTCTGTGTTTCAAAGTTAACAAAATGCAGCCTCCCACCACCAGAAGAACTAGCAGATAACATGTTCCTCCTATTAAAACTAGAACTCCCAACTGCATCCTTTGGTGATTTCTTAGAACGATCTTGATCATGTCTTGAAAAGTATACTAACTTAATCAACGATCCTATCGAACACAAACAAAACACAAAACCCTAGAGATCAAGAAATGATATGAAAATATAATGGTTCCTGATTAATGAGTTGATTAGTTAGTTAATTACCTCCAATGTCTAGAGCTAGATGAGAAATATCATCAGATTGATTTGGTAATAAGATAGTTGGATCTTTTTCTTCATAATTTCCTTGAATCTCAGCACCTCTTAAATTCAATTGAGGCCGAACAATATTCTTCTTCTGTACAACATCATCCATTTCTTTCTCAATCTCAGCTTCTTCTGTATGTTTGTTATTCATTTTATCAAAACGAATCAATCAAATCAACACTTTATTAAAATTCTCACACTATACACTTAATGAAATCTCTCCGTCTCTCAGTCTCTGATTAAGTATCACTTGTTAATCAGAATCTCAGCTAACAGTATTTTCAACTGTAATTCAAAAAAGAGAGAGATATAGACGAGAGATTGGAAGACTTAAAGATTATTCAATGAGAGTCTGAGAAACATCAAAGTGGAAGATGAATCAGTTAACGGTGGAAAAATGTTTATTTACTGATAACCAGTAATAAGTGTTGCTTATGCGTATCTTTGTGGCATTACTTTTTGTTTGTGGCAAAAATAGTACTCCTTCGCTCATAACTATTTTTTTATTGGTTTAGAAAAAATTATTTAAAGATAAAAATTTAAAATATAATTAAAAAGATGACATGGAGGTCATTCCCAAAAAGGTCTAAATAAGACTTTCTCTAAGACCTTCGTATTTATTTTTACTTTACTACTTAATTTTTGTTCCGGCGAGCGACCCTAAGGCAAAAAAGAAAGATAAAAAGAAAAGAAAAAACTCTGAATATGTTTTTTTTTTTTTTTTTTTGCTAAGAAATAAAGAGATACAAGAGTTGTGGCAGCAATGGTGGGATTATACCCAACCACTCTCCCCGAATTCTTAAGTATACTTAGCTGCCGCGTTAGCATGATTGTTGAAATTTCTTTTTAGAAATTCTACTTTAAAGAAAGAAAAATTATTGTGGATCACCTTACAGTCATCCATAATTGTTTTATTACACCAGAACAACTGGTTATTATTTGAGTTGAAATATCCTACTACTAATTGAGCATCACTGATGAAGCAAACTTTGATGTAGGTTCTTTCTTTTGCTTAAAGACTGGCTTCTAGCAGGGCAAGACAGCTTCTTCCGCGTTCCTAACTACTCTTGGGACGACTTTGCAGCCGATGTAGTTTACCTGTTTTATCATTCATAATCAAACCAATTCTAGGAAGATTAGTATTTATGTCAAATGATGCATCACTATATACAATAATGCAGTCTTCTGGCAAAGAGACTACTACGGAATCTAAATCATTTTTGAAAAGGCGAGGGTACCCAAATATACCTCAAGCTAAAACTTTTCCTACCTATAAGTCCTTTCTCCGAAAGTGATTGTCTATGTACTGAGTCGAGACAATACAACTAATCGGTTTACACTTCGTGTGATCGTCTATGGATACGAGATCGAGACAATACAACAACGAAGTATGTTTACTTGATACAAAGAACACAATAGGATTGCTTATCAAGTAAATAGGAATTAACGTTTGTGTAATTTACTTTAATTATAATAAAACAATTATAATGCGGAAAATAAAAGTAAATGACACAGCAAGATTTTGTTAACGAGGAAACCGCAAATACAGAAAAACCCTGGGACCTTGTCCAGAATTGAATACTCTCAGGATTAAGCCACTACACAAAATTACACCTAGCTTCGTATAGTTGAGACCAAGTAATTAACCCTATAGTTCACCTAGTTCCGTATGTATTCCCACGCCTCCAACTTATAAATAAGTCACGTACTTGGAACAATTCCTTTGGTTCGTATTCCAAACAGTAAAGGAACAACAAATCTGTTTGGTATCAACTCTATTCAACCAAGTGATATGAGTCGGACAAAGGCTCTTCCGTTTATCTTAACATAAACTCCTTTGTCGGGTCCTTAGATCTATATTATGTTCAATTACCGAAGTAATCGTTTAAGATTAAGCCAACAACACCTTTAATCCGAAGAATCATGTTGATGCCGATCTACTCAATTAATCAATCCAATCTACCACAGGGATAAACCGATTATTAATTGGATCCTCTTTTACCGAAACAAGTATTGTGCACACCAAAGATTATAAAACCCAAGTCAGATCTTCAATATCTTCTTTGTCTTCAAATCTTCTTAAATCTTCAATAAAAACCTGCACACAGCCACTTGAATCTCTTGTGATCAATCACGCACAGAACGGAGTCTGTTAACAATGGATTATCACAAGATCGTCTATAGAACTCACAACAGTCTAAAGATCCATGTCGAAACTCTGAACTAGTTTGAGTGAATCTTATATCAGAAGAGAAGATTCTCAAGAATAAACAAACTAGGTGCAATCAGATTTCAACCACCGTTAGTCAATCAAATCAATCGAAAACAAAAGATAAACCGCAATTATCTAGTTCCCCACCAACGGTACACGCTAGAGCTTCTCAATCCCAAAGAAGACTTTAAACTGAGCGGCCGTAAGAGATTTCGCCTAATTAGGTTACTATCCTCTCCGAATAGGCGGCTACACCAGTAACAAAAACAAAAGAGGAAGTCTGTTGTTACGAAGGATTAGTTTGCTAGAAAGGCAAACTTCGAGTATTTATAGACAAGGAAGTTTGGACACTAAGGAATTTCCAAAACAGAAAATATTCTCAAGATATTCATTAAAGCGCAAATTCGGTTTCCATAATTCCTTGAAATTCTCTGTCCAAAAATAACGATCGAAATCTCTCGGAAAATCTAATTAGTAAATGCACATTACTAATTCTGGAATTTTCCTACAAAATGAAATTAATAACCTTAATTAAAAGATTCTTAACTTACTTATGTTTCGATCCTGGGATTCTCTTCCCTTAGCCGTTAAGGAATATCTTTGAACAATTAAAGAAATAAACATTCACAAAGACGTGTTCAAAGTTTGTCGACATCTTTACTTTGTAAGTTCTCTTTCACACTTACAACCTTGAAACCGATTTGCCACACTTCCAAACAAGTTTAGAATTGGTTCATCTGACTTTCAAGAACTATGTGATTGATCAAACCAATATTCAATCACAATCATGGGTTTAACTGTTCTACCAAAACAAGTTTCGGTTCTACCTCCATGTGAGTACTGTGCATAGTCACACTAGCTTTCCAAAATTCGGTTGACTAAGTACTAGGATCGGTTCCCCACATATATATGGTATCTAACTTATATGTGTTGCACATGTCCATAGGATCGGTTCCCCTTTGCCTAAAAACGTGTTGCACATGTCCATATGACCGGTTCCCCTTTCTGCTATAAACCTTGTTGCACCCCATACAAGGATCGGTTCCCCTTGATGTACTGCACCCCTTACAAGGATCGGTTCCCCTTTCCTTTTAATTGGTCAGACATACAAACCCAATCATACCACAGGTGATTACTTAAGATCGGTTTTACTAATTAAAGTTATACCAATACATAAGTCAGGCCTTTGTGAATAGTTATACCAATAACACAACAAGTTGTGAGCGGTTATACTCTATTACACATATTGGTTGTTCATAAGATATGCAATGAATAACAAAACCAATAACACCTGGCAATTTCCTTTTCGGTCCACAAACAAGTTTATGAACTTACTTCCTTAGAACACATGTAAACATTGTTCCCTAGGATGAAATCCTCACCTCATACCCATACATAATCACAATAACATTCAAATGATTATGGCGATGTCTTATCTACAAAGTTTAATGGTTAAGCAATAAACCTCGTATTGTATTCCTTAATACTATGTATATCTAGAGTTCATATATGCTTCGCAGTTATGTTTTCAATATGCACGACTTGAAAGATACGTTAGGGAATGAAACAGTTCAAATCAAATATCACTAACCTCAAGTGGAAGGATGATTGTTGTTGTTGTAGCTCCTTGCTTCTTCACATCTTCAAGACTTCGCAATACTTGTAATGTCTCATATACTAATACTTTCAAGCTAACCTATATGAAGTTGACTCTAGTACATAATCAAGCGACTCTTAACATGAGTTTTGATTCACTAAAATATGACAACCAAACTTGTCATACCAACGCTTGGTGGGTTCAACCGAGCAATGCTCTAACAATCTCCCCCTTTTTCAATTTTAGTGACAAAACTCTTACATCATATGGATAAACAAATTACAAGAATTCATTACAATCCGCTTGATTCCCGATTCAACAGCACAGTTAAACTGCTTACATTCAATCCTTGAAAATGCCGTTGTTGACATTATAATAACAAATCTAATACTCCCCCTAAGGAAGATAGGTAGATATTCAATCCACACGTATTTGTTATACCACTTTATATGACATGTTACTCCCCCTTAGTATGTGCTTTCACTCTTTTGTTAGATAAACATTCAAGCACCAATGTTCTTTTCCCTAGCGATGCCAATCAATATAAAATCAATGCTAGCATCACCTGTTTACTCCATATATTTCTCCCCCTTTTTGTCACAAAAATGACAAAGAAACGAAAAAAATAAAGGATAACACGAAAAGAATCTTACAAATCTCAGAATAGACTTGCAAACCTGTAGAGTTAGGCACGAGGGTTCCACACATCATGTTTTGATAACCAATATCAAAACCGAAACTACAAGTAGTCTTATTTTGATATGTTACCAAGGAAACAATTATCCGAAACAATTTTTCCAATTTAGTTTAGCAAACCAAAAACAACTAAGCACCTTAGTCCCTTTGCTAAACCGATTGTTCAAAAACAACCGCTTAATTCGATAAGACCAAAATAAAGATAAACTTCATTTTTCTCATCAGGTTCTAATTATCCATAAACTTAGACCTTTCAATTTTAAACAAGACAAGTACTAGGTTAGTTAACTAGCATTTCTTGTTTAGGCATTCGATTAGACTTGAATAACCGAAACCTCACTTCGATAAGTTTAACTAAGATCAGAATTAACTTAGTTTCTCTTATCCGGAATCGAATTGGACTAAACAACTCATCCCGTACACATATTATTTCGTTAAGCCATAAATAATTCATACAAACTAAAATAAATCAACTTGCATAATTATTCACCTCAACCGGAAGTAATTGAAACAACATAGACATTAAAAGCACCGCAATTGCACCGAAATTTTGTAAGCCTAAACAATTGATACCATACAAAAGCAAGATTTTTCTTAACCGAAACCAATTGAATCACACACAACATCAATTGTACCGAAATTTTGTTAAGCAAAAGCAACAAATATATATAATATAAACTCAGGCTTTTCTTAAACAGGAAAACAATTAACTAACAAGATTGTTACCTCAAATTTCGCATCCACTTCTCCAATATGATTGCATCTTCTTCCAGGGAGAATTGATATCGAAATATCATCACGTTGTCATCCTTATGCGTAAACAAAAAGAATAACAACACACCTCAACCTTTAGCAGAGAAAGGTTGAAAACCAGTTTTAACAATTGCAAGCAAAAGTTGAAAACCGTTGAAACACATATGCTTTTATGCTAAACCAATTCAACATATTGTGACTTTTTCACATATTGTTTCTACCAGAACCCCTCATGATCCTTTGATAAAGCCTACATACTAGGGCTAGAACTTAATCCTGCTAAATCAAAAAGTCACCCAAACCATAAGGGTTCACAATATATGAGATCGAATATTAAGGTAGTAAAACCGAAATCAAACATCCCATAAACATACATAGCAATAAGGTAAAAGCAATTAAGCACAGGCTATGTAAACCGAAAACTATCACAAGAAAAATTACTAAATCAAATAATTTTATTCATAATAGTTTTATTCATAATAGACCAATACAATCAATGAAAGAAATCAAAAATTGATATCTATTCTCTTCTCATTTGTGAAACTCTAAAATTGACTTTTTAGAGTTTTCCTCCACTGCTGAAACCGGATCAGCAAATTTCACCGGATTCCAATCATCTCCTATAATCACAAGCCTAGATTCAAGGCTCACAACATTGTCATTGACTTCTTTAACTTCTTTTCTCAAATCCTTTTCCATGTTCCTTACATCACATAAAATTAGATCCAATTTTAGTGAGAGATTCTTGAGATGATTATCATTGAGAGAAGAGATCTCTTCATTAGGAACATCATGCTGAAGCTCTGGAGATGAATCAGAATCTCCATCCGAAGACTCAAGACGAAGTTTCTTGTTTGGAAACAATATTGTCCAGACCTTTTCCGTTTTGCGAGAACTACAACTAGAGGTGGACATTTTTGTCAGAACTCTATGAAAATGAGGCAAGATATTTTACCTCTTATAAGTTTTAGAACTTTTCTTCAAAGATTTTTGAGAATATTTTTCATAACCGAAAAATCAAATTTTAGAAATATTTACATCTATATCCTTATTGTATATTATCAAGGGTAACAAGTAAGGATTCATGATAATCTGTTAGACTATCACAATTTGGTTGTTGAATTTTCTTCCTTTGAAGATTTCAACAAAATGTTTGAGCACTTAGATTCACTTCTTAATCTCGTTGTGGGATTATGATGCTCAAAGAGCTTATTCTCTTGTTTCGAAGAGATTTTTGATCTAAGATTAGTTGATTTTCTGGTTTTATACAGTCTCTCTCTCTGTTTAGTATTCAGACATTCCCTTTGAAAACGCCCACTTTGTTTGCACAAAAAGCAAACACCATAAATATTACGTTTTCTGGAATTGGATCCCTCAGATATCTTTATTCTTACCTTTTTGTTTCTTGAATCATTCAACCCATGTGATGAATTTTCAAAGCAATTGAGTCTTTCTCTCAATTTTTGATTTTCTGCTTTTAACACCCTAATCTCATCTTGACAAGAACGAATATCAGAGATGAGTTTAGATACTTGTACTCTTTCAGAACATTGAGTAACCTCGATTTTCTTAAGACGCTTGTTAAATTTCTCTTTATCATTTAGAAAACTCTGTTTGAGTTGATCAAGCGATGACTTTATTTCAGCAATGTCAGATTTAAGAGTTCTTTTATCTTTACTGATAAGCACGAAAGAGCGACGCATTTTCACCCATAAATACATTAGCTGAGACTCATTTTATCACTAATAAACTTGTTTTAGTTGTTTTTGGAAGAATAAGCTCTTGTGGAGAATTGGCTCGAAAAGATGTTATTTGCACCCGGAAGAAACATGTTATTCGGACTCTCGCTATTGGTTAAAGGGAACTCAATTACTAAGGGGCACCTTCTTTACTATTCAGCACCATTTGCTATTCACACTCCGGATTTGGCTAAGGGATGTCCATCTTCAACTTCGTGAAGAACACTTTTGGCGGGAAAAATATACTTCTAACTGCGAAAATTACTGCAGTTAGTTCTGTTGGATTTTAGCTAGAGATTTCGTTGGTTTTGGATTGAGAGTAACATGTCATGCCTAAACAGGGAAGGTGACGTGTTTGAGCAACAAAAATAAAAGATCAAATGTCATTGAATTTGTTAAACAGGGAAGATGCTCTTCACAAACAACGAGACTTATGGAAAAGATTTGGAAGATATTCTATGAGATTTGTTCACGAGATTTGATTAGGATTGACCTGTTTCCACCAAACAGGGGTGGTAATTGCATTGAAATCAAAAGAGGAAGGATATTTTATCGTTTGGAAGATAAACAGGGCAAGTATTTTTTTCAAGATTCTGTTGATGTGTGTATTTGGAAGATACGTGAGCTGTAAAAGAATATATTATCCAATTTATCATTGATTGAGAAGATTTTGACAACCCAAAGACGTGCGGAAGATCAGAACAAATAAGAACTCATATGTTTTTTGAGTATATATCTGAAGTTGGAGTGTGAATAAACAAGAGATTGACTCAATCCATGGAAAGAAATCAACGTGTTTTGAAGTACATCATCACCAGTAGACGCGTGAAGAGGAGTGGAAATCTTGTGGCTTGGCAGAGAATAAAGAAAATATTCCCGATAAAATTATCATAACTGCATGAAGATTTTGGATTTAATTTCGTGAGATTCTGGCACTGATGGGTTTATAAAGGATTCTGGAGGTTATTAGAGAGGGCATCGAGTGAGAGGGGTGAAGAAAAGAGAGTTGCGGAGCAGATTTCTCTTCTGCTGCAGAGAAGAAGAAGAAGAAGAACATTTGACGTCCACTGACTGTCGCAGAGAACTGTCGTTTATAAACAGTACTCGTAACAGTCAGATTGGCATGCTTATTTTGAATTTGCAACAACTCTTGTAACAGTGATTTCTGTAACGCCAACACAGCGTTGCAGATTCATTGTATTATTAGTTTTCTTCAATAAAAATACCATTTGAGCTATGAATTATATTTTTGAGTGTGTTTTCATCATGAGAAGCTAAACCCCGACACTGGGTCGACGGAGGAAGACGAGTTTCATACATGGGCGAATTGATTTTATTTTTTATTTGACTTTTGCACTAATTAAAATATAATTATGATTTGAATTAATTAGTTATTATTTTATTTGATGGGTCATGCTTGCTTAGATGTTTGATGTCCCATGCTTACGATTTATAACTAATATTTTGAGAATCTACTTTGGCAAAATAAGAGTCGATGTTATTTTATTTATTGAGCGGTAATTGTTGAGAATAAATAATTGAGCCCTATGATATGAACTCGGTGGAATCCTAGTCCCAGCAACTCTCGCTTTTATTATTTTCATTAAATCCTTAAATTTAATCTTCACAAGTCTTAGAGTTCGAATCTTAATTACTACAACAACGACAAACAATTAAAAATCGTATCATTTACACGGAAATGTTTTTTCGAAACTCAAAGGAGTAAACTCTTCATGAGTATCTATGTTCGAAAGGGTTTCAGAGTCATAGATTTCCGCAATGGTTGCAACATGATCTATCTCATCAACTTGATTATTCTCATTGGGACAATAATCAAGAGTAGCAGTATAAGCATTTCTTTTCCACTTTGTGTCCTTGGTTGGAAAATCTGGAGAGATATGGCCAAAGCCTCTGCACTTGTAACATTGAGGAATAACATCATCATCATCCCAGGTGTCTTCACGTTTATGTGGAGGAACACTTTTCCTTTTTGACACATGTGCTCCTCTTTTTCGATGTCTCAACAGTTTTTTGAATCTTTGAGTAATAAGAGACAAGTGATGGTTTAGTTCAGCTTCATCTTCAGTAAAACGATCTTCCTGATCATCGGAATCTTCCGAGAATTGAGTCGAAACTCCTTTTATGGCTTTATAGCCCAGATTGTCCTTTTGTTTAGACAAGTTTTCTTGATCAAATATCTTTAGTTTTCCAACTAAGGAACTTCTAGATAGAGACGAACATTATTAGCTTCAATGATTGCATATTTTTTGGAATCGTATCTAGATGGCAACGATCTGAGAATCTTGCATACTATATCCATTTCAGAAATAGTCTTTCCTAACGAGAAAGAAGCATTAATTATCTCAGAGAGTTTAATGTGAAACTCCTCAAACGTGTCGTTGTCATCCATTTGAAGGTTTTCCCACTCGGAAGTGAGGGTTTGAAGTCTAGCTTCTTTCTCTGAAGAATTTCCTTCGAATACGATATGAAGATTATCCCAAGCTTCTTTCGAAGTTTGACATGTTGACACATGATGTTGTAAATCACGACTTACAGCATGAATAATAGCATTCAAACCATCTGAATTCTGCTTTGCAAGTGCATTTTCTTCGTTCGAAAACTCTGCTAAGCGTTTAAGCTTAACTTCTGAATTTTCTCTCTTTGGAAGAGTATAACCATCGACGACTAATATCCAAGTATTAAAGTCTCGAGATTGAAGAAAATATCTCATAGAATATTTCCACCATAAATAGTTTGTTCCGTCAAATCTTGGCGGTACGTTAATTGAAGACGATTCATGAGAACTCGAGTTCATTCTTATAGGTTGGATCGCACCAAACACATATTGTTAGATCTTTTCGTGTTTGCATGCTCTGATACCAATTGAAAAGGAGAGGGTACCCAAATATACCTCAATCTAAAACTTTTCCTACCTATAAGTCCTTTCTCCGAAAGTGATTCTCTATGGACTGAGTCGAGACAATACAACTAATTGGTTCACACTTCGTGTAATCGTCTATGGATACGAGATCGAGACAATACAACAATGAAGTATGTTTACTTGATACAAAGGTTCGGACTTAACCAAACACAATAGGTTTGCTTATCAAGTAAATATGCATTAACGTTTGTGTAATTTACTTTAATTATAATAAAACAATTATAATTCGGAAAATAAAAGTAAATGACACAGCAAGATTTTGTTAACGAGGAAACCGCAAATGCAGAAAACCCCCGGGACCTAGTCCAGAATTGAATACTCTCAGGATTAAGCCGCTACACAAAATTACACCTAACTTCGTATAGTTGAGACCAAGTAACTAAACCTATAGTTCACCTAGTTCCGTCTGTATTCCCACGCCTCCAACTTATGAATAAGTCACGTACTTGAAACAATTCCTTTGGTTCGTATTCCAAACAATAAAGGAACAACAAATCTGTTTGGTATCAACTCTATTCAATCAAGTGATATGAGTCGGACAAAGGCTCTTCCGTTTATCTTAACATAAACTCCTTCGTCAGGTCCTTAGATCTATCTTATCTTCAATTATCGAAGTAATCATTTAAGATTAAGCCAACAACACCTTTAATCCGAATAATCGTGTTGATGCCGATCTACTCAATTAATCAATCCAATACACCACAGGGATAAACCGATTATTAATTGGATCCTCTTTTACCGAAATAAGTATTTTGCACACCAAAGATTATAAAACCCAAGTCATATCTTCAATATCTTCTGTGTCTTCAAATCTTCTTAAATCTTCAATAAAAACCTGCACACAATCACTTGAATCACTTGTGATCAATCACGCACAGAACGGAGTTTGTTAACAATGGATTATCACAAGATCGTCTATAGAATTCACAACAGTCTAAAGATCCCTGTCGAAACTCTGAACTAGTTTGAGTGAATCTTATATCAGAAGAGAAGGTTCTCAAGAATAAACAAACTAGGTGCAATCAGATTTCAACCACCGTTAGTCAATCAAATCAATCGAAAACAAAAGATAAACCGAAATTATCTAGTTTCCCACCAACGGTACACGCTAGAGCTTCTCAATCCCAAAGAAGACTTTAAACTGAGCGGCCGTAAGAGATTTCGCCTAATTAGGTTACTCTCCTCTCCGAATAGGCGGCTACACCAGTAACAACAACAAAAGAGGAAGTCTGTTGTTACGAAGGATTAGTTTGCTAGAAAGGCAAACTTCGAGTATTTGTAGACAAGGAAGTTTGGACACCAAGGAATTTCCAAAACCGAAAATATTCTCAAGATATTCATTAAAGCACAAATTCGGTTTCCATAATTTCTTGAAATGCTCTGTCCAAAAATAACGATCGAAATCTCTCGGAAAATCTAATTAGTAAATGCACATTACTAATTCTGGAATTTTCCTACAAAATGAAATTAATAACCTTAATTAAAAGATTCTTAACTTACTTATGTTTCGATCCTGGGATTCTCTTCCCTTAGCCGTTAAGGAATATCTTTGAACAATTAAAGAAATAAACATTCACAGCACGTGTTCAAAGTTTGTCGACATCTTTACTTTGTAAGTTCTCTCTCACACTTACAACCTTGAAACCGATTTGCCACACTTCCAAACAAGTTTAGAATTGGTTCATATGACTTTCAAGAACTATGTGATTGATCAAACCAATATTCAATCATAATCATGGGTTTAACGGTTCTACCAAAATAAGTTTCGGTTCTACCTCCATGTGAGTACTGTGCATAGTCACGCTAGCTTTCCAAAATTCGGTTGACTAGATACTAGGATCGGTTCCCCACATATATATGGTATCTAACTTATATGTGTTGCACATGTCCATAGGATCGGTTCCCCTTTGCCTAAAAACGTGTTGCACATGTCCATAGGATCGGTTCCCCTTTCTGCTATAAACCTTGTTGCACCCCATACAAGGATCTGTTCCCCTTGATGTACTGCACCCCTTATAAGGATCGGTTCCCCTTTCCTTTTAATTGGTCAGACATACAAACCCGATCATACCACAGGTGATTACTTAAGATCAGTTTTACTAATAAAAGTTATACCAATACATAAGTCAGTCCTTTGTGAATAGTTCTACCACGAACACAACAAGTTGTGAGCGGTTATAATCTATCACACATATTGGTTGTTCATAAGATATGCAATGAATAACAAAACTAATAACACCTGGCAATTTCATTTTCGGTCCACAAATAAGTTTATGAACTTACTTCCTTAGAACACATGTAAACATTGTTCCCTAGGATGAAATCCTCACCTCATACCCGTACATAATCACAATAGCATTCAAATGATTATGCCGATGTCTTATCTACAAAGTTTAATGGTTAAGCAATAAACCTCGTATTGTATTCCTTAATACTATGTCTATCTAGAGTTCAAATATGCTTCGCAGTTATGTTTTCAATATGCACGACTTGAAATATACGTTAGGGAATGAAACAGTTCAAGTCAAATATCACTAACCTCAAGTGGAAGGATGATTGTTGTTGTTGTAGCTCCTTGATTCTTCACATCTTCAAGACTTCACAATACTTGTAATGTCTCACATCCTAATACTTTCAAGCTAACCTATACGAAGTTGACTCTAGTACATAATCAAGCGACTCTTAACATGAGTTTTGATTCACTAAAATGACAATCAAACTTGACATACCAACGCTTGGTGGGTTCAACCAAGCAATGCTCTAACAATTTTCAACAAATAAAATGTTAGCAGCAGGAACAGATCTAAGATGAGTATCAGAATCATTCACAAATTTGAGAGCTAGTCTCGCAGTAGTGAAATAATTTAGATTTTTCCCCTGAAAAGTGAAAGAGCATATGTCTTTCCATATGCTCCAAGCAATGGAAAAAACAAAAACAACTTTTTCTTTTAGGTTATTGAGCAACCCACTCGTTTAAGTTCTGTGTAGAATCCCTAACATGTGAGACTAAGTTATAAAAATGAGTTAATGACCAAACAACTTGAGCAAAATGACAATGTAATATCAGATGCTATGCAGTTTTAGGTACAACAGTTCCACACAGATTACAGTTCATATCATGAGAATTAAATCTACAAATGATAGATTTTACAGGAAAGATATTCTCATAACACTTCCGCACAAAAATCTGGACTTTAGGAAGCATTGGCAGCTTCTAAAGGGACTTATAAACAAGATTAACATTCTGAGGGTCATGAATGTACTCAAATTGACCAGACAAGACTCTATATGCAGATTTCACAGAAAATTGTCTGTTTTTAGTGAAAGGCCAAATTAATTTGTTGTGACCAGAAAGATGGATTTTAGTACTGTGAATGAGTAGAGCTTTCTGAGGAGTGAAGTAAGCATTGACTAGTTCAAGATTCCAGCTATTAGTGTCTTTATCTATCAGATCAGAAACTAAAAGATTAGGATTTGGATAGGTATTACATAAAGGCTGAGCAACGTTGGGGATCCAATTATCTCTAAAAGCCAAAATGTTATTGCCATCTCTAAGGTGACAAGCAACATTACGGAGAATAAAATCGAAACCTATACAGATGCTTTTCCAAACCCAAGAGCAGTCCATTCTCAATTCATAATGCAACGGAGAGCAATCTTTGAAATACTTACATTTTAAAATCCTAAAGCAAAGATCATTTGGAGAATGGATTAAATTCCACGCAGTTTTAGCCAGTAAAGCGACATTAACATGACGAAGATTTTTAAAACCAAGACCCCCTTGAAATTTATGGGTACAAATCTTGCCCCATTCTCTCAAGTATAAGCCACCATGTATGTTTTTCCCCCGCCAGAAATCCCTTTGGGATTGTTCCATATGGTAAATAACTTTATCAGGAATAAATAAAATATTCATGTGGTAGACTGGAGAAGCCTTAAGCACATGATTAACAAGAAAAGACCTCCCAGCTTGGTTAATGTTTTTACTGAGATGTCATTGTGTCTATTAGGATTTTTTCAATTCTATAAATAGAATTAAAAATATTTGTGATACATGCACATTAATGGAATTTCTTTATTTCTCTTCTTTTCTTTCTTTTGATTTTTGATTCTTGCAATTTTTATTCTTTTGATTCTTGTAATTTTTATTTTACGAAAGGATCTTTTTATGTTTTTCTTTTTTTGGTACACAAAAAAAAGAAAAGAAAAACTAGCGATTGTCTACATCCCAGAAACTAACAATACTAGGAGAGATATCAAAACTAGTCCACATATGTTGGACGTTGTGAGATAGAGCATAAACTGCTATAGAATGTGCACCAGAATTAGCCAATTTTTGGCACATAACTATATGCTCTATTACTGTTGATTGTGTTCATCTTGTTGATGATGTTTTCCTTCAATCTCCAAATCTTCCATGGAACCTTTCTCAAATATCCATTTAAACTCTTTACCACTACTTGGTTGTCACCTTCTACAATGATATGATTCATATTTACCCAGATGGCTAATTCAACGGCTAGTTTAAAAGCATATGCTTCTGCATAGATCAATGTGTTTGTTCATCCTAGTCTTATCCCATCACCACAATAAGTACCATTATTGTCTGTAGCCACATGTGCACAAGCATAAATAACATCTTTCCAAGCAGCATCTACGTTGATCTTGATGAAAGGATGGATAAGAGCTTTCCAGATTATATGGACATCTCCTAATGAGTTACCTTGGTTGTTCTCCAACACCTGAATCTCCTCATCGTCGGTGATGCTGAAGAAAACATTATACCAGTATAAAGCAGTTACCAAAGCTCCCCGAAGGCTGAACATTAACGGTCATGTTTTCAAAAACCTTTGCATTACGGGCCTTCCATATAGCCCAACAAATAGCCATTCCCAAAGCAACAAAACAAGATGATTGTTTCGTGATCAAAATAATATTCGGCTATAAATGAACAAGATGATTTTAAGAAGTACATTTGTTGGTTTGATTATACAATTATCATGTTACAGTTAGATATGTACATTTTTCTAATTAGGGTTTGCACTGTTTTCTTATTTTAAAATCTTACACGTTCATCGTTTGTCTCTTGTCTCTATTAATGGGCAAATAGAATTGAATACGAGGAACAATGTTCGTGTTTAAAGTAACTCAGTTTTTTTTTAACCGAACAAGAAATTTACGAGATGTATACGTCTAATTATACCCTCTCGTGACCAATTATGGATTAAAATTTATTTATTTTTTGTTTCTCCATATAAATAATTCAGGATCAATTTATTTTTATTTTTCGAGAAACACAACCAGCCAATGAATTTTAACTTAATCTCCACAAACATGATATGCTCATTCTAATCGTAGGAATATGTGAAAATAATATACCTATATTTTTGCTGATATGAAAGTAGTTGAGTATAAAAATAGATTACGTTATCAAATGTTTTTTATTTATTAATATTGAATCCATATTCAACGGTAAGTCACCTTCCTAGAGTTGGTTCAGATCGCACTACACTCCTTCTTGAATCAAATCCGAAAAACCATAAAGTCCAAAAACCATTCAAATGCGTTAAATCTTGGCTGTCACATCCTACATTATCCACGGTAATAACCACTTCATGGAATCTTCACTCCGATAACTACCAGGATAAAAAATCCTCATCGTATCTACAACTTTTATCCTCCGACCTGATTCAAGAGTCTCCAGAACTGGAAATATCTCTACTAATATAGATAAAATAAGAAATCTTCAAGCCGAACTAGGAAAATGGCATGAGATTAGAAATAACCATTACCATCAAATGTCAAGGGATAAATTCTTCAAATAATATGACCAAAACACATAATATTTCCACGCATCAACATTTAATAGGAAAATAATCAACTTTATGCACTCACTCAGAGAATCCTCGGGTCTATGTATATCTGATAGAGAACAAATCAATACCCTTCTTGTAAACCACTTTTTCGCAGATTGGAACCTCACAAACTAGCAACTTCGATAGAGATTTATCAGATATAATTGAACCTTGTATATCCGATGTTGAATTTTTTTCTCTCTGAAATACCCTCGAAAGAGGAGATATGGAATACAGTTTCTAATTTGAATCAGTTGGGAGCTTTCTTCCCAGACGAGTTTCAACCAGTTTTTTTTTAATTCAACTAGGACATTCTGGAAATGGACATAATTCTTGCAGTCTCATGACTTTTTTAGATCGGGTAACCTAAATCCAGAGTTCAATTACTCTTTCATAACCCTAATTCCAAAAATACCCACCCCACAAACTCCAAGTATATTTCAGACCCATCAACTTAAGCAATACAATTTACAAAATCATATCCACGATATTAGCAAACAGACTAAAGCCTATCGTGAATAAGATAATCACCCCTAATCAATCATTTTTTCCCTGAGAGACAAATCACTGGTTACATTATCATAGCCCATGAGCTAATTCACTCAATGAAAATTTCAAAAGCTAAAAAAGGACATTTAGCGTTAAAAATAGATATATCAAAAACCTTTGATAGAGTTGAGTGGAATTTCATTAAGTCGGTTTTCAAGAATAAATATTTGTATTAATTAATTTTGTGTTTTTAGGTAGTAAATAAAGCTCGGAGAAATTGAGGAGCCAAAAGAGCAAAGAAGTGGAGTCGAGCGTCTATAGAGCAAAGCCAAAGCCACGCAAAAACAAGTTGCAACCCAACAAGGAGCAACCCATCTACAAGACATGGGCTTGAGCTATCCAAGACCCGACCCGGATCCGAGCCCGTTCACCCCGAACCGTTGAGATCTCACCTAGCTACATCCTACGGTCGCTCCTTCGCTCACATCATTTCTCGTTGCTCCCGCTCAACACCAAATCGCCCCAATTCTCCCTCGACCGTTCATATCTCGACCAGCTGCATCCAACGCTCGCTGCACCCTTCCCATCGTCCGTCGCTGCACCTGCTTCACAACAAAACTCGCCTACACCTATACCCTATCGAGAAAACCCATTTCCTCTCTTCTTCTTCTCTTTCTTCTCTTCTCTCTTTCACCCGACCATTGCAGAGACCATACCTCCACCTCCTTCTTCACCCGACCAGCAGCCATCACCACTACCTCCATACCCTGACAACACCAACCACACCACCTCTAGTTTTAGTTATCTCTCGCCTAGCCTCTCTCGTAACCCTAGAGGCTATGTAAGAGATAAATGGAACTAGGGTTAGGGTTTTGTTTCATCAATCAATCAAGGAAGCGGTTGAAGATGAATTGACAGAGGAGAGCACTGATTCAGAGGATTGAGCGACGTGGGTGAGAGGTTATTGCTTTCAATTTCTTTTTTGAGAGAATTAGGGTTTTGATTTTTGCAAGTATAAATAGGGAGAGTCTGTGGTTGTGAGAGGTTTATGCCTGGGCTAGCCAGAGCACCAATTTAGGTTTAATTGTAGGTTAATTGTTGTTTTTGATGTTTTAATTTAGTTTGCTAGGGTTTCAATGAAACCCTAAGTCACTGTTATGATTTCAACTTTGCTTGAGTGTTCTTGAGTGCTTAATTTTATCGGATAACTTCAATTCTAACACCTCAATGCTTTTCTCTCGCAATGCATGCCAAGTATACATTGTAGTTAGGTTATATCTCGTGTTGAGTGTGTTTCACTCTTGCTTCAATCATTATTGCTAATTCTCTTGACTAGTTGTGCTTAATTAGACAACTAGTACTCTAGGTTAGTACCTTAGCCGTTAATTGAAGAATCACTAGGAGAAACTCCTTAGATAGGTGGTAGAATTGACAAACTACCCTTGTCCGCCACAGAACAAGAATACTCCAACTAGTTGACACACAACATGATTTAGAGGTGGATTTGATAATCCCAGCACCCATTTATTCTCACCGTTGTATTTCATTTATTTCATTGTCATAACTTCATCTCAACGATCGACAACAACCAATATTGTGTTACAATTCTCTGAACTCAGTCTAGCAAGCCTTTGATCACACACAGCACCACAAGTCTCTGTGGTTCGACCCGTACTTGCCACGCCTCCAACAGGCGCCGTGCACTTGCGGTTATAACATGTAGGCTATAAAATCAGACCCATTCCCCAGCCTACCAAGTTTTTGGCGCCGCTGCCGGGGACTTCGCGTGTGCTGTTTCGACTATTGGCTTATCTTCACTGAATCCCAGTTACCCCTTGTACATATTAGCTTGCACACTATATTTTTGCAATCATTCTTAGAATAACTTAGTTGTAACTTATTATAATTCTGCGCCTGTGCATCTTTATTTTTCTGTTTCAATACATGCTTTGCAGTGTAGTATCACTTAATCTGTTATTTGCATCTTAGTTTTTTTTTTTAATCTGAGCTTTAAGCATCATTGCTCTGTAGTTTAGTGTCACTTGTAACTTTTGTTCCCTGTCAGTCCAAATAAGCATAATAACTATTGTTTTTCCCCTGTGCAGTCCAAGATACTTTCAGTTGCATATGCCAGTGTTAGTATTCAAATCCTTTGCTTCACATGTACATTTCTGTGAACTGAAACTCTCTCTTGAGTAACAGTGCTTGTTTTTGTGCTTGTGGTGCTTCTTCCAGGCAAACCAAGGAAGGGGAGAAAAGGAGCAGCAAAGCCATTGGTGGATTTGCCTAAACCTGAAGTGTTATACTGGCGGTTTGTATCTCAAACCTTGCACGAATGAATGATGGCATGCTAGACCTTGAATCTGTGAATGAACCTTGCTGAACCTTGTATTGCCTGAGCATGTTCTTTTGCATCTGTGTATGATTATGTGCATCTATGCATTGGCTAACTTGTCACATGCTAAGACTTGTTCACATGACAACTTAGCTGCCATTCCCATTGTTACTCAACATCTGTGCTTAGCTGCAAGCCCCTGTAGCTGCAGTGACTTGACCTTGTGCACACAACCCGTGAGCCATCCATTCCCCGTGGTAACCTATGTTGTGTTGAATGCCGACCTCACTCACCCGTTGAATTAGACACCTTGCCAAGCATTACCTTGACTGCATGATAGCCCTGCTCCCTTGCTAGCCCCTGAAGCTACAAGTTTGAGCCACCACCTGTGTTGTGTGCATGAGCTGTAATTTTTTAGCTTGGATAGCCAACTGAGGGAGTGATATCTCATGCCCTGTATCCTTATGCATGTTTTAAACTAATGCTAGACCTTGACTCTGTCAACCATTAGCCAACCTGTGCATGACTGGAAGTGTGCTGAGCAATATTGTATTTGAATCTGTGTAACCATATTGCCCTGTCACATGTGAGTTTGAGCAAACCCTGAGCTTACCCAAGTGTATTGCTCTACCATGTTAACTTGCTAGCCCCCCCTCGAAGCCGCAAGTTTGAGCTTAACCCGTGAAAACCAAGTAAAGTCAACTGGAGTGAGTTGACACAACTTAGCCCCGAGCTTATGCATACTTTTCTTTGTCAACCATATCTCGTGAGATTTTCTCGTGAGCTTGCCAAACCTTGCTTGAAACCCGTTGAGCCAAGTGTTGCCAGGACCTCGCATCTCTGTGCAACTTGTTGTGATAGCTGCAACCCCGTGACTACTCAACCCCGTGAAGCTTTGCATACCCCGAGCTAGTACTAAATCATACAACCCTCGCCCCGTAACTGTGGTGCAATAAATTGTGAGCATTGAAGTCCTCTCGCAGCCCCCGTAGCCGCCGAGTTTGAGCTATAACCGAGGTTTCCAAGTCCGTACTTGTGTGGCCTCGAGCATAAACCTATGTGCACCCCCGTGTAGGCTCATGGCTTTGTAGGCTCGCGAACTTATGCAAACCGTTGACAGACTTGAGTAGCTATTTATGGTGCATAAATGAAAATTTGTTGATCTTGTTGAGCTATCTCGCCTTGTGGGTTCTCAGGCATTGGTAATTGGCTGAACTAGCCATCTTTTCACCGAGAAGCCCGAGCTTTGACAAGGCCCGAGCTCCTCTCCACCCTGCTCCTGCCGTGAGTTTGAGCTACGTATACCCAAGTCGGCCGCATCAATCGGGTGGTTGATATCAACTATCCCATTGACTCCAACAACTCGAGCCTAACCCAATCGCCCCGAAATTTTTGTGCATGCTTCGTGAAATTGAAGTCAACTGAACTAGTTGACATCTTGTGGAATGTTAGGGCTGATATAAAGTGCTTCAATTGTTCATCTGTGCATCTGTGAAATTTCGTATCTTCATTGTGCTCTATACATTGTTGTTCTGCACATAAGTTGTGCTGTGTCTTGTGATGTGCATGCACTAGAGTGCACTTAGAGCTGTGTCTTTGTGTGTCTTTTGAGAACTCCGTGCATCACCAGGCCGGTTTCTCTGTGTTGTACTCATGTGCAAACTTGTGCCGTGTGCAAACTTGTGTTGTCATTTGCGCCTCAGGCCCCGCCGGGTCAGACACAGCCGTGCAAGAGACTTGCAAATCTCTGCACAAAATAAACCTTCACCCCACATAAGCCGAGCCGGGCTTAAACCAAACCGAGCCCACACCCACTAAGCTTTGCAAACAACTCCGGGCTCGTGAGTAAACCACCCCCACTTAAACCAAACCTCGGGCTGCAAACAATGGATCCCAAATAAACCAAATCCTCTTAAACCAAAACCCATTGAAACCAAAACCGAGCCCACAACAACCGGGCTTTGCATAACCTTTGGGCTGTGCATTTGCGTCACTTGGGCTTAGCTTCCCTGTTTGGAGACTTCATTGGTCATTCATGCTTTATGTGTGCTAGGCTATTTGAGTTGCTAGATCATGTCAGGATTTTGGTCTGCAACTGGGGATGGAAACAAATCCATTAGAGAGCTTGCTTACGGGCATGCTTCACAGTATGAACTCCCCACATACCATAGTGATTTTAGGGAATTTTATGAGCCTTCTCGGGGCCTTGACTCCACATACCCTAATCATTATGAGCACATGTATCATCCACCACAAAGTTGAAAATGAACACTTTCCTCATACCCAGTCATCACTTTTAGATCAATTAAAGCTCAAGTATCTGCTTTAGAAAGGCAATTGCATGAGAATTCTCATCGAATCTAATTCCCCAGGCAATATGAAATGTATGCTTGTACCTTATGTGGTAGCTTAGACCACCCTGCTGAGAACTCAAGTTATATTTTGCATGATTTTAGACAGTCTAGGGAAAGCCATGATAATCCAAGGTACGAATTGTCTAGAAGTGACTATGACCATGCACACATGCATCATCCATCACCATGGGAGGATGAACAATGTTATACTCCCCAACCCATTGTATGCAAATCACTAATGGAAAAGCTCATAGAGCAACACAATGATATACTTGGATGGAAAGCATTGCATGAGCATCCCTTCTCTAGTGAACCATATGCACAACCATACACCGAATATGAACCTAATCTAGAGGTAGATGAGTACACTAGAAATGCTCAAATTTTGAATGGGGAGATGAATTTTTGTTATGATGATGATGATGATGATGATGATTATGATATGTTAGAAGAGCATGTGCATGCAGAAAATATGATGGAATCTTTTGGTTCGCAGACGTTAGGCGTGTCTTCTCGTGAACCCTATGAATGATACTTCTTCTAACATTCATACATGTGATGTTAACTCGAGCTTGGGTTTGTGAAATTCTTCGAAAAGTGAGCATGCTACACAACTTGTTTGTGACTTAGGAAAAGATGAATCTTCTGTTGACACTAATGTTCTTTTGGATCATGATATTATTGTTGTGTCTGATTCCCTACCCATATCACAATATGTTGCCTGCTCTGATGATTATGACATGGTGATTGATGAATTGTTCTATGCTGGTGAGCATGATTTACCCGTGTCTCGACTTTAGAAAGTGTGTAATGGTGCAAATGATCTTATGCATGAAAACAACTTAGATGTACCTAATCTCTCTCCTAAGTCACAGATTGAAACTCCTCCACCAAACCTAGGTGTAGTTTGTAACAAAATTGCAAAACCAACTTTTCTGAAAATGCCTAACTTAGGCCTAGAGCTTTGTGCTTCCCAAGTCCTCCTGGACTATTTTGCATCAAAGTATAACACTTTTAAAGAGCCAGCTTGGAATATGTATGTCTCACTGTTCTTAGCAAAACTCATTTTGAGTTAGACCTTTTGCATGATGTACCATTAAAATTGCAAGATTTTGTGCTCTCAAACACACCTGTTCACAAGTTTAGGTTTGGGGGAAACTCATTCACATATGCAGTCTTACTTGCACTATCATATTATATTTGTGTAAGACTCACATGTTTGTACATATTGTCTTTTGGGTTGATCCTCAACTCTTTAGATTGTTGGTGTATGGTGAATTTTCATTGTATATAATCCAGTAGGACTTGTTAAATTTTTCTTTCTTGCATCCGTTGAGTCTTCTTGTGCATATATTGTGCTAATCCGATATGATATGTTGGATTCTAGCCTTGACTAGTGAAGCTCTAACCTTGCTTCCGCCGACATACCGGTAATCTCTTCCCTTTTCTCTTATCAGCATAGTTCTCTTGGTATGTGACTGTTTAAATTTTTTTTTATCTGTTGACACATTGAGGACAATGTTTGATTTAGGTTTGGGGGTACATTTGCATATAGAGTTTTTAGTCTTTATTTTCAAAAAAAAAAAAAAAAAAAAAAAAAAAAAACACATTTCAAAACTTTTTGCAAATAAAAACCTCCAACTTTTAGAGATTTTAGAGTCACTAGCATGCTTCTAGCTATGTTTACATAGAGAGTCTGACCGAAATAACAGAAAATTGGAAGTACTTGGAGAACGCAATCGGGTTTCTTAGTTGATTAGAGCGTTAAAGTTGGATTTAACCATACCGGAGGGCGAATTAGGTGCTTGTTTAAATATTCGGTAGTAGAATTGTGATCACCCATAGTGGAGACTACCCAATTTACATCAAGTGAGGCACCAACCTTCAATTTTTTGCAACTTTCTAGAAAAGCTATTAGAGTGTGTGTCACCGTACGTCAATTCCGGGTAGGAATGGTGAGCTACCCAACTTCGCACCATTTTCAAAGACTACTTTTGATCTCTTGAGTGCTATTTTTGTCAATCATGAGGGTGACGTTTAAAGATGAAAACTCCTTCTAAATACCGATTTGTAGTTAGCATCACTCTCTCCCTCTCAACAACATCAACAGATTCATAGAAACACATCATCATCAGCAAGCGGAGCATCATCAGAATATTTGAAGAAAAGTTGATATAGTCCAAGGTTACATACAACAAAAGAAAATAGGATGAGAATTAATGAAGTTTGTGAAATCAAGACAAGTGTAAAAAAAAAAAATGAGTCTTATTGTTTTATTGTTATTTTCATTCCAAGTTAAATTAAAAAAAATAATAAAAAAAAAAAAAATGTGTGTTTGTCAAGTTTTTGTAAAGTTCAGAAGTTCATCATCAACATTTGAAGACCGAAGATTGAAGACGTTTCTATGAATGCTGAGAGAATGATATTAATTGTCGATCGGGTGAGAAGGTAAGTGAGTACTCCCATCCTTGATAATGGTTGATTTCCTTTCTTAGAGATCATCGAAAAGATTCTTTTTGTCCACACTTCCGTGGAGTCTCCGGAAATTATTTCTAAGGTTATCCTTCTTACCTACAACGTGTGCGGGATTTCTCTCTTTATTCCCGCTCGCACACATGAGAGACTAAAAAAACGATCTTTTGAGTGCAATTATCATAAAACCCTAATAGTGAGGCAGGAGTCGAGGCTTATGATCACAATCGAATCCGAATTCTTTCATATGGTATGGTTACTTCTCGCTCAACACTTAAGGATGAGAATGCGTTCTTTGGTAGTTCTAACTTCTGTTACTAGCATGCAGAAACTCTATGTCCTCATAGCTTCTTGGATGCTTGAGACTCTTTTACACTCTGAAGTTGGAGAAGGTTTTGTGGGTACACCTCTGGTAAACCCTCAAGAGACTACAACTCGTCCACTAGGGACACCTAGGGGTTTAAAGGCTTAGTGCATACGCTAAATGCATTCGAGAGACTCATGACAGGTATAGTTAGGATTTCTTAATTTCTGTTTCACTTGAGGACAAGTAAAATTCAGGTTTGGGGGTATTTGATGAGTGCCAAATATTGCATATTTATACACCTTTTTATTGGCATTTTACTTATCTTTTGTGCTCAGAAATCAGATATTATCCCAGATTCTGTGTTTTCTTTGTTTTCAAGAATAAATATTTGTTTAATTAATTTTGTGTTTTTAGGTAGTAAATAAAGCTCGGAGAAATTGAGGAGCCAAAAGAGCAAAGAAGTGGAGTCGAGCGTCTATAGAGCAGAAAGCCAAAGCCCGCGCACGAAACAGTTGCAACCCAACAAGGAGCAACCCATCTACAAGACATGGGCTTGAGCTATCCAAGACCCGACCCGGATCCGAGCCCGTCCACCCCGAACCGTTGAGATCTCACCTAGCTACATCCTACGGTCGCTCCTTTGCTCACATCATTTCTCGCTGCTCCCGCTCAACACCAAATCGCCCCAATTCTCCCTCGACCGTTCAGATCTCGACCAGCTGCATCCAACGCTCGCTGCACCCTTCCCATCGTCCGTCGCTGCACCTGCTTCACAACAAAACTCGCCTACACCTATACCCTATCGAGAAAACCCATTTCCTCTCTTCTTCTTCTCTTTCTTCTCTTCTCTCTTTCACCCGACCATTGCAGAGACCATACCTCCACCTCCTTCTTCACCCGACTGAGTGCCCATCACCACTACCTCCATACCCTGACAACACCAACCACACCACCTCTAGTTTTAGTTATCTCTCGCCTAGCCTCTATCGTAACCCTAGAGGCTATGTAAGAGATAAATGGAACTAGGGTTAGGTTTTGTTTCATCAATCAATCAAGGAAGCGGCTGAAGACGAATTGACAGAGGAGAGCACTGATTCAGAGGATTGAGCGACGTGGGTGAGAGGTTATTGCTTTCAATTTCTTTTTTTGAGAGAATTAGGGTTTTGATTTTTGCAAGTATAAATAGGGAGAGTCTGTGGTTGTGAGAGGTTTATGCATGGGCTAGCCAGAGCACCAATTTAGGTTTAATTGTAGGTTAATTGTTGTTTTTGATGTTTTAATTTAGTTTGCTAGGGTTTCAATGAAACCCTAAGTCACTGTTATGATTTCAACTTTGCTTGAGTGTTCTTGAGTGCTTAATTTTATCGTATAACTTCAATTCTAACACCTCAATGCTTTTCTCTCACAATGCATGCCAAGTATACATTGTAGTTAGGTTATATCTGTGTTGAGTGTGTTTCACTCTTGCTTCAATCATTATTGCTAATTCTCTTGACTAGTTGTGCTTAATTAGACAACTAGTACTCTAGGTTAGTACCTTAGCTGTTAATTGAAGAATCACTAGGAGAAACTCCTTAGATAGGTGGTAGAATTGACAAACTACCCTTGTCTGCCACAGGAACAAGAATACTCCAACTAGTTGACACACAACATGATTTAGAGGTGGATTTGATAATCCCAAGACCCATTTATTCTCACCGTTGTATTTCATTTATTTCATTGTCATAACTTCATCTCAAAGCCGCATCGACAACAACCAATATTGTGTTACAATTCTCTCGAACTCGCCTAGCAAGCCTTTGATCACACACAAGCACCACAAGTCTCTGTGGTTCGACCCGTACTTGCCACGCCTCCAACAGGCGCCGTGCACTTGCGGTTATAACATGTAGGCTATAAAATCAGACCCATTCCCCAGCCTACCAGTCGGCACTGTTGGCTTTTGGTTTTTATATTTCTTGGGTAAATCTTATCATGCAATGCATTTTGCCCACATCTTTCGTCATCCTCCTTAATGTCTCTCCATGTCCGAAATTCTCCACTTCAAGAGGTTTAATACTGAGCAATCCGCTATCTTCATACCTTTTCTCAATATGCATGGAGATTCTATCTAGGCTTCTAAAAAAAGCAATAAAGGATAGAAAAAACTTGGGACTTAAAATAAACAAAAATGCCTCGAATATATCCTATATTTTTTCGCAGACGATTGCTTCTTATATTCACAAAAGCTGATTTGGGATAAGCTAAAAATCTATAAGATATCATATCAAGATTTGGTGAGATAACGGGAAAAATGGTAAATCTTCAAAAATCATTAATCTACTTTAGCCGTCGAATTCATCCGAAACATGGGAAAATCATTGCAAAAATCCGAAAAGACTCATTGATGACAAAAAATGATGGATACTTAGAACCCCGATTTTCTTCGACATAAATAGGAAAAAAAAAGCTTCGAACCACTCCTTTAAAAATATTATGTTACCCTTCAAGGCTGGAAAACAAAATTTCTTTCTCTAGCAGGCTGGACAGTTTTAATAAAATATATTTTCCAAGGTTTCCCAACGTACTAAATGAAAGTCTTAGCTCTTCTTAAGGAAATTCTGGATCAATTGTACCGGATTCAAAGAGACTTTTGGAGGAATAAAGTTAAGTCCAAAAGTAGCGGAGGATACATCAAAGGCTGAGACAGTATTCGCAAGCCTATATCATAAGGAGGATTATGAATTAAAGAAACCCGCCAGTTTAATATAAATCTACTTACAAAACTGGCTAGTAGGCTAATTACAAATTAGGAACAACTTTGGGTAAAAATTCTTAAAGCTAAATACTTCCAAACTCTCATCCTCTAGAATTCTCTTGATTTCCTAATCCATCCTGGATCCGGACAAGCATACAAAAAGGGTTAAACCTTATTAAAGGTAATTTAGTATGGCAAGTTAAAAATGGAGCCTCCACGAGAATATGGGAAGACAGATGGGTTCCTAATTCAGATACAATTCCAAAACTCATGAAATATTCAAGAACCTGCTCCACAAACGGTTAGTTGATAACTGCTGAAGATATGTGGGATCTAAAAAAAGTTGATGATCACTCCAGAGATTAAAGTAAAAATTCAAGCCATATCTACAAAAAGTCAAGAACATGAAAAAATTAGATGGCAACATCATCCCTCATAAAATTTCTCCGTGAAAAATATCTACAATTTTTACATAAATCAAAATCAAGGAAACGATAACTTAAGTGAATTCCCTTGGCAAAAGATATGGAAGATTCAAGCAATACCGAGTATTAAATTATTCATCTGGAAATTAGCTCAGAAAGCTCTCATGGTTGATCACGAGTTGATCACGAACTTGTACGGATTTCATAAAGAGTTGATCACGACCCCGAATAGGATAAAATTGCAACCATCTCATGGTTCATTTGGAAAACATAGATGTTCGGTAGTGTTTGACAAAAATCAACCCAAATCCGACCAACCTTATGGAACAAATAAAGAAATTGATGCATCACACTCCTCAGAAATAACTAGATAATTATGGATAATAGAACAAATATTCCCAGGCCGAAATGGTCAGGCTTAAATTCAGATTGGATAATCCTTATTGATGATGCCTTTAAGAAAAAAGACTATTCAATGGCGATGCTTTTATCCTTTACTCTGTAGACAATGAAACCTCCATGAACATCTCAGAGGGGGTTAGAGTGGGTATCTTCGTGTTTATGGGTGAAAACTATTCCTGCCGGATTTGGTAATTTGGGGTGTGTGGATGAGGAATGAATCTAAACCCTAAAAAAATGCACTGCGCGGTGAGTGCTTGTAGATTCGGAAATCAATCTAGGCAAGTCCTACCTAAACCAAGAAATGGCCGTTCCAGGACTTGTTTCTGGTCACAAAGTGAAGGAGATGGGGTTGATCTTAGGGAGGGAAGCGAAGAAGTTGTTGAGATTGTGAAGGTGTTGGCTTGCTTATGACTTGTAACGTAAAGGTGAGCAGGCTTACGATTGATGCAAGCAGGCTCTGGGTGTTTGAATACGTTTTGTATTAACACTTGGTTTCTGTTTCGTCTGGACTTGTGTTGTTTTTTCTCTTGTCTGGAAAATAGGGAGGAGAACCTATTTATACAAGTCATTTGAGCCTTATTCACGTCTCTCGTAGGAAGTGGAGGAAGTGGAGTGATGGAGTAGTGGAGGTGTGTGTTGGTGTTACACGACCAGTCTTGCCCACTTCTCCTGTCATCTCTAACCGTCCATGACTTCCTGACACGTTCTTGTGATGGCGCGTTGCACGCTGCACGCTGTAAACCGCCAGACCAATACCCTAGTATGTATCCCCCAGTTTGTGACATGATTGATGTCTCGAGTGTGGATCGTGGGACCCATAAAAGGTAGCATGTAATGCTAAATTGAATAACTGCGTTATTCAGGAAGTTGATACTTGTGAAGTATCATGTGTATTTTATGCAGTACCGCATCATGGTGTGGTAGAGTGATGGGTGGTGATTACCATGACGCCTCACCGACCAATTAACTCGACCCGGTTGTATAACCAAGCCGGTGAAGTTGGACTGGACGAGATGATCTTTGAGACACTCATCCGCGACCGTTGATGGAATTAGGGTTTTGAAGAGGTGCGCAGTATCATTCTTCACTTGGTCGAATCCAAGCTTGGGAGACGATTTTGGCCAGGCCGATCGTACATGCGTGTAGACGGCATGACGGTTGCAAAGGCCCATACCCCATTACCTCACGAAAGTATGATCTGGCCACCACCTGTCCGGTGAAGTTGAGTGGTCGAGATCAATTTGTGACAAAAACTAGTGCCGCAAGAGCCGCACATCACGCCATCTTCAAAGTAGCGCTCCAAGACAACCAATTCTTGGCCTGGTCTTGGTCGATCGGTCCGGGAGTGTAGGTGGTAGGCTAGTGTCACGCCTATACCGATCGTCCCATGAAAACGTGATCTAAGCCACTCAAATCGTCCGGTGAAGTTGAGTGGTCGAGATCAGGCAATTTGGTAAAGTGTGACCACGCAAGTTTGGACGCGCTTTTGGGATAGCCAGTGCATGATATGCCTTGGCCGATCGTGTGAGGGGGATAGACGGGCCCACGGTGGTCATGCCGGTATGACCGGACTCGCTTAATCTAATCTGGGACCCTCCATTCGTGCCGGAGAAGATGGACGCTCGTGATGCTCAAAACCCTAATTTTGGGTTTCACGGCAAGTGCGTCATGCTCTGTTCAAAGCACGACCGGGTTGACCAACCATGGTTGGTCCTGACCGATTGGTCAGGTATGTAGGCGAGCCCACGATGATTGTGTTGACATGCTCTGGGCCCTTTGAATCTACATCTACGCCCTCCATCTATACCTGCGAAGATGGATGGTTGAGGCTGTTTTGCGACACATGTAATATGCCGCAAACCCTAATTTAGGGTTTTCCGTCCATACGCTCTGGTTTGGACGTTTTGGCAAGCTATGCCAATATTTTGGGGAGGCCGACCATGCGGGGTCCGCGTTGGTTCGGCAGTGAATATTCCATACCTGCTTGGGGGTTATGGAATTTGATCTGGGCCATCCAATCACGCTGGTGAGGTGATGCGTGTCGTAGGTGCAATCAAATTAATATCTTATTTCCACTCAATTAAAAATAATATAATGGAAGTCAAGTTCGTTCCCACGAGGAGCAAGAGATTCTAGTTGTAAAAATTGTCACAAAAGGGGGGATGTATAAAGCACAAGAAAATAAACAAAGCAATTAAAAGATAAAGTTGAAATCAATAAGAGAGACAAGATCAAGGAATCATTCTTCGTTGCAAAACAATGATTAAAGTTATGTTCTTTTCTACTTGTTATTAGTCACAAATTATCACCAACCGTAGGTAAAGCAGCTAGATCAGTGCTAAACCCCTAAATCCCTTGTATCACCGGATACGGAAGTTCTCGACTACCGGATTTTATTTACCAAACCACCTAGAAGTAGATCACTCAAGATGTAATTTAAATAAACGCATTAAGATTTATGAACTTATTAGGTTGATATTAGTAGTTAAACTCTTAGATCAAGGTTTACTTGCTAACGTTGTTTTCACACACAATTGCTCCACTAATCCCTCCGCAAGGTCTCGTGTTTGCTACTTATGTAAAGAGTCAAGAAACGATTACTTATCCCCTAACTTTCACTAGCTTTAGATCAAATTAACAAATCAATTTAGCGTGCACTCTAAACAATCTATCAATCAATCATGAATAAATAAACATTCCTATTAGTAAAAACAAACGATAATCATGTGAAAAACTTCAAGATAGAATTGAAACAAAACTCAATCATATATTAAGAACTAGGAATTCATCCTCAATCAATAAGAAAATTAGCTACTCATGTTTTTGAAATTCACACAAAATAATTAAAAGGAGAATTTTCAAGTTCACACAAATAATTAAGAAGAATAATTGAAAAGCAAAAACACAAGTGTTGTGTGTGTAAAGAGGTGTGTAAAAGATATAGAAAACTTCTCTATTTATAGGCTTCAATATTCTCCAAATCTTCCAAGGAATAGAATCCTTTTCCTTTAGAAATTCAATTTCCAAATTCAAGTCTTTCTCATCTTCCATCTTCTCTTTCCAAATTTGAGCCCAATTCTCCATCCAATTCCTAGTCCAAGTCTTCACACCCATGAGAGAAGTCCACAGAAAATTCTTGGAATTTTTGGCTCGCCGAAAAACTCGGTATTATGGCCTAATCCGCCGGAATAGTCGCCACGGCCACCCGAATTCTTCACCGTCAATGGTATATTCGACGAATATTCCGTCACCCACCGTTAGAGATAATGGTCAAACAGGGTCAAACCGTTAGTCAAACCGGGTCAAGGGAAGAAGTAGTCACCGAGACAATGGTCTCGACTCGTTGGCTTACTCTTACCGAGTTAGGCCGGATCACCGAGCCGGTTTACCGAGTCATCAGGTTGACTCATCCGAATAAAAATCCAGAAGAGTTATGTTTGTATTCTCGTGCTTCCTACCAAATTCGAGGCCTCAATTTTCTTTAGTCTTCCCCTGCTAAGAACCTACACATACATCTAACATTTTTATTAAACCATTGTGTGTAATAGAGCTTCATTCTTGCAGTGGTTATTCATCTCAATCCTGGTTCCAATCTGGTTGCAATTCCACCATCAAATCCATCTTCTTCCTCGATTGCACTCAACAACATCGACTCCTTCTATCTGAATTCACAATGGCAGATCTCATCTCTTAATTCTCAGTTCCAACAAAGAATGGCTTCTCTCAGGTTGAATACCTTCCCATTCATTCACTCTTCACCAGAGACCACTAACACTAGTTGCTCCACCAAATTTCAAATCCCGCTTAAATCCATCCAAATCTCGACTCAGGTCCTTTAACAACCCATTTCGGTTTCGCCAAACAAATCATCACTATCAACTCCATCCAACCCAAGTATAATACAAGCCAAAGACCTGACTCTAATTCTTCACTAGAACCTCGAAAACCCTACTTTTTTGAGCTCAATTTTAGCAATTACCACAAACCCATCTCCTCTGTCTCATTGTACCTCTTGAATCCATCGATTCCACCACCAATATCCCACGATTTCATCACGATGCAACAACACACTTACCGTCTTCAACAGCAACAAATCATCTTCTCTCTGTGGCATCAGACCATCTCCGATTAACACCAACAGACCCTAATCGATTCAAACCCTGAAACACAAATCTAAGCTGAACCCATGAATTTCGTCTTCATCTACATCTTCAATCTCTCCCTAAATCTTCATCTTCTCGATTTTCAAGAAACCCTCACCCATCTTTCAATTAAACGCAAGCTTCCTTCTCTCTCTTGAGCCCAATCTTTAACGGTTCTCTTCAAACCGTTTCTCCATTTCTAAGAATTTCTCATCTCTCGATCTCGATCTCAATCTCTCGGTTTTACAAATCAACTCATTCTCAATTTTCGGGTGAAAACATAATGAATGGATGTAAGTGTCTCTCGATTTTAGGGTAATGGGAGTAGGGTTATACCCAACACCCCTAGTCACCTTGATAAGGGCTACCCACTAGCAGCCCCTTAACCTATGTTGGTCTGTCCTTTAATACTTCTCCAAGAGAGATTTGCCCCTTAACCTTGACAGGGCTCCAAATAGTGTTCGCCCTGAAATGACAATTTTGCCCTTTTTGCTCAAATAGAGTAATTTCTTCTTCTTTTTCTCCGTGTGACTCCAAAGTAGCTACAAAACTCAAAACAGGCGTAAAATACATAATTTACAAGAAAAATAGCAAAGAAAGCATAAACTCTAGATAGTAAATACGGTGTATTCTACACCCTATCAAATTCCCCCACATTTAGACTTTGCTAGTCCTCGAGCAAATCAAACTAAAAACTCACAACTTCAAAGCGTTCAAGCGTCCCAAGCATCCAAAGAGCTATGAGGACATAGAGTTTCTGCATTCTAGTAATAAGAAGTTAGAAATACTAAAGAACATATTCTCATTCTTAAATGTTGAGTGAGAAATAACCACACCATAATGAGAGAACGCGTGTTTGAGAAACGATCAATAAGCATTTCGCCTCGACTTCTGCCTCACCAAAAAGGATTTTATGATAATTGCACTCAAAAAGACGGCTTTTTTATGGTTCTCACATGTGTGCAGGTAGGAATGAAGAGAGAATTCCTGCAACACGTTGAATGGTGGGAAGGATAACTTCCAAATATTTTTAAAAACCCACATCTTTTAACATTTTGAAAAACCATTTTTCTGACGATCTCTAAGAAAGGAAATCAACCACTATTATCGAGGATGAGATTACTTACTCACCTTCACATCCGATCGCCAATTATGATAACACCACTCTCACGGCATCCAATAGAAACGTCTTCCGCTCCTCGTCTTGATCTTCTTAGTCTTCATCTTCGGTTTCAACTATTGGTGATAAACTCTTGAATTTCATAAATCCTTAACAACTTGTAACCTTTTTACCTTAATCCTTGTCGCTTGAAACTTCCTTATAGATTTTCCTTCCCCACGGCAAAACAAATATTTCTCTTGTTTTTTTTTTTTTTTTTTTTTTTTTTTTTTGAAACAAGAGAAATAAAATACAAAAACAAACCATGGCCGTGGGAGAAGTATTTTACCGCTTGATTCTTCACAACTTATATCGTCTCGAAATCATAAACTTCAACAATTCTCACCTTTTGATTTTCTTCGCTCTTGTGAATAAGTCTTTATACTTGAATATAGAATTACCTCATTGTATTGTAAGTCCTCAACATATATGTAAAAATCTGCCCTTTGTATGTTGCTTTACTTAAATATGAAATTTGCTCTTTTTCTCGTTCCGTTGCTTGTAAACCTTGAACTTTTTCCAACTTTCCTTGTAGATTTTGATGTCGCTCCTTGTTGATGATGATGGTGTTTCTATGGATCCGTTGTTGTCGAGAGAGAATGGTGCTAACTGCAAATCGAACTACAAGAAGGAAGCTTTCATCTATAGACGCCACCCTCATGATTGACAAAATTAGCACTCAAGAGATCAAAGAGTAGTGCTTCTATTGGTGGGAGGTTGGGTAGCTCACCATTCTACCCTAATTAACGTATGGTGACACACACTCAAAAGAAAGCTCTTTAGTAGATGGAAAAATTTCTGGTCGGTGCCTCACATGATATGAATACGGGTAGTCTCCACTAATGATTGATCAGCAACTCTAATAATGCATTTCTCCCTGCACCAAATTCGCATCACCGGCATGATTAAATCCATTATTTAACACTCTAACAAGCAAGAAATCCGAATGTAGTTCCCTAACATTTCCAAGTTCAATTATGTCGGTCAAAATCTCTATGTAAACATACCTAGAAGTATGCTAGTGACTCTAAAATCTCTAAAAGTTGAAGTTTTTATGTAAAAACTTTTTTTTTTTTTTAATTTTTTTTGTAATTTTTTTTTTTTAAATACATGCTTAACCACTCCCCCACACTTAAACCTTACATTGTCCTCAATGTAATTGAATCCTCCTAGTAAAGTCAAGGTGGGAAATTTTAACATGATATGGAACAAGAAAAAGAAATAACAAAAAGCAAAAGGATAAGAAATACAAAACCTATGGGTTGCCTCCCATTAAGCGCTTGTTTTAAAGTTGACGGCCCGACTTAGCTCTTGCTGCACATTACTCCTCCAGAGGGAGTGCATCTCCAAATGAAAGTTCATCCAAATTCACATAAGCGATGTTCTCATAGTATGGCTTCAATCTATGGCCGCTGACTTTGGAAACCGAATTATCTCTAAGACTAGTAATTTCAATCTGCACCATGAGGAAAAACATTAGTAACAACATATGGTCCAATCCAACGGACCTTAACTTTCCAGAAATAGTTTAAGGCGAGAATGATATAAAAGGACTTTTGTCCCACGATGAAGCTTTTACGAGAAATCATCTTGTCATGAAAAAGCTTGGTCTTTTCTTTGTAAATACGGGCACTCTCGTAAGCATCATTACTTATCTCCTCTAACTCATTTAGTTGTAACTTCCTTTGTTTCCCCGCTTCATCATACTCCATGTTGAATTTCTTTATCGCCCAATAAGCCTTATGTTCAAGTTCAACCTAAGATGACAAGCCTTGCCATAAACCAACCGATATGGAGACATACCAATCGGTGTCTTATACGCCGTTCTATACGCCCAAAGTGCATCATTGAGCTTAAAGCTCCAATCTTTCCTTGTGGTATTCACCGTTTTCTCAAGAATGGACTTGATCTCACGATTTGAAATTTCCGCTTGTCCACTAGTTTGTGGATGGTAAGGCGTACCAATTTTGTGTGTTATGTTGTACTTCTTGAGGAGAGCGTGGAAAGCCTTCTTGAAATGTGAGCCTCCATCGCTTATCACCACTCTTGGTGTACCATGCCTTGTGAATATGTTTTCCCTTACAAAATCACAAACAACTTGAGAGTCATTAGTCTTGGTGGCTCTAGCTTCCACCCATTTCGAAACATAATCTACGGCAAGAAGTATATAAAAGTTCCCATTCGAATTGACAAAAGGGCCCATAAAATCAATACCCCACACATCAAAAATCTCAACGGCGAGAATTGGTGTGAGTGGCATTTGATTTCGAGCACCTAGATTGCCCGTTGACATCTATCACACGATTTACAAAAAACATATGAATCTTCAAACAAGGTGGGCCAATAAAAGCCACTCTCGAGAACTTTAAGAGCGGTGCGTTTAGAACCAAAGTGGCCACCACAAGCAAAAGTGTGGCAAAAGGAGAGAATGGATTGAAATTCGGAATTAGGCACGCACCTTCGCATTATTTGATCAACGCCATATTTCCATAAGTATGGTTCATCCCACACATATTTCTTAGCTACCTTCTTAAGTTTCATCTTTTGGAAATTAGACATTGTACTAGGTACTTTCCTTGTCACCAAGTAATTCACTATATCCGCATACCAAGGTGTTGATTCTTCCATGGAGAAAAGTTGTTCATCCTAAAGCGGTCATGTAATGGAAGTTCTTCTTGAGACATAACAAGTCTACTAAGATGATCCACAACGGTATTCTCCACACCCCTCTTGTCCCGAATTTCTATGTCGAACTCTTGTAACAATAGGATCCACCGGATTAATCTTGGCTTAGCTTCTTTCTTCTTTATTAAGTGTCTTAGTGCGGCATGATCGGAATACACAATAACCTTTGTACCCACCAAGTATGATCGAAATTTTTCCAACGCAAAAACTATAGACAATAACTCCTTTTCCGTGGTAGAATAATTGATTTGTGCATCATTAAGGGTCCTAGATGCATAATAGATAACATGGGACAACTTGTCCACTCTTTGACCCAAAACGGCTCCAACCGCATAATCACTAGCATCACACATCAATTCAAATGGAAGATTCCAATCCGGTGATTTGATAATTGGCGCACTTGTCAACATTTCTTTCAATTTGTTAAAAGCATCCTTGCATTCCTTGTTGAAGTCAAAAGGTACCTCCTTTTGTAATAACTTGCACATCGGCATGGAGATTTTGGAGAAATCCTTGATAAACCGCCTATAGAAACCTGCATGGCCAAGAAAAGAACGGATTTCCCTCACCGAAGTGGGATATTGTAAGTTTCTTATTAAATCTATCTTTGACTTGTCCACTTCGAGCCCTCGAGAGGACACAATGTGACCAAGTACTATGCCGTGGTTTACCATAAAGTGACATTTCTCCCAATTAAGGACAAGGTTTGTGTCTATGCATCGTTTAAGAACTAGTTCAAGGTTATTTAAACAACCATCAAAAGAATTGCCATAAACACTAAAGTCATCCATAAATACCTCGATGATGCGCTCCACATAATCCGAGAATATACTTACCATGCATCTTTGAAAAGTAGCCGGCGCATTGCAAAGACCAAATGGCATCCGTCTATATGCAAACGTTCCAAACGGACAAGTGAAAGTGGTCTTCTCTTGGTCCTCCGGTGCAATAACAATTTGGTTGTATCCCGAATAACCATCCAAGAAGCAATAATAAGAATGCCCCGCTAACCGCTCCAACATTTGATCAATGAAAGGTAAAGGAAAGTGATCCTTCCGGGTTGCGGAATTAATCTTTCTATAATCAATGCACACTCTCCAACCGGTTTGAACTCTTGTAGGAACAAGTTCATCGTCTTGATTTCGAACAACCGTGACTCCGGACTTCTTTGGTACCACTTGTACCGGACTAACCCACTTGCTATCGGAAATTGGGTAAATTACCCCCACACTTAGCAATTTGAGTATCTCTTTCTTCACAACCTCCATCATGGGAGGATTAAGCCGACGTTGAGCATCACGTACCGGCTTCACGTTTTCTTCCATTAGAATCCTATGCATGCACATGGATGGACTAATGCCTTTGATGTCCGCAATTGTCCACCCAATAGCCGTTTTGTGCTCTCTCAAGACTCTAAGCAAACGGTCTTCTTGTACCGGTGTGAGGTTCTTTGCAATAATCACCGGAAGCTCATCTCCATCTCCCAAGAAAGCATACTTCAAATGGTCCGGAAGTGGTTTCAATTCTAGCTTGGGCGCCTTCACAATAGATGGTACAAGTATTTCATCATTCACGGGTAAAGAAATATATGAAACATTACCCTTTTAGCTTCTTGCAATGTCGCAAAGGCCCCACACATCTCCACCAATTCCTTGGAGATTTCAACATCCAAGTTAGACAAGCCGTGGATGTCCAATTCAATGCTCTTTTGCAACACCACATCAAGTTCATCCTCTTGATTCAATTCCACCATTTGTTGCGCTAATGAATCAACCACATCAATGGAGTAAAAGGAATGCACATCACTTGGGTAGCGCATGGCTTCAAATATGTTAAAGTGTATTATCTCCTTGTCGAATTCCATAGTGAGTGTACCCTTATCAACATCAATCTTCGTCTTTGCGGTCTTTATAAATGTCCTCCCAAGAAGTAAAGAAGTAGATGATCGGTTCTCATTGTTGTCCATATCCACCACAAAGAAGTCCACCGGAAAAATAAGCTCATTTACTTGCACTAGCACGTCTTCTACAAGCCCCTTTGGATATATGTTAGACTTGTTTTCCAATTGGATAATAACTCTTGTCTCTTTCAAAGGTCCAAGATTCAAGGAGTCATATATTTCGGCCGACATCACACTAATGGAAGCTCCCAAATCAAGTAAAGCATGTTCAAACCTTTTCTTACCAATAGTAATTGGTACCGTGAAACCACCGGGATCCGTGCATTTTGTAGGCATCTTCTTTAATAGCATAGCCACGCTCTCGCCAACTTTAGTAATTTCATTATCAAGCAACCTATCCTTCTTGATGCATAATTCCTTCATGAACTTGGCATACCTTGGAATTGTCTTGATGGCCTCAATGAATGGGATGTTGATTTCAATCTTCTTGAAGATATCCATAAGTGCCTTGTCTTGAGCTTCTTTCTTGGATTTAGCAAAACGACTAGGAAAAGGAGGTGGAGTAGTGAAAGTAGGAACCGGTTCCTTGGATTGGTCGGTTGGTGTTGAATTCTCCTTTGGTGCGGCTTCCTCCTTGTCTTTGACTACCTCCTCAATAGCTTCTTCATGATGACTTGTACCCTCCACTTGTCTTCCACTTCGTAAAGTAACCGCATTAACATTCTCTCTTGGATTCACAAATGGTTGTGAAGGAAGTTTTGTGGATGCTTGAGATTTTAATAGGTTCACATCGGTCGCCAATTGTCCCATTTGAGTTTGTAAATCCTTGATGGCCGAATCGGTCTTTTGTTGGCTTTGTTGGAACATAGAAGTAAGACCTTGCACACCTTGCATTAACGCATTGAGCTTGTCATCATTCAAAGAATCACGCTCCTTGACTTGTTGTGGTTGGAATTGTTGAGAACCACCTTGTTGTTGAGGTTGGAAGCGTGATTGTTGAAAACCACCTTGTTGCGCATATGGATTAGGAGCCGCCGCTTGCTTGTTTGCATAACTAAAGTTGGGATGATCCTTCCAACCGGGATTATAGGTATTGGAGTATGGATCGTACCTTGGCCTTTGATTTGGATATAAAGCATTTACTTGTTCGGTCTCACCATCCGGAATAATTACCGCGGCCATCCTTTACATCATTATCTCTATGTTACCCATCCTTTGATCAAGATGTGATGATGAATCACTAATTTCATGCACTCGCCTAACCATGGGTTCATCTCTTGTGTAAAATTGTTGCGAGTTCGCAGCCATACTTTCAATCAACTCGGTAGCTTGGGTCACCGTCTTGTTCACTAGTGCACCACCACCCGCGGCGTCAAGAAGAGACCTATCACTTGGGTTGAGAGCTTCGTAGAAGTATTGGAGAATCATAACGTCACTAAATTTATGGTGTGGACAGCTTGCCACCAACCTCTTGTATCGCTCCCAACATCCATACAACGACTCTCCCACATGTTGTTTCAATCCACAAATCTCCTTGCGAATTTGAGTAGCTTTGGATGCGGGAAAATATCTCTCGAGGAAAAGTTTCTTCATCCCATTCCATGTTGTGATACTTCCTAAGGCAAATAATATAACCATTCCTTAGCATTGCCCGCCAAAGAAAAACGGAAAGCTTTCAACATTGCTCCATCCGCATTAGTCTCCTATGGAAGCATAGCCATAACTATGGTATAGAAGTCCATAAGATGTTTGTTTGGGTCCTCATTCACCATGCCATGGAACTTTGGTAACTCTCTAATCAACCCCGGCTTGATCTCGAAGGTTGAGTTAGTTTGGATACACCATTGTTGTGTATCAAGCCTGTGAGAAGCTAGGTCCTTGAGTGTACGATCAGCCATTGTTTCTTCCTCTTTGTCCGAATCACTTGATGAAGAAGGAGGAAGTGGAGTGTTAACCGCTCGAATGAAATCCTTTAGTTGAGTGCCGGATCGAAGACGTATTGGACTCGGTCTGCCCTTCTTAAGCATTCACCAAAGGTATACACCTGAAACAAGATTCTCAAAAACTAAGTTAGATACGGTATAGAATCTAACAAAGCAAGAATATAGCAAAAAGAAAAATAAAAACAACTAAAATCGTCCGCTGCTCCCCCGGCAGCGGCGCCAAAATTTGATGCGTGTCGTTGGTGCAATCAAATTAATATCTTATTTCCACTCAATTAAAAATAATATAATGGAAGTCAAGTTCGTTCCCACGAGGAGCAAGAGATTCTAGTTGTAAAAATTGTCACAAAAGGGGGATGTATAAAGCAAAAGAAAATAAACAAATCAATTAAAAGATAAAGTTGAAATCAATAAGAGAGACAAGATCAAGGAATCATTCTTCGTTGCAAAACAATGATTAAAGTTATGTTCTTTTTTACTTGTTATTAGTCACAAATTATCACCAACCGTAGGTAAAGCAAACTAGATCGATGCTAAACCCCTAAATCCCTTGTATCACCGGGATACGGAAGTTCTCGACTACCGGATTCTATTTACCAAACCACCTAGTAGTAGATCACTCAAGATGTAATTTAAATAAACGCATTAAGATTTATGAACTTATTAGGTTGATATTAGTAGTTAAACTCTTAGATCAAGGTTTACTTGCTAACGTTGTTTTCACACACAATTGCTCCACGGAATCCCTCCGCAAGGTCTCGTGTTTGCTACTTATGTAAAGAGTCAAGAAACGATTACTTATCCCCTAACTTTCACTAGCTTTAGATCAAATTAACAAATCAATTTAGCGTGCACTCTAAACAATCTATCAATCAATCATGAATGAATAAACATTCCTATTAGTAAAAACAAACGATAATCATGTGAAAAACTTCAAGATGGAATTGAAACAAAACTCAAATCATATATTAAGAACTAGGAATTCATCCTCAATCAATAAGAAAATTAGCTACTCATGTTTTTGAAATTCACACAAAATAATTAAAAGGAGAATTTTCAAGTTCACACAAATAATTAAGAAGAATAATTGAAAGCAAAAACACAAGTGTTGTGTGTGTAAAGAGGTGTGTAAAAGATATAGAAAACTTCTCTATTTATAGGCTTCAATATTCTCCAAATATTCCAAGGAATAGAATCCTTTTCCTTTAGCAATTCAATTTCCAAATTCAAGTCTTTCTCATCTTCCATCTTCTCTTTCCAAATTTGAGCCCAATTCTCCATCCAATTCCTAGTCCAAGTCTTCACACCCATGAGAGAAGTCCACAGAAAAATCTCGGAATTTTTGGCTCACCGAAAAAGCGGGTATTATGGCCTAATCCGTAGGAATAGTCACCGCCACACCGCTCAATTCTTCACCATCAATGGTATATTCGACGGAATATTCCGTCAATCCACCGTTAGAGATAACGGTCAAACAGGTCAACCGTTAGTCAAACCGGGTCAAGGGAAGAAGTAGTCAGCCGAGACAGCTGGTCTGACTCGTTGGCTTACTTACTACCGAGTTAGGCCGGGATCACCGAAATTGGTTTACCGAGTCACCGGGTTGACTCATCCGAATAAAAATCCAGTAGAGTTATGTTTGTATTCTCGTGCTTCCTACCAAATTCAGCCTCAATTTTCTTCAGTCTTCCCCTGCTAAGAACCTACACATACATCTAACATTTTTATTAAACCATTGTGTGTAATAGAGCTTCATTCTTGCAGTGTTTATTCATCTCAATCCTGGTTCCAATCTGGCTGTAATTCCACCATCAAATCCATCTTCTTCCTCGATTGCACTCAACAGCATCGACTCCTTCTATCTGAATTCACAATGGCAGCTCTCATCTCTCAATTCTCAGTTCCAACAGCAGCCGCTTCTCTCAGGTTGAATACCGGAACCCATTCATTCACTCTTCACCAGAGACCACTAACACTAGTTGCTCCACCAAATTTCAAATCCCAGTTAAATCCATCTGCATCTCGACTCAGTCCTTTAACAGCTACCATTTCAGTTTCTGCCAAACAAATCATCACTATCAACTCCATCCAACCCAGTATAACACAAGCCAAAGACCCAGACTCTAATTCTTCAGCTAGAACCTCAGAAAACCCTACTTTTGAGCTCAATTTTAGCAATTACCACAAACCCATCTCCTCTGTCTCATTGTACCTCTTGAATCCATCGATTCCACCACCAATATCCCACGATTTCATCACGTATGCAACAACACACTTACCGTCTTCAACAAAGAAGAAATCATCTTCTCTCTCGTGGCATCGACCATCTCCGATTAACACCAACAGACCTAATCGATTCAAACCACAAACACAAATCTAAGCCGAACCCATGAATTTCGTCTTCATCTACTCGCCAATCTCTCCCTAAATCTTCATCTTCTGATTTTCAGCAAACCCTCACCCATCTTTCAATTAAACGCAAGCTTCCTTCTCTCAGTTCAATCTTTAACAGTGCCTTCAAACCGTTTCTCCATTTCTAAGAATTTCTCATCTCTCGATCTCGATCTCAATCTCTCGGTTTTACAACGGCAACTAATTCTCAATTTTCAGGTGAAAACATAATGAATGGATGTAAGTGTCTCTCGATTTTAGGGTAATGGGAGTAGGGTTATACCCAGTGTCCGGTCACCTTGATAAGGGCTACCCAACTAGCAGCCCCTTAACCTATGTTGGCTGTCCTTTAATACTTCTCCAAGAGAGAGTTGCCCCTTAACCTTGACAGGGCTCCAAATAGTGTTCGCCCCTGAAATGACAATTTTGCCCTTTTTGCTCAAATAGAGTAATTTCTTCTTTTTTTTTCTCCGTGTGACTCCAAAGTAGCTACAAAACTCAAAACAGCGTAAAATACATAATTTACAAGAAAAATAGCAAAGAAAGCATAAACTCTAGATAGTAAATACGGTGTATTCTACACCCTATCATGAGGTTGGATGAACGAGATCATATCCAGACTGATACGGACAGTCCGGATGCTCAATCGGGCTAGTATAACACACCGAGAGTTCTCAATCGGGCTAGTATAACACACCGAGAGGTGCAACCAGACATGCGGGTATTTCGTACATGCTTTCATTATAATGCTTGGAGGTTCGTGTTGCTCTGCCGAGAGCAACACTCGAGTCGTCATGCCGCACCGATAATGAGTACGAAATACCAGGCTGCTCACGCATTAATTAATAATGCTATAAATTCACAGGGTAAATGCGATTGTTGCTACATGCTCCAACCTGGATGAATTTCATGTATTCCTGAGAATGGGATTGTTGCCACATGCTCCATTCTAGGAGAATTAGTAAAGTGAAGGAGTATCCAAAACTTATTAATGGCTTTACCTTTTACAAGATGTCAGCGCATGATTTTCTGGCTTTTAAAATTTTAACCTTAAATGAAAATCCACCATCAACATTAAGTCCCCTGCCTAGCACGTAATGGTTACACTATTGTGGGGTAGGCATGAGATGGTGACAGTTAAAGACAAAGCTTATGAGACAAAGTTAGATGTTACCAGGAGAGATGGGTCATCCTGTCCTTGGAGCATGTCACGTTCAAGAGGCGTCCAGGCGAGTGTTTTCCTAGCATGATGTACGTCTTGCCTGCTTCGATGGACTGTTGATAGGTGTAGAATACACCGTATTTAATATCTAGTATTTATGCTTTCTTTGCGAGTTTTCTTGTAAATTATGTATCTTATGTGTGCTTTTGAGTTTATTAGGTGCAATGGAGTCATTTGGAGCAAAAAGACCCAGTGGAACTCGTTCAAATACAAGATTTCTACTTTTCATTGTGTAGAGGACGAGAAGATGAAGACGATGGCGAAAGAATGGAGTCATTCTCTGTTCGTATGAAGAAGTTATGGGCAAAACAAGAACTCATAAGCAATAAGGGCAAGAGTGTCATTTCACGGGCATGTGCTATCTGGAGCCCAGTCACGGTTAAGGGCCAACTCTATTTGAAGGAACACTATCCGAGTCACCACGGGTTAAGGGGCTACCATTTGGGTGGCTGTACCTTGGCACAGATTGGGTGCAAATACGATCCCACTCGATTAGACCTGGTTAGGTCGAAAGCCATTTCCCAATTCGTTCTCTTCTTATCTCTCATTACAAATCGATGGAGAACGGCGGTTGTAGGAGAAACAATGATCGAGAATCAAAGAAGAAGATAAATCATTGATATCAATTCGGATGGGAGAAGAATGGAGTGTTTTGGTGACGATTAAAGAGTCATGGTTGCTGTTCAACAATAGTGAAGAAGACATGAAGCTTCGAGTTGGGGTTGAGCAAATTTGGGGATTGTGTTGATATAAATTGGAATTGGGTTCGATTGGTGGAGAATTAGGGCAAGGATCAAAATGGGTTTCGTCTGAATTTGATTTTGAAGAAGGGTATGAGCATTTGCAGCAGAATGGTGCTTGCTGCCATGGGAAGGAAGTGTAAGTTGATGCAGAGAAGATGGGTTGCTCTTGGATTGATGCCTGCCTGGTTAATTGAAAGCTGGTGGTTATGATCAGGTGGGGATGTTGATATGCTGGTGCTTTTGAGCAGTTGTGGTTCTGGTGATGTTGAGAGCTGTTAGTGATGATGATATGGCAGCAAATGTGGCTAAGTGAAGTTGGGGAGTATGCATAAACTGGTGCTGTTATGAGCTGGTGCAGGATTGATTACAGAGTGACAGATTGAGATGGTTGCAGTGGCAGTATGGTGATAAGTGCAGATGGAAGAGATTGTTGGTGGTTGAAGTTACATTGTTATGCCAGTAGAGATTTGTGTGGGATGCAGGAAATTATGTTAGAAGAAGGCATAGCCAGAATGGCTAGAATTGTTTGGATGAAGCACCATCCTGGTGCATGACTGATTTCAAGATATGCATTGGCTCCGAGCCAAGGCCAAGTCACCAATCAGCTCGGGGGCGATGACTAACTCACAATCCCGGAGGTGACTCAGGACTCTCCCGACTCCCGATCTCGACCGAGTTAACCCGCTGACCTTGACCCGATTTGACCCGATTGAGTTGGACCGTTGACCGGTGACCGGTTTGACTTTGCCGGTCACCTGAGCTGATTTCGACGACTTTTCCGGTGGGATTCCGGCCATAATCCCAGTTTTCCGGCGAGCGTTTTTGGGACAGAATTTCTACACGGGTTTCTCTCCATGGTGGGCCGGGTGAATTTCCAACTAATGGACTTCGAAGACAAAACCTAGTTTTGGAAGGAGTGGAGCTATATAAAGAGAAGACTTTTATTATCTATGGGATATCTTTTATCTTACCACGTTTTACTTTTTCCTCTACTTTATTCTAGGGTTTTTAAACATGAAGTCACTTCTCTTTCTTCTTGTGATGAACTCCATGAATATGAGTACCTAAGTTTATTATTGGTTATGGAATAGTTGGATTTCACATAATATGATTCTTTGATTCAATATATTAGTTTTGTCTCATAATTATCGTTTGCAATTCTCTGGAAATATTGTTTCATGATTGATTGATTGTTTTGTCAAGTTGCAAATTGGTAGAACTTCTAATCACATCTATTGCTAGTTTAGGGTTTATTATACGCAAAAGTGATATTCCTTGAATACAAGTAGCATAATATGATTATAGTTTGTAGTGATATATTCTTATGATCATATGTGAATCGTAACCTTTGTTAAATTGAATTAGTGCGCTTTCCACGTTCGATTGCTTTGATTGGCCTGATTTCATAGAACTTAACGCATCTAGGGAATTAAACTTGATTAGTGCTTTTACACGTTAGGTTGTTCCTTTAGGTAGAATTCATATTCGCATCTTTTAATGTGTTTGTTGATGGCATGAGGAGATTTGCGGGATATTCTTGCGATCAAGGTATTCTAGGGTCTTTGATATAAGTTGAGATTAAATATCAATTCTAGTTATTGTGAAAAGCATGTTAGTGAATGAAAACGAAATCCTTAACCAATATCTCTTCTATCTTATTTGTTTGCTTATTTTCTTTATTTGTTTTATTTAGTTTATTATATAAAAAAATCACAAAACTACCGGTGTTATTTATAGGGAACCTAAACAATTTGACAACCTAGACCTCTCTGTGGGATCGATCCTTTCTTGCCCTTGCTATATTTTATATTTTGAGTAGTAAGAAAGTGTAATTATATTTGTGTCGCTTACGACAGCGGTCAATTTTGGCGCCGTTGCCGGGGAGGCAGCGGTTGTTAATTGTTTTTGGTTTCTTATTTTTTGTATTTAGTTTTTGTTTTATTTTTTCTTATTTTCTCGGGTTTTAACCGGTTTGAGAATTATTTCAAAGCTAATTTCTATGGAAGGAGCATATTGGAACAACGGATGCGGTTTTCAACCTCAACAATATGATAACTACCAATTCCATGGGTATAATCAAAACCAATTCATTGGTTATGACCAATATTCCATGGAACCTTATGGTTTTCCTCAACAACCTTATGGCGGGGAACAACCACAAGGATGGGAGGATTCTTATGCTTGTGAACAAAAAGTCTCTAATTTTATAGATAAAGTTTCCACCTTTTTACAAGAGGAATTTAAAAAAGCTAAAGAGACTACAAACGAGCAACTCCAAGAACTTCGTGAAGGTATGGATAACTTGCGAAGAGACATTGATCAATACAAGGAAGATATGGATAATTCTAATGTGCATATGGTTTGTGATGAATATTTGATTGATGTTAATGTTGAAAAAGGCGAATCTTTGGGGACTTTTGTTGATAATTGTGTAGTTAACTCAACTCTTGATCGTAATAATGATCATTCACCTATTCAAAAGGATGAGTTCGAGATTAACAACACTAATTTCAGCGAGGAACAATCTTATGTTGACTATGATAGTGACGGTGATTATGATACATTGCTTGAAACAACTCATGGTGACATCTCCGAGGAGTCTTTTTGGGATCAAGATGAAGATGAAGAGGAATATGTCGACACTTGTGTAGATTACTCAAGCATTGATCTTAATAATGATCAAGAGCCTATTCAAAGGGTGGAGCTTGAGGATGATGCATTTTCTAGTGTTCTAAAAAAGTTTCTTATGATAAAATTTGGATCCACAAAAGAGTATGTGCCTTACAACAAAAAGGAGGAATATGTTGAGAATGAGACCGTTATGACCAATATTGTGGAAGACCCAATTGAGCTTGCAAATGATTGTAATGATGATGTTTATGTCGAGACTTTGGTTACGGCGAAACTAGGACGAAGAATGGTTGCAAGGTTTAATAGAGGACCATGATATAAAAGAGGTGAATAATTCACTTGAGTTTTTCAAAGATGAAGAGGATTCCGTAATACAAGAGATTGTGAAAGGTTTATCTAACCCTTTGCCTATTATTTCTTCTCCTTTACCTCTTATTGGTTTGAATGTATGTGCTTCGAGAATATTGTTGACTGACTTTGTTTCTCGTTTTCCGCCATTAGAGACACTTGATTCTCATACTATGCAGGTTATGGAACCAGAAACCGTGGGGGTACCCGACTTCTATATTCTTTATACACTTCCATGTGTGGACAAGAATAAGTGTGGGGGAAGCTTTTATCGGTTCATAGCTTTACTTTTGCTTTATGTTACTAATATTTGTGTGAAGCTAGTGTTTGCAAAACAGGTTCTATGGACGGATCCCCAACTTTTCAGATTATTGGTGTATGGGGAATGAATCTTACAAGAAGCTAAGTCGGGCCGTCGACTTTAAAACAAGCGCTTAGTGGGAGGCAACCCACCGGTTTTGTATCTCTTATCCTTTTGCTTTTTATTTTTGTTTCGTTTATTTATTTTTTACTGTTTTCAGATCATATTTGCATCCCTATGTTTAATTTCATTGAGTCCGTAATCTATCTTAGAAGAGAATTATGCCGAATACCTTTTCGTCAGAAAATTTCAGACTGCGCGTAGTTCAGTCCAGAGACCATAACTGTCAGACCGTTTATCAAAACACTGTGAAATTTTGACACTGTGTAGAAAACACGTAGGCGAACAACTTTTGTGAAATGGAGTTTTTCCAAATTCCTTACCAATTTGCACAGTTTTTGCGTTTTATCTGCTGTTACGTCAGAATTCAGAACTTTCGGTTTTACACATTGAGGACAATGTGAAGTTTAAGTGTGGGGAGCATTTATATGTTTGTTTTTGACACCATTAGTGGATGGAACCATTTTGAATGCAGGAGTTGAGGAACCAATTAACTAAAAGGGAAGAATATAGCTCAAATCACAAATTAACATGATAGTTGTTACCATATCTCGGAATATCACCATATCACATTCTATTTTTATTTTTCCATATTTATCTATTGTTCTCTAAGTGCTTTGGTGGGTCACTAAAAATCGACGTGTTATTACTGCTAGGATGAAATAGAGTGGTTGAGTTACTAGAAAAAGAAAAAGAAAAAAAAAAAAAAAAAAGAAAAAGAAAAGAGAAAAAGAAAAAAAAATTGAAAAAGAAAAAAAAAAAAGGACCGATCAATTAGACCAAAACGGAATAAAAAGACACTTGGGAATAGCAAGTATGTGTGAAACGTAGTCCCTGTCTCCGTCGCCTAAACAAGCGTGGAATGCAGGATCCAAGGCAACTATCATGTACTTGCTGACAAGAAGCATGCGCTTGGATCCAAAAGATCTAATCATGCCGTCTAAAAAAAAGAGAAGTTGGATCCAGTTTGATCCAATCATAAAAAAAAGAGAATAAATTATTATTGTGTTGAATAAAGTCACTTTTGGTTCCCTTGTATATGCCAATTGATTTGATGTAGCATTCAGCACTAAGTAGCTCAATCCAATAGGATTAGGTTCATCTTAGCAAAGACCTTGAGACAGATATGGGAAACATCGAACACTTGTGAATATTCGCCAACATCTACATCTTTATCCATCTTCTTAATCTTTTCATTGTGATTGTGGTTTGTTAGTTTCCGAGTATTGTGGCTTGTTCAACTATCTAAATAGAGTTTATTTACTAATAATTGAATTGAATTTGCAAGGTACCTCCTCCTGTAGTCAATTTGGATTCGTTCATTGATTTGTCACGAATAGACGAAGTTTGAAATATAGGTTTTGTAGGTAGATCTCTAGTAAACCTTCACGAGACTATAACTCGTCCACTAGGGACACCTAGGGGTTTAAAGGCTTGTTATTTATGCTAAAATTAACCGTAGCCTCGACGACACGGAGTTGTTGTATTTTTATTTTTGTTTTGTTTGATTTGCTCGAGGACTAGCAAAGTCTAAGTGTGGGGGAATCTGATAGGTGTAGAATACACCGTATTTAATATCTAGTATTTATGCTTTCTTTGCGAGTTTTCTTGTAAATTATGTATCTTATGTGTGCTTTTGAGTTTATTAGGTGCAATGGAGTCATTTGGAGCAAAAAGACCCAGTGGAACTCGTTCAAATACAAGATTTCTACTTTTCATTGTGTAGAGGACGAGAAGATGAAGACGATGGCGAAAGAATGGAGTCATTCTGAGTTCGTATGAAGAAGTTATGGGCAAAACAAGAACTCATAAGCAATAAGGGCAAGAGTGTCATTTCACAGGCATGTGCTATCTGGAGCCCAGTCACGGTTAAGGGCCAACTCTATTTGAAGGAACACTATCCAGAGTCGAGTCACAGGTTAAGGGCTACCATTTGGTGGCTGTACCCAAGTACAGTTGGGTGCAAATACGATCCCACTCGATTAGACCTCGGTTAGGTCGAGAAAGCCATTTCCCAATTCGTTTCTCTTCTTATCTCTCATTTACAAATCGATGGAGAACGGCGGTTGTAGGAGAAACAATGATCGAGAATCAAAGAAGAAGATAAATCGTTGATATCAATTCGAGATGGGAGAAGAATGGAGTGTTTTGGTGACGATTAAAGAGCCGGTTGTTTAAGTTCAACAATAGTGAAGAAGACATGAAGCTTGAGTTGGGGTTGAGCAAATTTGGGGATTGTGTTGATATAAATTGGAATTGGGTTCGATTGGTGGAGAATTAGGGCAAGGATCAAAATGGGTTTCGTCTGAATTTGATTTTGAAGAAGGGTATGAGCATTTGCAGCAGAATGGTGCTTGCTGCCATGGGAAGGAAGTGTAAGTTGATGCAGAGAAGATGGGTTGCTCTTGGATTGATGCCTGCCTGGTTAATTGAAAGCTGGTGGTTATGTTCAGGTGGGGATGTTGATATGCTGGTGCTTTTGAGCAGTTGTGGTTCTGGTGATGTTGAGAGCTGTTAGTGATGATGATATGGCAGCAAATGTGGCTAAGTGAAGTTGGGGAGTATGCATAAACTGGTGCTGTTATGAGCTGCGGGGATTGATTCAGAGTGGGATGATTGAGATGGTTTGCGGTGGCGTCATGGTGATAAGTGCAGATGGAAGAGATTGTTGGTGGTTGAAGTTACATTGTTATGCCAGTAGAGATTTGTGTGGGATGCAGGAAATTATGTTAGAAGAAGGCATAGCCAGAATGGCTAGAATTGTTTGGATGAAGCACCATCCTGGTGCATGACGATTTCAAAGATATGCATTGGCTCGAGCCAAGGCCAAAGTCACTCAATCACCTCAGGGCGTGACTAACTCACAATCTGACCGAAATGACTCTGTGACTCTCCCCGACTCGCATGCGGGTGAGTTAACCCGCTGACCTTGACCCGATTTGACCCGATTGAGTTGGACCGTTGACCGGTGACCGGTTTGACTTTGCCGGTCACCTGAGCTGATTTCGACGACTTTTCCGGTGGGATTCCGGCCATAATCCCAGTTTTCCGGCGAGCGTTTTTGGGACAGAATTTCTACACTCAAGTTCTCTCCATGGTGGGCCGGTGAATTTCCAACTAATGGACTTCGAAGACAAAACCTAGTTTTGGAAGGAGTGGAGCTATATAAAGAGAAGACTTTTATTATCTATGGGATATCTTTTATCTTACCACGTTTTATTTTTTCCTCTACTTTATTCTAGGGTTTTTAAACATGAAGTCACTTCTCTTTCTTCTTGTGATGAACTCCATGAATATGAGTACCTAAGTTTATTATTGGTTATGGAATAGTTGGATTTCACATAATATGATTCTTTGATTCAATATATTAGTTTTGTCTCATAATTATCGTTTGCAATTCTCTGAAATATTGTTTCATGATTGATTGATTGTTTTGTCAAGTTGCAAATTGGTAGAACTTCTAATCACATCTATTGCTAGTTTAGGGTTTATTATACGCAAAAGTGATATTCCTTGAATACAAGTAGCATAATATGATTATAGTTTGTAGTGATATATTCTTATGATCATATGTGAATCGTAACCTTTGTTAAATTGAATTAGTGCGCTTTCCACGTTCGATTGCTTTGATTGGCCTGATTTCATAGAACTTAACGCATCTAGGGAATTAAACTTGATTAGTGCTTTTACACGTTAGGTTGTTCCTTTAGGTAGAATTCATATTCGCATCTTTTAATGTGTTTGTTGATGGCATGAGGAGATTTATGGATATTCTTGCGATCAAGGTATTCTAGGGTCTTTGATATAAGTTGAGATTAAATATCAATTCTAGTTATTGTGAAAAGCATGTTAGTGAATGAAAACGAAATCCTTAACCAATATCTCTTCTATCTTATTTGTTTGCTTATTTTCTTTATTTGTTTTATTTAGTTTATTATATAAAAATCACAAAACTACCTAAGTTATTTATAGGGAACCTAAACAATTTGACAACCTAGACCTCTCTGTGGGATCGATCCTTTCTTGCCCTTGCTATATTTTATATTTTGAGTAGTAAGAAAGTGTAATTATATTTGTGTCGCTTACGACAGCGGTCAACTGTTACGCCTGTTTCGTTCGTGGGGCTACTGCACCTGCTTGATCGAACGTGTACTTGATGTGCCTGTTTTGGTTAATCGTGGGTCTGATGCGTCTGCTTGATCGGACGTGGGACCCGATATAAGCATGCTTGATTCGAACATGGGCAGATGTGCATGCTTCGATCAAACATGGGACCACCGTGTACATGTTTCAAACGTTGGCCATGTCCTGTGCCTACTTTGACCGTACGGTTGATGTACTTGCTCGAGTGTCATCTTGCTACTTCGACCAAACACCGAGCCAGTAACTTGACTAAACACCTGACTTGATGCTTTGACCAAACACCGCCTTCTTTTGCTTTGCTCGAATGTGGGACCCGATGTGAGCAAGCTTTTTTTTTTTTTTTTTTAAAATGAAATTTGTGTGCTCAAATGTAAATGTGGGTCCTGTAGAAAGCGTTGAAGCGGCTTTCGGAGCGGTGGCCGGAGAGCGTTGAAGTGTTAGAGCCGAAACGCCTTCTTCTCGGAGAGAGCTTTGATTTGGGACGGATGTGTGCCGCTTCGACCAATCTGGGGCTTGGATTAAGTGGGACCCGCCGCGTTCTCGATCGAACGTCGACCACTGTGTTTACGACTGGCCTAGCCTGTGCGTGCGTCCTCTTTTTATTCGAATACCAGCCTTGTGACTTTGATCAATACGGACTTGAAACTTGAGCAATACCTGGACTTGTGACTTGATCAACACCGGACTTGAAACTTGAGCAATACCGGACTTGTGACTTGATCAACACCGGACTTGAGACTTGAGCAATACCGGACTTGTTACTTGATCAACACCGGACTTGAGACTTGAGCAATACCGGACTTGAGACTTGAGCAATACCGGACTTGTGACTTGATCAACACCAGACTTGAAACTTGAGCAATACCGGACTTGTAACTTGATCAACACCGGACTTGAGACTTGAGCAATACCGGACTTGTGACTTGATCAACACCGGACTTGAAACTTGAGCAATACCGGACTTGAGACTTGAGCAATACCGTTGTTTGGACCCAATACCAGCCTTGTGTACTCCAACGTAAATGTGTGTTCTGTCGTGTGTGACTACACATCTCACGCGTTTTTTATACAAGTACTGACTCATGTCTTTTATTGTAGAATGAAGAAAAGAACTCCTGTTGAGATGTCTTCTGGGGATAATGCTTGTGCCAAGTCAGGAGGTGTTGACAGCTTCAACGATATGTCGAACATTGATGATGAGTTGTTCACCGCGCCCTTTCAACTATATGAAAATATCCGTTCCGCAAGATAACCCTTCTCCTATCGACTTCAAGGTTTTTCATGCTCCGCTGGGCCCTCATGAAATATGGATGAGACGTATGTTGAGAAATGAGTACATCAAAGATAACTTGACCAGAGCGCAGATTATTGATGCATCTTGAGTGTTGAAACGGCTCGAGAGGATGTTAAAGTGGTTTCTGGTGCGAACGTTGAGGTGAATCCTGGAGAGAGTTTTGAAGAAGGATTCTGAAGCGAACGTGGGTCCCGGAGAGAGCGTTGAGGCGTCTCTTGAATAGACCATTGAAGCAGCTTCTGCTAGAGGGAGCGTTGAAGTGTTTCCCTCTTTAGTTCGATTTACCCTTGTGAATTCCATGCTTCTTGACTAACCATCTCTCTCATGTTGAAGAATTCCCTGACTGACGGTGAAGGAACTTCATGCTGAGCCTCAGTCCCCAAGCTTGGTTTACATGGTTTGTTCGTAGTGGTTGTTGTCGAGCCATATATGGAATATCTTGGACATTGTTTCATCATTGTGGGAGTCGTGCATGTGGTACTGGAGTTGGAGTTGACGTAAGGCGCAGGATGTTGTATCCCGGTGGTTTTCCTCTTGCCGCTTGTGGAACCGCTACGTAAGGCTAAAGGTTGTATCGCTGTTGGTGAGATATATGCCCCTACAAACATTATGAGGCTCTTCATTACCGGCAGGCTGGTTCTTTCTATCGGGGCATATGTTATTGTAGATGAGCGTTCAACGGACTCCGAGGATGACCAAAAGCGCGGATTCTCCAACATAGCATGATCGACATGTACCACTATCTCGATAAAGTGACTCGCCGGATCTTGTTCGACCACCTGTCGATAGAGTGACTCGCCCGGATCTTGCTCGATATGAAGCGTGGACATCGTTATCTTCTTGAGTCTGCTCCCTTGAGGTATCGGCTCCAGTGGAAGATTGCCGTCATAGAGCGTTGATACGTTGTACCGGCATTCTTTAATCCAAATGGAAGTATGGTATGATAAAAATTTCCGAGAGGAGTTCGAAAAGCTATCTTACTTGCATCATGCTCGTACATCCTTATCTGGTTGTAGCCGCTACATCCATCCATGGAGGAGAACATGACGTGTCCGTGTCTGGTTGCATCTACTAACATGTCGATGTTATGTAGAGGAGGATCGTTTTTGGAGCAAAGCCTGTTCAAGTCTCTGAAGTCTATGCAGCACCTGATCTATCCATTTTCCTCGTGTCTGAACTGCAACTATTTAACCGACTTGGATCCAGGTATGACATGTAGATGATGGGTGACCAATTTTCATCTAAATCCGGCATTTCTTCATATCTCCAAGCGAATATGTCCTGGTACTCTTTGAGAAGTTCCACGAGCTTCGTGCGTTTATCTGTATACAAGGTTGAGCTGATGGAGATAGGCCTAGGAGATTCCTCAACGATTTCAATCTCATCAGTTGTGGAGTTGGTGCCATCTTGCAGATGTTGTGGAGCATCTAGCACTTGTTTTTGTGGTTCGTTGCTGTTGTAGCATTCCATTGGGTGGAGAGACTGGTGTGATCTCCCCGCTAATTGATAATGGCAAGTCGGTATACCGTTTTCCCATTCTCGGTCACGACTCGCCACAAAAGTTCGTTCCCTCTTCGTGTGAACGTGGGTCGTGGCTTCACAGGATGGAGAAGAATGCTTCGTCAGCAAAGATGCATCGTGGGTTTTAGCCCTCAATGATGCAAGCCGGTCTTCTTCCTAAATTGACGCCCACGGAAGACGCTCCTGTGTAGATAAGGGCCGTCTTGAACTCTGAATCCTTGATGCGTGCGGTGACATGTAGGGCACGGTCGTGACCTTCCTCTGGTTGATTGCAGCAAAACGTCTCCGCACGCTGATTCTTCGAGAGGTGTGAAAGTTCGCATAAACTTTCCACTAGAGAAACCGCTTCCCCATCCACCTACCTGGGTTCATAGTGAAACTATTGACTTGAGGAGGATCGTTGTGAGGATCAGTCCCAGTGTAGGAGTCTCCATGATAGGACCGCTCATATCGATGTCGCTTCTTTGATCGAGTCCATGGAGGTCCGCGCCGGCCAAGTACCTTCTCCTGCGTTGAATGGGTTCCTTTTTTCTCTAGGGGCTGCGCGCTCTTGTGGCAATCGATCGATTAATGTCTTAAGAAAAGTGAGTACCTCTTTCTCGAGTTGCGGCCATATCCGTTTGAGTCTTAGCAAGAACTTCATGCTTCTCCATCAAGTCTGCAATGGTAATGGGGATGGTCCTCCTATCGTCCCTCCGGATCCTCGTCCTGATGAAGGAGTGGAAGTTGTTTCTCTGGTGACTACCAGAGGTGTTACACTTGATGAGATGCCGGGATTTGCGGCTGCTCTGGCTCTGGTGATGGGAGGTGTTACACTTACTGGAATATTTCCTGCTACGGTGCTGATGGTAGAAGTGACAGCTCCACGAGATGTATTGACCACGGTAGCTCCACTGACAGGTACTTCGACACCAGGATTGTTATCCACACTAGCTCCAACGAATTGATTGCTGATCCAGACCTTAATTCCACCATCTTGAAATGAATTGTTGATTGAATTGATTCTAAGATCTACCCTTTTAAAATTGATGAAATTGAATCGGATTGGAAGAAATTGACTTTAAAACCGAGAGATTAACCTCCCGCCGCCGTGGTCGCCAATTGTTTATGGGTGAAAACTATTCTGCCCGGATTTGGTAATTTGGGGTGTGTGGATGAGGAATGAATCTAAACCCTAAACAAATGCACTGCGCGGGTGAGTGCTTGTAGATTCGGAAATCAATGCAGGCAAGTCCGGCCTAAACCAAGAAATGGCCGTTCCATTTGTTGTTTCGGTCACAAAGTGAATGAGATGGGGTTGATCTTAGGGAGGGAAGCGAAGAAGGTGTTGAGATTGTGAAGGTGTTGGCTTGCTTATGACTTGTAACGAAAGGTGAGCAGGCTTACGATTGATGCAAGCTGCTCGGTGTTTTTGAATACGTTTTGTATTAACACTTGGTTTCGTTTCGTGCGGACTTGTGTTGTTTTTTCTCCTGTCTGGAAAATAGGGAGGAGAACCTATTTATACAAGTCATTTTAGCCTTATTCACGTCTCTCGTGGGAAGTGGAGGAAGTGGAGTGATGTAGTAGTGGAGGTGTGTGTTGGTGTTACACGACCAGTCTTGCCCACTTCTCCTGTCATCTCTAACCGTCCATGACTTCCCCGACACGTTCTTGTGATGGCACGTTGCACGCCGCACGCCGTAAACCGCCGCACCAATACCCTAGTATGTATCCCCCCCAGTTTGTGACATGATTGATGTCTCGAGTGTGTGGATCGTGGGACCCACAAAAGGTAGCATGTAATGCTAAATTGAATAACTGCGTTATTCAGGAAGTTGATACTTGTGAAGTATCATGTGTATTTTATGCGAGTCTTTGCATCATGGTGTGGTAGAGTGATGGGTGGTGATTACCATGACGCCTCACCGACCAATTAACTCCCGACTGGGTTGTATAACCAAGCCGATGAAGTTGGACGGACGAGATGATCTTTGAGACACTCATCTACGACCGTTGATGGAATTATGGTTTTGAAGAGGTGCGCAAGCATCATTCCTCAGCTTGGTCCAATCCAAGCTTGGGAGACAATTTTGGCCAGGCCGATCGTACATGCGTGTAGACGGCATGGCCAGTGCAGGCATCCATACCCCATTACCTCACGAAAGTATGATCTGGGACACTCAATTCGTCCGGTGAAGTTGAGTGGTCGAGATCAATTTGTGACAGAAAACTAGTGCCGCAAGAGCCGCACATCACGCCATCTTCAGGCGAGCGTTCCAAGACAACCAATTCTTGGTCGGTCTTGGTCGATCGGTCTGGAGTGTAGGTGGTAGGATGGTGTTCACGCCTATACCTGATCGTCCCCATGAAAACGTGATCTAAGCCACTCAAATCGTCCTGAAGTTGAGTGGTCGAGATCGGTTGCAATTTGGGAAGTGTGACCACGCAAGTTTGGACGCGCGTTTTGGGATAGCCAGGCATGATATGCCTTGGCCGATCAGGTGAGGGGATAGACGGGCCCACGGTGGTCATGCTGGTATGACCGGACCTTCTTAATGTAATCTGGGACCCTCCATTCGTGCTCGGGAGAAGATGGACGCTCGTGATGCTCAAAACCCTAATTTTGGGTTTCACGGCCGTGCGTCATGCTCTGTTCGGGCGCACGACCGATGACCAACCATGGTTGGTCTGACCGATTGGTCGAGCATGTAGGCGGCCCACGATGATTGTGTTGACATGCTCTGGGCCCTTTGAATCTACATCTACGCCCTCCATCTATACCTGCGAAGATGAATGGTTGAGGCTGTTTTGCGACACATGTAATATGCCACAAACCCTAATTTAGGGTTTTCCCGTCCATACGCTCTCGGTTTGGACGTTTTGGCAAGCTATGCCAATATTTTGGGGAGGCCGACCATGCGGGGTCCGCGTTGGTTCGGCAGTGAATATTCCATACCTGCTTGGAGGTTATGGAATTTGATCTGGGCCATCCAATCACGCTGGTGAGGTTGGATGAACAAGATCATATCCGGATGATACGGACAAATCGGATGCTCAATCGGGCTAGTATAACACCGAGAGTTCTCAATCGGGCTAGTATAACACACCGAGAGGTGCAACCTTTATCATGGGTATTTCGTACATGCTTTCATTATAATTCTTGGAGGTTCGTGTTGCTCTCAGCAGACAACACTCAGCCGTCATGCCGCACTTATAATGAGTACAGGAAATACAAGGCTGCTCACGCATTAATTAATAATGCTATAAATTCACAGGGTATATGGGATTGTTGCTACATGCTCCAACCTGGATGAATTTCATGTATTCACAGAATGGGATTGTTGCCACATGCTCCATTCTAGGAGAATTAGTAAAGTATCCAACACTTATTAATGGCTTTACCTTTTACAAGATGTCAGCGCATGATTTTATGATTTTTTACAATTTTAACCTTAAATGAAAATCCACCATCAACACTTCGATATTTTATGCAGAATCAAAAGCTTTGTTAAAGGCATCTACATGGTAAGCGAAAACACCTTGTCAAGCGTGTCCACAGTAAGGGACTGCAAAGCATTGGTAAATACAATCAATAAGGTAAGCAAGGATTCTCCTTCGAGTGTGGAAAACACCGTACATGAAGCTTCCACGATTCTGAAAAAACTTCCACAAGCAAAAGTCAAGTATATAAGTAGAAAGCATACCTTAGTTGCGGACTACATAGCTAACGAAGCTCGAATAAAGAGACTCCAGCACATGTCAGCCCAACTACAACAAAGATTTTTAAAATCAAGTGTTATCTCCAACATTTCCGATAAAATAAACTTGTAAACTTATTGTACTATGTTTTCTAGTTAATAAAATGGGGTATTTCCTCCCCTCTAAAGATCACTATTTGCAACCTCCACTAAAAAGATTCAATTGTCAATACCTCTCCTCATTAGTTTTCTATCCAATTTTAGTTAGCTGATTCAGCAATGGTGCACGTGTGACAAATATAAAAATACTTTGGTGAATTTCTCAAACTACTATCTCCTTATTCGTTAGTAATTGCAATATATTAGCATAAGGATATTTTGGGTAGTTCATTAAAAATATTTTTGTCCTTGCAAGCATACATTGATTTACTGAAGGTAAAGAAGAACATATATATGGGATCCTAATCCAGATTCGGAAAATACATCCACGCGGACTCAAAGATTAAGCACCAAAGCTTGTGAATTTTTGCTCAATACATCATCAAACTTAGCCTCTAATTATTTTTTTAATGCAAAAAAACTACTTCATTCACACCATAATATTACATAACTTCTAGCTAACCTTCCATTCATCCCTTATCATTTTTTATCATCTTTTCGAATTCTCCGGGGATGTTACACCAAAATTCAAAGGAGGAACTTCTAGCTGACCTTCCTTTCATCCCTTATCATATTTTCAAATTCTTCCGAGATGTTACATCAAAATTCAAAGGAGGAATTGTTAGCTATTACATAGGCTATTTTATTAGTTGTATTTTTTTACATGACCAGACGAAAGGGAGGTAGCTAAATGCCTTATTTCATCTACATATCCTCGATTCATCCAGTGAACCACATGATTGACATTTTAGATAATGTTTTGTAACTTCTAAATTTTGTTTTGCATTTAAAAAGCCTCAACCTCAACATTAATATACAAATACTCAACACAGAAGAATGGATTTCCATGGGCTCAGAATCCAAATTCGGAAAATACTTCCATATGTATAGTGCAGTCACATATAGTCTCGTATGACCGGTCCGCATAGTGGCGCACAATTATGTTGCGTTACGGAATTTCTAACCTGGCAGATGGAGCTGCACAATCCGACGATGTAGCGCCAACATGGCTGAGACAAGAAAGGTTACTTGGCACATGCAACATTATGCGATAGTGTTGCATATCCTTATTCAAAGTTAGCCCAGCTCAAGGAAGGAATAAAGGATGAGATGCAAAGTCATGGAATAAAGGAATAAAGGAAAGACTTTGGCATGGTCCTAAACTTTGGCCAAGGCTTGGATTGTGCATGTGCATTAATGGTGATGCCAAATACGCCATCGGTGATTATTGCTCGTCAAATGAGATACAAGTGATGCAAGTGACATGCTCGCAAGTGAGCGTAATGATTATGCATCACAGAGTTGCAGGCCAAGTCAGTACTTCGCCGTAATGGTGCAATGCGAAGCCATAATAGCGCAAGATGAGTGGCACGAGCATGCCAAACATTGGCATTGCACGATGTTGCGAGACTTGAGTTCAAGTGCCAGATACGAGTGTGTGTGCATCATACGCATGCCAAAGTGGAAGAGCAAGTTAGAGACGGTTACAAAGGAGTTTTGTAACCGAGTTTGGCATATCCTAACCATTGAAGACAGGTGTGGTTCCATTGTGCAAGCCATCACCAAAGCTAACAGTTAAAAAAGTGGAACTGGCAGTTAGGGAACTGCCCATGGACAGATGGTTGTTCATGGGGCGTGCAACAGAGTTGCATACGGATTGGCCCTGGCTTCTTGGCATTATAAATAGCCAGAGAAGCTTCACAAATCAGGTTGTTCAATAGTTCGAGTGTTGAGGAACCACATTGCAGTAGAGAGCGAGTTTGTTGTAGGCTTAGAGAATAAGCTTGTAGGTCCATTGGTTGGACGATTTTGTATCTTCCCCTTAAGCTAATAAAAGTGAGTTGTTGTCTTATACGTTTGGCTTTGGTTTACTGTTGATTCCATTATACTCCCCCAATTCTGTGAAGCATAAACATGGCAGGAACCTCTTTGTAGTATGGGCTACATTGTTTGGTAGATAAAATCTGAGTAAGACTTCCGTTGCATACTCTTGGTAGAGTTGGTTGTTTGCATTGGTGCAAACTTATAAGGAAATTTGAAAATACAAGTGGGTGATAAGAGATCACTCAACCATTGTATTGCTTAGGTTATACCTTCGCGAAAAATTGCTTGGAGCATTTGAAGGCGTGACAATACGGGTATCAGAGCACATATTGCTCTGTTTTGGCTTTGTGTTGGAAGATTTTCTCTGTTTTGCGCGAGTTTAGTTGCTAAAATTGTTAAATTGTAATGGCTGGTAAGAAGAGTTTGATGGATGCCTTAATTGATAGGGTAGCGGATTTGGAAGACAGGGATTGGTGAAGAGGTGCGCCATCCTAATGATTCTACGATTATGGATCGCATCCAAGAGTTGGACAAGCATGTTGCTGATATGTTTTGTGGCAGGCCGTGCAGTGCAACTAAGAAGCATGAGGATTTGGAAGGCCAAATCAATGCTGGTAAGACCATGTTCACATGAGCCTTGAAAAAAATAACTGATGAGTTAAGTGTCTTAAGGCGAATGGTGAGTGTAATTGGTTCAGATCAAGCTACTGCAGGTGGTAGTGGCGGTGACTTTACGAAGATTAAAGTCCCATAACCTAAGGCGTTTTACAGCGCGGAGATGCGAAGGCATTGGAGAATTTCATGGGACATGGACCAATACTTCAAGGTCGCGGAACCCCTAAGAACAAAAGGTTACTCTCGTTAGCATGTACACGGAGGGTGATGCGGGTTATGGTGGAGAACTAGAACCGATGATGACCTTCTGTCAGTCGTCCAAGTATCATGACATGGGATGTCATGAAAGATGAATTGAAGAGTCGATTGCGGCTTGGTTAGCCGAGAGAGAACTTGCGTAAGGCTGAGGTATACCGGTACACCACGGGAATACGTGAAAGAGTTTTCGTCTCGATGCTAGATATTCGCAACATGTCCGAGGAAGACAAGTTGTTCAATTTTACATCCGGTTTTGCAAGCATGGGCTCGAGTCGAAGTGTGAAGGCAAGGTGTCAAAGACCTACCTTCGGCCATTGCAATCGTGGACACCTTGCTGATTTTAGATCGATCAATACCTCAACTGATGCTAATAGGAAGGGCAAGGACAAAAAAACCAGAAGTGTAAGGACAAAGATAAGAAAAGTTCTGAGGCCAAGGAGAAAAGTTATCAAAGGGATGATAGTTTGGTTGCGAAGAACAAGGCTGGTGGTGGTTGTTTCTTATGCAAGGGTCCTCACCTTGCACGTGATTGTCCAAAGAAAGAAAATTGTCCGCAATCGTCACTGAGTGTAGTGGTGACAAAGAAGAAACTGATCAAGTGGAGCATGTTAATCCTATTCAACTATGCAACATAGTAGCACAAACGGAAGCAGTACAGCATGGGCCGAGTGGCGCTGGCCTGGTTTATGTGAAAGTTGGCGTACACAATCATCGTCTATGGGGCATGGCAGATACAAAAAGCGTCGCATACCACATGAGCTTGTCATTGGAGAGTACTTGGGTTTGGAAGAATATCAGGCTGGTCACTGCATGAAGACAGTGAATGATATAGCTAAGCCAATCAAGGGGATGGAAGTGGGGAATGTTGAAGTTGGAGAATGGTGTGGCCAGATCAGTGTAATGGTGATGCATCTCAATGACTTTGAGATGATCCTTGGTAACAACTTTTTCAAAGAAGCAGAGGCAACAGTGATGCCTCACCTTGGCGGGATTTTCATACAAAGTCCAAGTGCACCTTGTTTCGTGAAAGTTGTAAGGAAAGTTAGTCCGGTTGACATGAAGTGTGACATGGGAAAGGCAAGTGAGTTTGCTCTTGTCCGCTCGTTCGAAGAAAGCTTAGCTGAGATTCATATGGAATTTGGATATCCTATGGATCTTAGCATCCCTTGTTCATTGTGATTAGCGCATGTATGAAGCGGGGCATTGCATTCTTTGTTTGCAAGTGCACAACCCGCAAGTTTGTTTGAAGTAGTGATATTTTGGCATATTATCTGTTTGTTGTTTCTGTTTTCAAGTTAAGTTGGGTGTTGCTAATCTTACGGTCTTTGAAGATAACACACTTTAGTTGGTGTATTTTCTTTGGTAATGTATTTGCTTTCGGTAAGGCCGAGTGTTGGCCAGTGGTGTAATGGGAATGGTCCATATGTTTCTTATGTAAGGCTGGTGTAATGAATGAAGGAGGTGTTTAAGCAAAAACCTTGTCTCTTTTTGCTTAATGTTAAGCTAAGTTCATTGGGGAAGCACTACAAGTATACTTAGCCAAAGTATACAATAAGAAACACTGAAAGCAAAACCAAGCGAGAAGTAAAGTTGGTGGCATAGGCGAGTTTGCTGTTGAGAGAGTTACGTAGAAGTGCGACAGTATTTGGCAGCGATAGCATGGAGTAACGCAACAAGAATGAAGATGTAAGTCCATCAAGCATATGAGTTAAGAGTAACTCATAGTTAGGAAGAACATGATGTTGTTTTTCCGCTACATTAAAGCGTAACAGTTTGAAAGAACAAGTGAGGCCTTGTTAGTTTCAAAGGCGCGTGAAGAGGAACCCGGTCTCTAGAGAGACGTTGTGATGTCACAGGTTTCCTAAGTCATGGCTAATGTCATGCATTTCAGTTGAGCTTACACAAGAGTGTTGCAAAAAGATTGAAGAACACTTAGTCTACAGTAAGAAGACTGTTGAATTGCAAAGGTGCAATGTCAGTCGGAATTGAAGGCAAGTAAGCTAAGTTATGCACATCAGGGTGATGTGTTAGCTATTTGGCGTGTACACTTAGGCACGAAATGGCTTGAAGGAAAAATTTGTGCTGATGCAAGAGGCATGGCAACAGTTGCAAGTAGCATTTGGGTGTTGAGATGTGAACGAAGTAGAGATTGAAGCATAGTCGACGATGTGACAATGATGCTGGAATTCATAGGCTCAATGACAAAGCAAATAAATTAAGTGGCGGCATAAAGCACTAGGCAGAAGTTTTGGCAAGGTTAAAGGCCAAACAAAGTTCTTGATTTAAAGAGAATGGCTCAGATGCGTGCAAGGCCAAGGAAAGTTCAGTAAAGGCTGAACTGATGTTGCATTCAACGAGGACGTAATTTGTAACCTGGCAGATGGAGCTGCACAATCCGACGATGTAGCGCCAACACGGCTGAGACAAGAAAGGTTACTTGGCACATGCAACATTATGCGATAGTGTTGCATATCCTTATTCGTGAGTTAGCCCGACTCAAGGAAGGAATAAAGGATGAGATGCAAAGTCATGGAATGACATTGGCATGGTCCTAAGCTTTGGCCAAGGCTTGGATTGTGCATGTGCATCAATGGTGATGCCAAACACGCCATTGGTGATTATTACTCGCCAAATGAGATGCAAGTGATGCAAGTGACATGCCCGCAAGTGAGCATAATCATTATGCATCACAGAGTTGCAGGCCAAGTCAGTACTTCACCGTAATGGTGCAATGCGAAGCCATAATAGCGCAACGCAAGCCATAATAGCGAGATTATGTAAGTGAGCATGGCATTATTGTTGAAGGCTTGGCAGAAGTGCAAGTTGAGTGGCACGAGCATGCCAAACATTGGTATGACCGGTTGCACGTTGCAATGTTGCGAGACTTGAGTTTAAGTGCCAGATACGAGTGTGTGTGCATCATACGCATGCCAAAGTGGAAGAGCAAGTTAGAGACGGTTACAAAGGAGTTTTGTAACCGAGTTTGGCATATCCTAACCGTTGAAGACAGGTGTGGCGCCATTGTGCAAGCCAGCACCAAAGCTAGCAGTTAAAAAGTGGAATCAAGCGGTTAGGAACGCCCATGGACAAATGGATGTTCATGGGGCGTGCAAATGAAGTTGCATACGGATTAGCCCTGGCTTCTTGGCATTATAAATAGCCAGAGAAGCTTCACAAATCAGGTTGTTCAATATTTCGAGTGTTGAGGAACCACATTGCAGTAGAGAGCGAGTTTGCTGTAGACTTAGAGAATAAGCTTGTAAGTCCATTGGTTGGACGATTTTGTATCTTCCCCTTAAGCTAATAAAAGTGAGTTGTTGGCTTATACGTTTGGCTTTGGTTTCTCAAGTTGATTCGATTATACTCCCTCAATTCCGTGAAGCATAAACATGGCAGGAACCTCTTTGTAGTATGGGCTACATTGTTTGGTAGAGAAAATCTGAGTAAGACTTCCGTTGCATACTCTTGGTAGAGTTGGTTGTTTGCATTGGTGCAAACTTATAAAGCTGAAATACAAAAGGTGATAAGAGATTACTGAACCATTGTATTGTCGGGTTATACCTTCGCGGAAAATCGCTTGGAGCATTTGAAGGCGTGCCAATACGCATGTTTGAAGATCATTATACCACATTAAGTGCCACAGCTTGCAATTTGGTGCTCAATATGTCAAAACTGGCCCCCTAATTAATCTTCCAAGTTTTGTTTTGCATTTACACACTAAACCCCAACTGTCATCGTACGAATTGTACAAGTGGATGGTGCCCTGGAAGTTCAGAAACAAGATAGAGGGCAACCAAACAGCTATCACGAAGATAACACCTTGGCTACCAAGGACAACAGAGTTTAGATATTTAAGTAAGAAACGAGAACTTAACTGATTTAGCAAGCAAACAGATATTTCAAAGACCAGAAAGCAAACTTCAATTTGCTATCCACATCATTTCACACTGATAAAATTTATACTGCTTATACTGAACAACAAGGAAACCTACTGATTAACATTTATTAAGTTTCAACTCAGTCGTAAATTTCAGAACAAAGAATCCAACAAATTAACACTTTTTATGTTTCAACTCAATCATAAATTTTAGAACATTCCGAATTAAAAAAATCCTAATATTAATGCCTGGTAACTTGTTTGGTTAACGACTCAAAAGGAACAGCTTCACTAGCACACCAGTTCGACAATCAACAAAAATATGTGAGAAGCGAAATAGTAACAGAAGCATAGAATATCTTTCTTCTGACTAGACTAACAAGCACAAATTTATAGAAGCATAAAAGATAAGCTTTCAATGGACATGAACTTACAATGAATTCTAGTTTTTGCCACTCTCAGAAGCATTCTCATCTTTTCCAAGAATAACGACTGCTTTCTTTAAAATGGCTTCTACAGGAAGGTGGGAATTCTCTACAGCTTTAGATACTGCCTGCCATCTCTCACCATGCTTTGGCTCTGCAGCGACGCATCTTTTCAAGACATCCCTCTGGGTCTCCTCAGTTCCATGCTGGAGTTCAAACTTGTAATACATTGCCCAGAAGTCACCAATATCTGGGGCTAGAGTCACCGCTCTGTTTAACCAGTTTCTAGCTTTGTCGACCTTCCTGTCATGCCAAAACATTTTAGCCACCACTGCAATGACATGGGGATCATTATTGCATCGTTTCAGAGCATCTGCACTTTTAGTTTTTCGCTGGGGACGTGGGACCATCTCAATTGATGTTGCCCATAGTATCCCACTTGCTGGGCACTCCTGCAATGCCTTGGCTATTAGAATCTCAGATTCCTTTTTGTTGCCATTTCGTGATTCAGCTCTAACAGCAGCAAGCCAAAGATCAGGGCTTTTTGGATTTCTCTTCCTGCCCATTGTGAGAACTGCTCGAGCTTTGCTCAGCCCATTCATCTTCTCCTCCAAACTAGCAAGTGAGAGCCAAAGAGGGATGCAGCTTGGGCAATGTTTAATTCCAGTCTCATAAGCCTCTTTAGCTTGTTCCAAGTGACCAAGTCTGTCGTCCAATTGCCCCAGCATCAACCACAACTTAAAAAATGATGGGAAGAGCTTTAGGCCTTCCTCAAGTAATTTTCTCTCCTCGGAAGCATTTCCTAATTCTCTCTCAACAATGGCTGATTTCATCCAAACTCTCTCTGTACCTCCTCTTTCTCTTGCTTTAGCAAGCAGCATTCTTGCTCTTTCCGGTTCGTGATTCTCAAATTCTAACTTGAATGCAGCAAGCCAAATCTCCTCCGAGTTAGGTATGGCAGCATAGGCCTCTTGAAGAATTGCTCTAGCAGCAGGAACGTCTCCTGCAAGCCACTTTTCTTTGGCACCCATAAGCCATAAAACCTCAGCTTGAGGCCTATAGGTTACAGCTTTACGTAGAAGAGAATCTAGTGATTCCCTAGTTCCATGGCTCTTCTCTAGTTGAGCTGCCTTAAGCCAAATACTCTTCTTAATCAGAAACACGGTAAGGGCGTGCGCATAAATAGCTCTAGCAGTTTCAATTGAACCTCTCTTCTTGCATTCCTCTGCATCCGCAACCCAAGTCCTTTTCCGATCTTCTTCTTCAACCCCAACCCCTATAGTGTTCCGAATAATAGCCTGGCAAGTAAGAACAGACCCTGCTCGTTCCGCCGCCTCAGCTTCCTTCATCCAAACTTCTCTATCAATATCCAATCCTTCTTTTTGTAAAGAACGAATTCCCCTCTCTATGATCTTCCCAACCATACCAGTATTCCCATTTGCTTCTTCAAGTTTCGCAGCAGTGATCCAAATAGCCGGTTCCTTGGTCAGTTTCTCCCTTGCCTTATTTAAGACTTTCTTTGCGTTATCATACGTCTCCAGCCTCGCAAGAGCAAGCCAAAGTTCAATATGCAATGGACAACATTCAACAGCTCTCTGAAGATATAACCTTGCATCTTCTTCATTAGATAATTCCACCACTGCTTTCCAAAGCCTAACAGAATCTGGGATGTGTTCAAGTCCTTTCCTCAGTACCTTACATTTATTTCCAACATCTTGCTCTAGTTTTGCAGCTAACATCCACAACTTTACAGAATTCGGAATTGTCTTAACACCCCTAGCAATTACACCTTTAGCTTCATCTGGATTTGAGAGCCTACACGCTTCTAACCAAACATCTTCACTCTTAGGACACTCTTCGCAACCTTTCTGTATCAATTGCCTAGCAGCTTGTATTTTCCCTGCAACTTCTTCGAGTCTGGCCGCAGCAATCCACCCTGGTGGGTGTTTTGGATTTGTTTGTATAACAGATTTAAGCAACAACCTAGCCTTCTTTATATCAGAAATCTCAGCATCACTAGTAATTTTCATGCTCTTTAAATCAGTCAAATAACCTTTTGGATCAACAACAGTTAACCCAGACACAGAATCAGACAATCTATCTAATTTCAATGACAAAACAGTACCTCTGCCTTCACCGACCGCAGTTAAATCCGTTACAGGTGTCTGCGCCCATGGAGTCTCCGTCCCACCAGCTGCCCTACTCTTGGGATCCAACGCCGTAACATTTTGTTGCTCCTGTCTAGCTTTCTCTAACAATGTATCAGGAACAGGTACAAAGGATTCAAACCTCTTTTTCTTATTCCTCCCAGAAGAATAATCTCCAATCTCAGGTATATTATCCCATTCTTGAGCTGACACCGTATGCAATTTCCTCTTCAAATCAGCAAATTGTTCTGTAATTTTAGGATTGGAAGCTCTATATTTCTCAATCTCTTCTTTCAATCTAGCTTCTCTCCTATCTTTCCTTCTTGAATCCATTCTCTCATCAATAGCTTCCCATACTGCATCCGCTTCTTTATCATCTTCATCGTATTCACCGGTCGCAAACAACCCAACATCGTTCCCTTCAAACTCATCAAATTGTTGATTCTCATCATAACCCTTTTCCTCAGTTTCATCATCTTCTGCTCCTCCTTCATCTTCCCCACCTTTCCCTCTTCCACGACCAACACCGCCTTGAGGTGGAGCACCAATAGCACCCCCACTAGTACTACCTGGAAGATCTGGTGCAGTTCTAGCTGGACCGATATCAGACCTAGTTGTAAACCCAGTAGCACCACGACCTAAACCTGCTACATAGTTAGGTGGTGGTTTTGAACTTAGAAATTCGAGTCGCGGTTTTGGTGCAACTGGTGCTTGCATTCCTCCTAGTAGCGGTATTTCGAGTGAGAGGAATGAGTTCGATTGAATCCCTAAATTGATTAGGGTTTTTTCGGAGTTTTGAGTTCCAATTAATCTACGACCAGATAAGAAGATACGTTGGAGATTTATTGGAGTGCCTGATTTTTGTTCGATTGTGAGTTGTAGGGTTTCCAAAGATGTGGAATTTGGATTCAAGTTTAGGGCTAGGGTTTTGTTTTCTAAGGTTTTCAGGAAGATCGTCATGGTTTCTTCCTTTTTTATCGCTCACAGGGTAAAAACTGAGAATAAAAGAGACGCACGATCAGATGGGGGAAGAACCGGAACCGACTTTATGCTGAAGAAAATTATCCAGCTCCTCCGTTAAAAGTTAAAACATGTCTCGTGCTGTATAACCGGAACCGACCTTATGCTTCCCGTACATACATCGATCGATAACCTAAACACCCAATCCCATCTCTCACACCACGTCGAGAGTTGCGAAAACCTCCCCTCCCATTGGCCGGTGGACGAAATCCTCGCTCCTGATTGGCCGAAATCAAAGTTAGCCCCCTTACATTTCGTGGCCGTCAATTTTTAATAGAATATGAAATCTGGACCATCGGAATAGTGGCAAAATCTACAAATATCTTTTGGGAGGGCCCGGTAGATTTATTTTTTTGGGAAAAAAAACGAGAATTACCATGTAAAAGGAAAATCAACATATACAAGTTTTTTTACGAGATTTACATGCCAAAGAAAAAAAAACTTAGAAGATCTTTAGGGTAATTATTTTTAGGAAAAGTCCAAGAATTTCCATAACAGAAATAATTTAAAAACGACATGTATTTGTTTTTAAAGCAATAAATCTTATTAATTCCCATAAAAAAGATTTTTATACAGAAATGTTGGGATAAATATTATTAATTTATATATTTTGATTTTATATGGAGTTCTTGATCTAAAAAAATAACAAACATAAACGGAAATATTTGATTTTATCACTTTTCATATTTTGATTTTTATACCATAATGTTATATTTTTACCGGGCATATATTTGTTTTTTTTTGGTTATTTTGATTTTTATACGGAAAAATATTTTAAAAGCAATCTTATTAATTTCCCTATATTGATTTTTATGCCTTTCCGTTTCAATATATTTTAGGTAGCAGATCTACGAACTTCTAAAAGAAATATTCATCTATCCATATTTAGATTAAAACGGTTGATTCATTGCCAACTTATGCTCACCTATTCTTTCCATGATTACATTGATTTGAATGGTTTTTTTTGTTAAAACCAGTAAGCATTTGGTTAATAAGATACTAATGCTATAGTTTAATTTAATTTCCAATATTAATGGCGGCGGCGGCGACGGTGGCTGCGGCGGCGGCAACAACAGTGGTGGTGGTGTGTGACGGTGGTGGAATATTATTGGTGGTTGTTTTTAGTAAGTGGTGGTGGTGGCGGAGTGGTGGTGGCGGTGGTGGTGGTGGTGGAGTGGTGGTGGCGGTGGTGCTGTTGGTGGTGGTGGTGAAATGGTGCTGCTGGTGGATGTGAAATAATAGAAAAAATTATTTTTTAATGGATAAGATTTTTAAATGGAAAATAATATTGTAAGTGAGGGTATTAAGGTAATCTATTTTTTAAGGGATAAGGTATTTAAATGATAGGGGTATTTATATTGTTGTATAAGGGTATTTTTATTGAGTGTCAAAACTAAGGGTATTTAATTAATATACCCTAAAAAATTTATACATCATTTATCCCAATTCAAAGCTGATAGCAATTATCCACCTAAGATTCAATAAATTAATACATATGAGATGAGATTATCAAGAGAGAAAAAATCACCTTTGAGAATACTCAAGCTTGAGATAACAGTAGTTCTCAAACCCAAATACTTCTTCTTATGCCCCAACCTGCAAACAATCAAGTAACTCCCTAGTTCATAGAGTATGCCAGTCTACAAATTAAAAAATTAAGCAGCAAATAAATCTCAAGAGAGCTTGAAACCCTGAAAATACTCATAATGTGCACTTGGATATTACCGTACCTAATGCAAATGTATATCCCCATTCTGATAATCTGATCGATGGTAGTCTTAAAGTGTTTAAATAGCTACTCTGAAATCTCATCTCCTCTCCTATATGATGTCTTTATATCAGTTAACTTCCTAGTACCAGACGTGGAACATAAAAAATGAACAGATTATAGAATGTCGACATAAAAATGATCTTTTATCTTTTAAGAGACCCCAAGAAGCCACATGTCGTCTCCACAATTAAACTTGGAACTGGTGAGGCCACATCAACACTAACTTCCATGTCATCGGCACTTGATTGGCCACAACTCTAATAGGCACATCTTATTTTGAACTGATCCATTTGGTAACTTCAAAGGTCACTTTGAAAATACGACACCCTTTCAGGGATGCAAGATCAAACGAAACTTGGTTACTTCAACTATGTGATGAAACAAAATCAGTAATGCGTCCCCCTAAAGAAAGTTCTGCATATTAGGTTGCACCTATATGAGCCTGCTATGTGGTTAAACGGTATAGGAGACTCCAAACTAAAATCCCTATAACGCTTAACTGTACGATAAATACAAATCATGTCTCTTCACATCCGACTTACAAAATCAACGAATAGTCACAGAAAATCTAAATGCAGTCGCAACCCCTCAAATACAGTCCCAACTATCACATCGTTTCATAAGTTTTAAATACACGAACTAACCACCTCAACAAACAAAATCCCAGAAAAGTGGAATTATTTTTAGAAAACTTGGGGATCCAGCAAGTCCTTACATGAGATATTCATAACAATGCTATTGTTTTACGAAATAACAAATCCAGCGGAGTGGAACCGTATTGGAGACTGTTATCCGAAGATATTCAGCATGAACGAAACAAAGAAATAGGTAATATGTCCCGTTTTCACTAATCTGATAGGTGAATGATTAATAATCAGTTTTGGGAGTCACTTATATACCAGGCTCTTAGCCACTGTTTAGGTTCGTGTTTTTTCCTTTATACCATTCCAGGTACAATATCCAATATGAATGGATTATCTCAGATTTTGTTCTTAAAAAATCAAAATTTAATAGCGTACCGGATAAGATACTCTTCCGCGTTCCTTTCTTACAATGGCAAATAGATTTTGTGTTTTGATTTAGTGAGGAATTAATGATCCGCAGATCCAGTGAACAGTATTTGGTTAAGAAGATAATGAAATCAAAAAGGCTACGTAAGATTGCTCACTGCGAATGGAAAGTATGGTTAGTTATGTGGAGGCATACCATATGGCACCCCTGCAGTCCTCCGAGAGGCATATCATATGGGCGCAGGTAAGCATCTTATTTTCAAGTATCATCTTCTTTCATCCTATCTAGGTCTTAACTAAGGGGGGGTGCCAAAATATTGACCATTATAAGAAACTTATACTTGACTTTGTAGCATGGCCCTCCTAAACAACATGAAGGGAGAGAACTGTCGGTTGTTTTTGAGACGCATAAGGGAAAATACTAAATAGTAAGCAAGTAGGTTTGATAAGAAAATTGGGTTGCTCTATTTATGGTATAAATTACTTTCTTATATATTTTTGAATGTCATATGTTCATCAGTCGTTCATGTATGATACCTTTGTTTTTTTTTATGGTAGCCCTAGAATCCTAGATTAGATGCTACTGTTATTGCCTATTGATGATATGTAACTCAAATTGAGAGCAATAGTGATATTACTGTAGTTGGATATCATCTTGACTCACTGTAATAGTGCCTCTATTTGCTCCTTTCTTTGTTTTCATTGCAACGTCGATTTGGACTCACTAACATAATGAAAATCACTTTGTCGGTCGTGACATGGTGATCTTAATGGAAAGGTCTGGGTAGGTTTGTGAAATAGTATTTGAGTCTCAAGCAGTGGAAGGTAAATACAATTCTAATCTCCCATTTGATGTTATTATGTTTCGTCACTCTTTTGTTGTCAAGGATTTGGGTCATGCCAAAAGAGATGCAAAGGGGTCTATTAACAATCAAAGAAGGGCATCAAACAGTCTAATATTACCAGGTCAAGCTAACAGTCTGTAATTAGGCATCAATGAGAGTTTAGGTGCTTCACATTTGGTAACTTAATTTATCTATTGGTGAGATATAATGAACAATCTACAGTATAACTTCATTTTTCAGCAAACGGCCCTCTCTCTTCCTCATCTCAACGTTCTTTGTTCGCCTTTTTATATGCTTCAGGTGCCTCCTTGCACTCTACTATTTTAACGATATTACCATTTCCGCAAATGTTTTCTCATTTGGAGTTTTTCTCAACTACATTGGTTTCGTTTTCAAGAGAAACATTGGAGCAGGAAAAGCATAGCCATTTTTTGGTAACTCTTATAATTTTTTTTTCTTTTTTGCTCAGCAAAGAAACTTTTAAAAACATACCACGAAAGCACCAAGATGCAGGTACACTCTCAATCCACATCACTGGCATAATGGTTTGATTTATGAATTTAAATGATATTGATATTTGTTCACATCTACCATAATTTAATTACTACATTTTTTGTCTCTTTACTTGACCTTCAGTTTATATAGAGATGCTTTGTAAGTGATCGACTATAATGTATTCTGTAGGGGCAGGCAACCAGCCATCTTTCTAACTAACACAATGATAACACTTTTTTGTCCTAATTTGTAGGCAGCTTAGGTCATTTAACTATGTTATTTTCGAGCACCCTTTCGACAACAGGCATGAAGTTCACAAGCTATCAGAGGTACGTTAGAGTGGTAACAAAAAAAAGTATTAATTAAATTTTCGCTAGAATAATGTTTTTTGTTGAATGGTCTGAAATTTTGACAGGAAATGTAGAAAATTATTGTGGTTGTGACAAAATCAGTCATGGTTTTTAATGTGTTTTGGAGAACTCTTCTTCACCAACATGATTCGTGGTGAGACCAATGCTGAGACAGTGTCAGTGGCACTAATGAAGAAAAATAAAATACGCACCAACTTACACATGACTTAAACTAAATTGTATAGTAAAATGAGATTTGTTTCATCATACAATTTAGTTATGCCCGTGCGTATGCACCGGGTTAGAAGCTTTTAAGATAGAACGACATACTGTATCTCTTAGTAGGAAGATATCCTAATATGAGATCTTGTTTAATACACTTTCTTGACTGAATACACGGAAAAAATTATCTTTCTCACGGCAGGGTCACACGGATGAGTAGTCTTGGTTACCTAGATAAACCTTCATTCTAGGATGATTCAAAGTGTTCTTGTACCTTTGTTATGCATAATCCGTTGCAATTTTCAAGCAAAAACTCCGTCTACATGTATGTGACCATGCATATTGGTAATTAAATTGTATCAGGTAAACAAAATTCAGCACGCAAGTACAGGGTGAATAATATATGCATTCTAGAGTCATCCATAGTTAAGAACAAAATATGTATATATACGGATAGATGTTGGTGAAAAAAGAAACAAAAGATGGGTATACCGCCTATAAGAAGAGCTTCCTTCTCTATATAGCTACCGCTAATGTATTAAATCATACTTACCCGTTCTATAATTGGCCGTTGATACTTGCTCACTTGATTCTCCATTTCTTTCTTTTGATTGTGCCCTCTAACTGTTGTTGAGTTGCGATAAGAATTGAACTTCAATGTAATTGCATAAACATAAAAATTAATGTTAAACTGAAATCTCATTCATCTATTTTTTTTATATTGGATGAATTTTTAGTAGTAATTGAATCCCATTCATCTATTTTTCTATATTGGACGGATTTTTAGTACTTAACAGTTCAGACTCCATGTTAGATTAATAGTTCCCATTCTTAATCAGCAATTAAAGTTAAAATAAAAATCAAAAGGTTTGATCCCAATGAAAATCTGACTAACCCATTGCATAAAAATGGTAAGAAAACAAATGAATGTCCAGTAGCTAACAATTGATAACAAAGTTAAAACGCTTGAATATCGTACCAGTTTGTTGTGGTGCACAGAACTACCAAAAGGTTTGATCCCAATTATCGCAATAATCGCAGCCGTCAGGAAAACTCTGCAAAGGATTTTTGCAAACATGAAACTTGTATGAATGCATATGCTCATATATTTCAAATGTAACGTTTTAGAATCTGAGATCCAAACTTACAAACTCAACGATCATCTCAATCAACAAGAAAACTTTAAACCAGTATAACACGTACAAATACCTAAAATAATACCAATAATGCAATAACCAATTGCTTAGTGTACCTCATCAGGATGAATAAAGATGATTTTCCACATCAATCCCGTCATTCTTCTCGTTCTATCAATAACCTTCAAAATTTGATTTCCAAACAAAGGCAACCTCTTTCAGCTTATGCATATAACTAATTATTTTCTATCGTAAAGGAGGCTTTGGTGAAGTTATTATTGAACAAAGATATCAAAAAAAAGCTCATACCTTGGTTATGAAAAAGCTATCGACAACATATCTTGGCTATGGTCAGCAATATCCTCCACCATTGTTGCTTTCTTTCGCACATATTGAATGATTTTCCTTCCTTCCCACCCATTGAATGCGCAAGTCTACAGTTTTGCATCCTTTATATGGACAGAGGGAACTTGATCATTAAGAAAACTCCTAGCAATAGTTCTACCCGATTGTATCCTAAATTTAGCGTAAAATCTTAAAACGGAAATCATTTTCAATAGGAATGGAAAGTATCCGCATTAGGTTAGAAGTCTTAGATTTGTTTCTTAATATATATTGAATATATACGAAGTATCTCGATTAAAATCCTAGAAAAAATAGAAAAAGTCTCCAAGGTTAATCATTTATCAAGGGAAATAAATTAGATCAAAAAGGTTTAAAAACTTTATATAAGGAAAAAGTCGTACATACATAGATTTTCCGAATATTGAATCTTCCAAATATGGTTGAAATATTCAAAATATTCACTAAATACGCGTCACAATTATTTTCTTTCTCAAATCGTTGTTTTTTCTAGTATGTAACCCGTGCTACGCACCGGGGCCGGTGGATCTTAATTTTTTGTGGCGGGGCTTCGCCCCGCGCGCGTGGTCAAGTGTATTAGGTTTTTTTTTATTTTTTTTTGAAGTCTTTGATCGGTTTGATTTTTTAAAGGGATAGAAACTCTGATACCCTTTCGGTATCTTGATTTTATGATTGAAATTTGGTATGATAAACTTAAATTCATGTATTAGTTTTGTCGGAAGATATTTAATTAAAATAAGTTGAGATCACGAACTTTGGATTTATTGTAATTAAAACTTTATATTCCTAAGTTTTATGAAAAAGAAATTAAAAAACAAAAAAAAAATGTATACATATTCATATAAATAGATCTTCGTATTTGACTGTTCCAAGTAACTAAATTTATATAACAGTCACGTACACTTCATATGTCATAAATGGTATGATCAAGAACAAACATGCATCATGTAACTCAATTCAAAGTGGAAAAAGTAAGTAACAAACATGCATCATGCCACTAAATTCATGAGCAACAAACTTCGGTGTACCCTTTAATGGCAATGAGGTAAAGCATTGATTTTCTTATTTTGGTTTCTTATTGATGATTTTTACATAATGGTCATGTCTTCCAAGGATTTTAAAGATAGCAAAGATCATCATCTTTAAAATCGCATAATAACCATGTACTATTAAATAAACCCACAACATGTAAGGAATCTCTTTCAAAATCACAAATAACAACAGGCTTCAAGAGACTAATAAACAAAATTATTCCATAAAAAGTAACCTAAAACGCATGAACTAAAAAAATGCGAGAAAAAGAAGCAAAAACTCGAGCATATAATTCAAATTGTAATATCTCGTAAAAATTGACCACTTGGTTCTTTAAAAGATATACCAAAATTAGAGATCATAGCCAAGGTGAAAAACATAAGCAACCACGCCAAGCCAAGTTAGCAAATGTTCCCACCACTGTCGATTCAAGCAAAACTCGTTGAACCAAGCATTGAAAAAGACGCGGATTATCAATATATTATGTGCATTTATAACAACAAATAACTGACCAAGGATTGTATTATCTCACATCCAAAATCCTCTCCCAAAGTATTCCAATTTCTTGGCGTACGTAGATGTATCCGGATCCTCCATGGAGTCTAGTTGTTGTTGACGCTTATTCCTTGAGTTTGTTCTAAATGTTTTATGAATTCCCCGTAGCATGTGTGCGTGTACTGATTCAGAATCGTTTACATGTCCCTAAAGTGAAGAGAAACAATGCCTGCTCGCTCTTGATACAACCTCTTTGTGATCTGATCACCAAAAGTACAATTATCATTTTGTTAATTTCCTTGAGCAAGAAATGCGGTTGTCTTCCTCGTCTCCTAGGATCTCATTTATACCCGTGTGTATACTTTTTTTTTTTTTAGTTGACGCCTAAAACTTTATCTTGCAGAATTAAATCACCGAAAAGTTTTGATTCTTACACAGTTCTCCATATGCCTTTTTCATCCCCGCCAATCAAATTTGACGATCCTTGTTTATATATATGTAGTTTCAGGAAGCTCATATTTGGGTGCATATATTTTTTTCCAGTAGGATTACAGTTCAAATCACAGAAACATTGTATTTTCTTTCCAAAGAATGCATATATTGGTTGACGTATAACTTGTTTTCCTATAAAGGATATGCTACTTGGAGGAACAGATAACGATCACCCAAGGAAAAAACTATATAAAAAAAATAGGTGAATTATTGCGTAAAAGATAACATGGTAAAAAAAACTTTATGTGAAGGATAATAGTTTCGCATTGCTAATTACACCCCTTTAACAAACACTAAATATAATAGGGAAGGGCAACTCCACTCATTGTCTATTGGTGTTGAGCTGGATGCCCACCGACTTTAACTTGGTATCAGAGCTAGGCATGTAAGATAAGTGAAAACTCAACGGCTACCCGTATAAAGGTCCATTTGCTAGAGAGTAGAGACCCAAGGATTGCCTTACACGTGAGGGGCGCGTAAAGGAAATAGTCTCAAATTGCTATATCCCCTTATCAAACACTAACTATAATATGGAAGGTCATTCCACTCATTGCCAATTAATTTTAAGCTCATGTCCGCAGTCTTTAATTTTATGACTATTATATTATTCTCGAGATCCATAATAAGAGGGAAATATGCATAAAAATGAAATGACGGAAAACTGATTGAAAGAATAAGTTTCTAGTTCATATAGTTCATATACATTCGCAGTTTCTTCTCTGTGTTTTTGTACCCATTTCTCAAAAAAAAAAAAAAAAATCACTTCATTCGGAAATGAAGTTGGTTCGTAATGAATATCGAAAATTGAAGGGGGGTTAGATAATAATGGCCAGGTACTTCAGTGAGTTGTTGGAGTTGGAGTGAATTTTTGGTATGAGTTGTTAAACAATTTTATACTATACTACCAAGATTAATTCTCCTGGACAAATGACTTTTGTTGTTCCCATATGTAAACATACATTTGTTTCATCCGGCAACAATATATCTATTATCATTACAACAGTACACTTAGAAAACACCACGTATATCTGATTATGGCTAAATACTGGAGTACATAAATCCTTTGTCCTAACCCACGTACTTCAGTGATTGTCATTGAAATTTATTAATTGTCCGCTCATATGGGCGGACGGAGAATTGACGTGTTTCTATTTATATGTTTAGAGCGTCTCTAATAGAGGGTGGAAGATATATTTTTCAGTGACACATAGAATTTGACCTTTATTTTAACTAAATTCACCTCCAACAATAGGTCCTACAAAATAGGAGGGATGAAATACTAATTTTGAAGGTTTTGAAGAAAGTCTATATCCTCCAGGGCCTTAAAAAAATCCACGTATGATTTTTAACACCCGCTATTGGAGATGCCCTTAGGTTAACGAATGAAAAGTTATTCCTATATGGAAATTTCTTGGATGTTTATGAGTTTGAGCTCATTAAGTCAAAACAAACTTGGATGGAAGTTTCCATTTTCTGGATTATTAATGACGTAGTCCCAGGATATGAGCCGGTAAAAAGTGTTGTTTTAGAGCATCTCCAATAGAGGGTGGGAGTTTTATTTTCTTTTGACATATAAAATTTTAGACCCTCATTTAGATTAAATCCATCTCCAACAGTATGTCTTATAAAATATGAAGGGTGTCAAAATAAATATGAAGGTCTAGAGAAAGTCTTATTTAGATCTTGGGTTTTTTAATTATTATTTTTAAATAAACTTTTCTAAACCAATAGAAAAAAAAAGTATCACTTTTATCTTTATCCAGTAATCTAAACCTACTGGAGCTGGTTCATGAGAAAAACATTAAATGATTTGGGTACCGAAGCTAGGTCTTTGGTTTTGGCTTGGACTGCGGCTTACGGACACAGAATTCATCTCAACTTCTCTGGAACAGTAGAATATTGGGATTCATTTTTTGCTTAATGTTCTTTTAGTTTTTTTTTGTGCTTACCTCTGGTAGCTTTTGTAAATTCTTCTTGCCTCTTATTATATCTTCTCTTTCAATCAAAAATAAAATAAAATAAGTGGGATGTGGAAGATGTTTCAAAAGAAAATGATACCTCTTATTATATCTTCTCTTTCAATCGAAAACAAATGTGGGATGTGGAAGATGTTTCAAAAGCAAATGATACAATTCTTTTACATATCATCTACATTTTGTTGATAATTTACAGGGATAAGTTTTTACTGACTAAAAATCTTGAATGTCATGAGCCCGTGTTATGCATCGAGTTTAAACATCGTTTACGGTTTAGAAGACCTTGAAATGTTGCTTGATTTTAAAATCTTGAATTTAAAATCTTGAATGTCAAAAGATGTTATTTTTCTTATTTTAGGCTCTTATTTTAGGCTACAAGAAATGCAAGACAAAGAACTATGCATGTGGCCTTTATCCAATGGATAATATGCACAGGTTGTTATTAATTTCCTATATCATCTTTGATTGATTTAGCAATAACATTCAGTTTTTGTAATTGCGCAATGTTTTTTTTCTTTCGGATGTCTTCACTCCTATTTTTAGATGTTCAGGTCATTCAGATTCTCAAAAAGATACTCCCTCCGTTCCTAAATAATAGGCTGGTTTCTATAAATAGACGTTTCAAAAAAATAGGCTGGTTTCCTAATTGGGAAAATAAAATGTTACTTTAGTTTTCTGGGACCACTTTTCTCTTAACTTCTTTTGATGACAAGTGTCATGTGGACCATTTCACTTTACTTCTTTTGCTAACAAGTGTCATGGGGACCATTTCACTTCACTTCTTTTATTGAAAATGTCATGAGGACCACTTTCAATGATTAGTTCTCCTAATTTCCTTAATTTTCTCTAAAAACAAAACCAGCCTATTAATTAGGAACGGAGGGAGTATATAATTCAGGACTTTTTACTTTATATCGCTGATACTCTAATTTACTATTTTGAATTTCTTATTATATAAGTTTAAAGTTTAAGTGCATGCTATTCTTAAAGACAATAGATTCCTATGATGTACAATACAATATATTCCTGACCAACGCTTAAGACTTTACATACCTAACAAATGTCACTTATGATGGTTTATTGTAGTCATTAAGAACATAATGGAATTTATAAACAATCGACAAGCTTTAACATCTGAACTAGATACCTATTTGGTTTTTGTCATGTGAAAACTAAATATTGACGTGGGAAAAACTTTGCAGTCTGTGTTGATCTTAATTGAATGCTTTATTTATTTTTTGGTCAGGTCCAATTTGAGGAGGCTAATCTACAATAATATATTTATTTCAGTAAAAGTTAATAATTAGGCTAAACTTCACCCTTGAGTTTTTTGTTTCACAACCCAATGACTTTAGCAATGTACTATAGTGACACCAGCAAAATGCTGATGATCATAACACCATTTTGTTCATTTTTATCATTTACCATTACCTTAAGAGGATCCTAGGTTTGGAATAAGTAAGATCTTTCGCGCTTATCACATCGGCTGCTTACCCTTAGTTTCCTACTTTTCTTTTTTCTCCGTTAAAAATACCCCTTATTATTTTTATACGTGATATATTGGTACCTTTGGGCTGATGATTTTAAAAATATTTGTAATAAGTATCAAAAGGTTTCATGATTCAAAACAGTGTGCTCACATTCAGTGATGGGGCATGATCATGGACTTCATGTAGTTTGGTTTAAGTTGGTTGGTTGCTAACTGAAACCGATATCAATTCAGGTGTCCAGAAGGTTTAATGGTAGATACATTTAGAAAGGATGCTAATGAAAAGATATTTAGAACTTATTTTACCATCCAGTTGATTTTCATATTAAGAATTTTTACCAGGCACAAAGTCGTGCAATATAGTGAATGTGTGTTCTATTTGGGTTATAGAAGTCACCCTAGGTATCACAATCATAGTACTTCAACTTACTATGTCTGAAACTTTGAACTATTGAGATCTTATGTGGTTTATTGTATTCTTATTTGTTTCCTGCAGAAATGCGAAGCTACGGCGATTTGATAGAGATGAAAATCACTATATTTTATAGGGATTAGACCTGTCCACGAACTATATTTTATGTTTGCAACTTCAATGTTCTCCGTGCTTAGGTCTACTTTGATTTGATGGCAATGTGGTTAATTGAAATTTTAGTTATGGTAGACGTATTGCCAATTCATGGATATTTAGTGTAATGTGGAATTGAGTTTGGACCAAGAAAGGTAATTGGTGATATCGGTTAGATGTGCTCTTTGTGAGGCTACCGTTGTTGGATTGGAAGATGGTAAATATTGGTACTACATTGCTTGCAAAACTTGCTACAAGCCTAGGTAGATTATGTACATGAACGAGGTTCTTGCAAATGAGTGTGGTATTGAGTACCTAGGAGGTGTGCCGTGGTATGGAAAAAAATAACATATACCTCTGTATCGATGGTTAATTTTACCGATCTTTTTGTAGGAATCTATGGGTAAGAGAATATAACATTCACTATCATAGGGTATAATCTTGGAAAAATGCTAAGTGTTTGGATGCTCAATCGTGAGTTGCTTTTCGACTTCGAAGTCGAAAAATCGAAGTCGGTTTGGCTATAATTTTTTAGAACGACTTCTAGAAGCAAAAAGTTAGTTTTTATGAAGAAAAATAGTTTTTTCTTCGGACTTCTACATCCTGGAGAAGCAAATCGGAAAATGATTTGTATCCAAACGCGTTATAAAGTACGCGTCAAGAACACGAAGAACTCGCGAAAAGGTACATAGTTTTGCTACGTACTTAAACAAGTTGCGTTCATTGGTGCACATGATCCGTTCTGCAGTGAATGAACCGGGTAAAAGTCATGAGAGTATTTGATCGTATCATGAATGATACCTTTGTGTTTAAGGTACCCGTCACAAGTGTGCAGTATAACAAACCAATCGGAAAATTTCGAAGTGTTGAAGGGTCCATACGAAAGCTTCTGATGAACTGGAGTCCTGGACTTATCCATACAAGGGAGAAAGGAGAGGTGCTGCTAGAGAACTTGAACGGGTGGCTCAACGCACACCCCCAGAAAATATAACTGGACAAATATCATAACCACATCTAAGTAGAAACAAAGATTCTTTATTTTATTTGAAGTTTAGGAATGTCTTTGGATTATTTGGTGCTCTTAAGTGTTTCTTTTTGTTAGATTTATTTACTATGTTTTTAGGAACTATCCGGATAGTAAATGTTAATTTGGACAAAGTTACTACTACGGGAATTTGATTCAAACTTGTTATTAGTGATTTGATTAATTGACAATTTTCTTGGTTGATTTTATTATACCCTCATTTTCTACAAATTGTTATTAATTTGTCATGGTAATTTGAGGGCGTGGAATGGCTGCAATAGCTAATTATGACAGATATAAGAATTGAGTATTACCATCATAATGCTTAATTATTGTTTAGGTAAAGTTGGACCTGCATTATTACTGGCTAGGTAAAGTCGTAACAACACATTGTATGTTATTGATTTCCCATTCTTCAATCGCCCTTGCATTTCAATATGTCAGCCTTACAGGTAGTTCCGTTGTAGGGGACATGGTACCATCTCAAGCATTCTTATTGGTGGTCTAGCCTTACAGAGCTCCAGTCTTAGAATGATAGAGTCACTAATGTAGTTCGAGACTGGAGCTCGCCAAACCAATAATGTGAAATGGGTAAGAAAAAGGCAATTAGCAAGGCAGTAATATCCCACCTTATTTGCAAGGAACTCTTCTGTGCACAAAAAGAGACTCAGAGTTTAATAATTTTCTTTCTAAGAAAAATAGGTGTTTCATCGTATCGTCAGTGCACGAGGTGATAAGAATTGAGTGTTCAAATTAAAGAGGGTAATTTGAGGGTGCAAACCGGCTGCAAGGGATAATTTTATCATAGATAAGAATTCAGTACCTTAAATAATTTTGTGCAAGAGCCAGTTAACATAAAATCCTGGGTGCAGTCTTTACAACCATAAAAAGCCAAACAATTTTGGTGCAAATATTTGTTATGAGAAAACAAATTCTCATATTTATCTACTATGAAATTATTTATTTTTAGATAAACAACTATGAGGGTTGCAACAACTGGAATATTAGTCTAGAACAAAAAAAAAAGGTTTACAAGAAAATGGCAGAATCTAATACAGAGCAAGCAGAAAATTTAAAACAATTAAAAAAATATCTGAAGCAAGAAAGTACAAAATCAACATTATGTTAAATATTTTTCAAATATGGTTATACTTCCGTACATAACCATAATGGGAAACCTGAAACAAAATAGTAACCATGTTAATATAGCGCGCGGTGGTACTTCAAAACTCACATATTCAGTTTGATCAACCAACAACGTTTCAAAATCTTTTCAAGCTTCTATACAATTTGATCAAAACTTTGGTTGTACCAATATACAAAAAATTGGTTGATGCTTTGAGTTTCCATTACCAAAGGTGTAGGAACAAAAAACATATCTAGAATTGATATTCAATTGTGGTTTAAGCATTATTAGCACAAAATTCTTTGGTAGATAACTTAAAATTTCAATCTTACTTTCGCTATGTGTTTTTCAAAATATGCATGTAGCATATATAGTTTCATTATTAAAGGATATCATACGTTCCTATCTACTAAAATTTCCAGATTAATCCATATTTTTATAGATGTTTTATAATGCATTAGGGGGGACTCGGAAGGGGGAAAATTTAGTATATTCGAACATACTATTTCGGGATTCTCTTAGGTTTTTACATTTAAATTTGGATTATTTTTTTTTTTGATCGGTAAAGAATTTGGTGCTGGCGAGTTTCGAACTTAGGTCACTGGTTTCATCACTCAGTGAATTTACCACTATACTACAGTGGCACCGACAAATTTTGTGTAACAAGATACTTTGTATGCAGTGATTTTCGTTTGGCTATGATTTCAAACACGTGTTTTATGGTTATTAGCATTCTTTTTTGTTTTATTCTTTTAAAATGAATAGGAAGATTCACTATTTCTTGCCATACATGTATATTTTAAACAAGGGAACATTTTTTAAATACCCCTTAAAATCTCCATTATTTTATAATAATGAGAACATGTATTTCATTACCATTATTAGTTTGCTTCCATGAATTAGATATCCCCATAATATATCCAAGGATATGGCCGTCCAAAACGTCCAAGGGTATCTAACTTTTATCAAACAAAAATAATTTGCTAATCAATAATTTTTTTAAATGTTCGATGCATCCGAGGAGTGGGATCGCGAATTCCCACTAGACGTGGTGCGTCGATCTCGAAAGTAATTCAATTTAAATTATATTTAATCATTAAGAAAAAAAGTTTATGAAAAATTGAATGTAATGTAGGGGCGCAACATTCGCCGTTAAAGGAACAATCGTTGATCTCCGTGGCATGTCCAGTGTGCAAAGAAAGATACGTCTATATGAAAGGTGAGCCATAGTGATAGATGTGCGGTCATAGTAAACGCACCAATTCTACGGTAACAAGTAGAAATGTTGAGTTATAAATATTCATCTATTTCTTATTACATTTTATAAACAAAATGTTACTAAACTAATACATGCTTTGTGACAGTTACATTCTCCAAGTTATAGTACACGATGGTAATTACATCGGTATTTTTACAACAATGGGACAAACGGCTGAAGTAGTTACAAGTAACAATATAAAAGTAACAAAAATGATGGCATTGCCAAAGGTAGATTTATATGATATGTAACCAAGATGTTTATGATGAGCACAATATTCAAGGGAAAAAAGAAATGATGAATGCAACCTCTTAAATAATAATTTTGTCTTGCAGAAAAACCTAGGACCAATCAGAAGAAATATTAACCGCAATAGAAATCAATGGTCTTTAGATTCATACTTGAAGAAAGAAACTTCATATATCTCACTCGAAAAGCACATGACATATTTCATTATGATAATGCTTTGGAGAAAGCATATCTATTAAACAAAAAATGAATGGATAAGTACAACTCCCGACAGAGACACCTCTTTGGTAAAAAAAAACATGACATCATAGAAAACAATGATGACGTGCCAATGTTGATAAACCGAATGAACATGATGATGAAAAGGACGAGATTATGGAGAAGGATCCTAACATGCCACCGGTGGACGAGATAAATGAAGAGGGCAGTCAAGTGTTTACTTATTAATATAGATCATAAATAGCATGAGTATTTATTTTTAGACACACCGCTTTTGAGATATATATTATTAATCTCCGACAGTATATTGTTTAAATTTTTTAAAACCAAAAACCAAAAGTGGCAATATTAAGAAAATGGATGCGAATCATAATTAACAAGTGCTACTATGGCGTTCTTTCTTGGGGACCAAAGGCCAATTTTGGATAAGGCATATTAAGTTGTATCATAGAACTACGCATAAGTAGTAGTTCAAACACCACAAAGAAACATGTAATGCCGACAAGGTGTTACGCAAATCTGGATTCAACATAATATTGTTACATTAACCGACTTTTCTAAATCTCAACATAAATAAAGTTATCTCTGCGGTAACATTGCATGCACACTTCTTGCATTTCATAATTCTGTTTATTTTCTTTTGAAAAGTTGCATTTCAAAAATTTGCATGTGATATGTAACACCTTTTACATTGAATGTCAATATTATTATGCGGACATTTCTAGGAGAAGGGAGATGTTTGTAATGGCTGGATGTCAGCCGTTCTTTATCTCCCCAAAGAGTAGATCACCGTTGATTACGGTTATAGAAAAAACACATAAATCTAGACAATGTTTTATAAATCGAGAATAGATCACGTATTAGTTGATCGATCACGACCGTTCTTTATATGACCAAAATATAAAGGGACGTCTAATGAAAAAAAAAACATTGTTCCTTATACTATATAAGATATCTTCCAAAAATTTACGAGATAAAGCCCTAGGGATAGGACAATTTGTTAATAAAAAAAAAGTTGGGAAAAAAACATGTAATAATATTCAATTGCAAATAATTATAGACATATAGTATAATTAAATTATTTTAAATCTTGAATTTATGGATCGGTTTCTTTTTAGCTATTTTAATATCTTCCCATAAAATTCATACATGAATTTATGTATATAATATCAATTTTAAAATTATTAGATACCTAAAGGTATCAAAGTTCCCTATTCCTTTAGAAAACCAAACTAATCAAAGACTGCTCGAAAAAATCTAATGCATTTTACTGTGGTCGAAGCCCGCCGCTCTAAATTAGTTGATCTCATCCATCCCGGTCGTGGCACGGTCAACACGTGATTGACTACTTAACAGGTTTTGAACGACCGGATAGACTTCTTAATTTTTAAAGGTTCCCCAACTCAATTAGTGAAAATACAACGTGTTTTTAATTATTATTTTAAAGGTCGTTGGACTCTTCCTAAGTGGATATCAAATCCGAAAATTGAACTTTCTCAACCACAAAATAAACCAATTTATCTCAAAAACAAAACACCGTAATTAAAATCACGAAACATAAGCATAAGTGAATCAAAATGAAATAATATAGTTGGTGAATCGTAGCACCAGACTTAGCGATAAAACAAGATCCCGTAAAGCCATATTCCTACTAACATAAAAATTAACCCCTATCCTAAACCAAATGCATTGATCAACTTCTTAAATCTCAATATCAATAAATATATAATTATGTTTAATTGCAAATAAATATAGACATGTAAAATTTAATTTAATTATGGAGTCAATTTCTTTTTAATTTTTTAATACCCGTCTATAAAACCAATACATTAACATGAATTTCTAATACCAAATTTAAACCATCAAATAATAAGACATCTAAAAGGTATCAAAGGTCGCTATCCCTTTAAAAATAAAACTAATCAAATATTATTCAAAAAAAATATTAATGCATTTGTCCACGGGTGCGGGGCGAAGCCCCGCCTCGCTAAATTGGCTGATCCCACCGGCCCCGGTGCGTAGCACGGGTTAGATACTAGTAAAAAAAAAAGATAAAAACACGATAAAATGTATGAAAAAAAACTAGAAATTATATGGACCTAGGAAGAGAAAACGAATGAGGCTTGGTTTGGTAATGCTTTTATTTTCTCAAAAGCACTTTCAAAAGCTATTTATGTCAATAATTTTTGAAATTAGTGTTTGGTAAAAAAAATCAAAGTGCTTTTTATTGAAAGCACTTCCCAAATTCCTCAATTTTTAAAAAGTCGGGAGGAGGAGCTTTTAAAAGCTACAAAGCATAAGTCAGGCCCCACCTAAATTTAATGATTGATTTATCTTTTTATCCCTACTTTATTTTATAAATGACAAAAGTTACCCCTTAAATTTATATACAATCAATTTTTTTACTATTTCTTATATTGCATTCTTTAATTTTTTAAATTTTTTTTAATTTTTGAAACTATTTTATATACCATTTCATTTAATTTGTTAACAGTATAACTAAAAAAATATTAAATAATTACTTAATTTTAGTTTCATTTTTTGTTTGAAATATATATATATATATATATAAGTATCTAAGTAAAATCAACAACCTAAACACCCAATCACATCTCTCACTCCACGTCGAGAGTTGCGCTAACCTCCTCTCCCATTGGTCGGTCAACGGAACCCTCGCTTCTGATTGGCTGAAAAACAAGTTAGCCCCCTTACATTTCGTGGCCGTTAATTTTTAATAGGTTTGATACGATCTAATGCTCCATATTGATCAAAAGAGGCTTAAGATTTTCTTACACTACGTTTACATGATTTTATTAAAATCCGTGCCTTGGATCGATCAAACTAAAATAGCCGACTTGGTACTTACCATTCCAGTTAAATCTAATTTAAGAAACAAATCCAAGATTTCTAAACTTCCGTAAATACTAAATACTTACCATTTGTATTAAATATTTATACTTTTTTGAACACTGATGATCTCATTCCGAATTTAGGCGACAAATTTCAAACAAACTATTTCTGGGAATTTCCTTAAATTTTTAACAATTGAATTCTCTCAAATAACAGTAAGCACCAACGTCATTAGTTAGCTTTATTTTTCATAATCTGTTATTGTCTCAAGTAAAAGCTGTTAATGTCTGGCCAATTGGCAGTGTATTTTAATTAATTCCTCTGCAACAACTTTTGCAGGAAGGGTTACAAAATTATAAGTCCCGGCAGGAAGATCCTTTGAGCAGCATTTACGTGCAACATTTACAGTCCAGGGGATAAAAAGGTTTATTATCTCAACGACCCTGACTTGATTTTCTTTAAGAACCCTTTTCAGTTGATTTGTCACCTAACCTCTTTCTGTACATGGCCTAAAACAATGGCATTCGTGTATATATATAGGTGTTTATAAGCAATTTTCTTGATTTGTTGGTTTAATATTCTGTGGGCTTTTTATTGTCTCTAATCTTTGTCCCATCAGATGTATAGCGGTTCCTTGATTTGATGCCACTTTTGCTGCCATAAAAGAGGGTAATTGTTCCTGGCAAGGATGCTTTGGTACTTTTACTGCTAATTAACTCCAAACCCAGCAGATTTGGCAAGGTTAATCATTCCCACTTTATGGTTTTAGCTAAAAAAATCCAGTTTGAGGTTATTGATTTTTTTATGAGGTATGTATATGAAACTCATATTCAAGTGGTTCGGTGGGATGGAGATGGCTGGCAATTCCAAAAACAATAAATAAGCATAAAAGGGGTAAGTGGTTGCGTATACTTGGTACATCGCCCATATATCTTCCCATTGCACTACAGGTTGACTCTTGAGTTTCTATTAATGATGTGGTAATTATCATATTTCCAATTTGTATAGTCTTGAGTTATATATTAACAAGTTATGTATCCTGACATATGGATGGACATCATGGTACCTGCTTTGATTATTGAGGCTGCTGAGTGTAATCCATAACTTGCGTGTTGGCTCAAGAAATGTGGCACCACTCTCCTCCAGTTAGGAGCTGCAGAAATGATCTTTGAAGAGGACATAATGTACAACTATTAGCCGATCTGTGTTAGAATTTGTACTTCTAATTGATTTCAATGCTCTTAGAAGCATCTGTAATTAGAAATATAAATACTAACCAAACTTCAGTTAGGAAAAACGAACACTGGTACTGCTATCCTCTACGTAGTTATTGAGTGATGAACTTTCCATGTAGCTGTTGAAGGTAAATTCATTACTTTGCTTTTTCCTTGCCTTTTCCTTTTGTTATTTCTACCAAAGACCCAGAATACACTAGAGTCATAAGTCATAATCAATTGTAAATTGGTAAGTTACATCCAAGATCTCCATAACGTGGTTTCTTCTTATGATCATCAACTGGAAATAGTACGCAAATCAAACTATTTATTAGTCTCAGCTTAGTTGTACCATGATTAGTCACTTGATCATATAAAACTATAATTTGGTGGCACATCTAGGTGAATGACAAACTCTGAACCAAGCTTTACCAAAAAAAAAAAAAAAAACTTCTAATATGTCTGAATTTCGCTTACCTGTATATATTCTTTGTAGTTTGGCAGTATAGATTTATGTGTTTCTGTTCTTGGTTTTCATGTGCATAAGTGCATCCGTTGTGCGTTATAAATGTAGGACTCCATTTATATACAAGAAGAAGGAATATGACCCTGGATACTTTGAAGGAATAAAGACTATTCCTAACTAAAGTGAGTTAGTGCTCTTTACTGCAGCTGAGAACACACTACTATTTGTCTCTATGGTGTGACTTGAATTTTCCCAAGTTACTACAGGTGAAACTTTTTAATGCTAATGCAGCTGGCCAATGAAATATAGGTCACTGCAGCAACTTATATATACTGAACTTAGATTAATGGTAACTAGATCATGAACTCCCAAATTATACTCCCAAGTTACTACTTTGTAAATTCTATAATATTAATATTAGAGATACTAAACTTCAACTATCTTTAGAATTTTGTTAGGTACTTGGTAAATTTTTCAATCTTTAAAATATATACCAGGTCTTGCAGCAGTGGCGGATATACAGTGAAGCAAGGGTGTGCAGTTGTGACCCCTTGCTTTCACAAATCTCCAATAAGCCTCTTAGTTATCCAAGCCCACAGAAATGTTTGCGCTCCCTCAAGCCTGACCTAGCCGATTAAACTTCCTAAAAAGAACACAAATTCCTTTCTCCTCCGGTTCCAGATCGAAAATTCTTCTCATGCTTATAGGCAATCAGAATTGTACAAATTTTTGACATAGAAAGTAATGTAATTCTGTTTCTGTCCCGTGTTTAAATCTTCCCAAGCCATGGCAGGATCCGGATTTCATCATGATGCCTAACAGACGAAAGAGAAAAATACAGGAAGATATGGTGGGTAAACATGAAGTCAAAATAGATGTAGCTTAACCGTAAGGATGGCAAGCACGTAAGTGACTTTGAGAAAGCATGTCCATACGTTGACATGATGGAGTCTATAGCAAACTATCTCCATCGACTGGATTACACCCATATTCGTTCGGTTTGTAAAGCATATGGAGCGCTATTGCCAACGGTAAAACATGCATACATTCAATTCTACCACAAGAGGCACATACCTATCTCCATGAATGATGTTTAGTAGAGATCATAATTGTTTAGGTAATAATAACATACGTTTGATCGGAGAAGTTTTTCGCAGAATTAGCAATGACTAGATTACTACACGATTTCAAGGTACGATAGCATGTCAATGGCATTTGTTGATTACAGAAAGAGCTGTTTTTTTTTGGGTAAGCGTACAACGTGTTTTTTGGGTAGTTATACTTCACATAAGATGTTTTCTTTTGGGTTGTGTGGATACTATTAGGTGTATCAAAAGCTATTAGGCATTGTAATATATGGTCTTTTATGTGCAAGGGAATTTTGTTTTTTTTGGCTGGATAATTTTACTGTGTATTATTCTTTTCGCTACTCCTGTCTTGGATTCCTGGATTCGCCACTGTCTTGCAGTTTACATTTAAGGATTATTTTAAGAGGCTCTTTAGTTCACCGGTAATTTGATAATTTACATTTCAGGATTATTTTAAGAAGCTCTTTAGTTCACCGGTAATTTGATAATGTTTCTTTATCCAAAGAAGCGTCGCTTTTTCTCAAGTTTTTTTTTTTCCGAATATGAATTGAGTCGACCTGGTTCATGCATCAGATATTTGATTGCAATTTTTTTTTTTTTTTTTTTTTTTTGTACCGTAAAGCTGAAGGTACTATTTGTGACAAGCTATCAAACTTAAGGTTTTGCAGGACATTGTGCAGCTAATATCTACAACAAACCTTGGGAAAACATGGGAGAAGCTGGGAATTTTTGACGCAAGACTACTAATGGTTTTGATTGATAGGTATATGCATTATAACCTTGGAAAAACATGAGAGAATCCTATGATGGTAGCTAGGGTTACTGTTGCCTTTAAGAACCCATTGGATATCATTGTTTAGTTTGCTAGGCCATCTAAACAGATTGTTGTTTTGAAGCTTGATTACTAATATTTCGCTCATCCACTAACAGGAAGACACACCTCAGCTACCATCATCCAACTAATGATTTTTCTTTGAGATGCACCATATCACTATGTCTTTTGCATTTTTCGGCTTCATCAAATGTAGTTTTTAATTAAAAATTAACTGGTAAAGGTAGTTTATTCTTCTCAGTCACTTGAAATAAGTGGTTTGTGAACTGAGTGTTTTTATTTTTATTTTTTATTATCTGCTCCAACAATACATGTGATATCCAGAAATTGATGTTTTTATTTTTATTTTTGCTATTGCTGTTGCTGAATATAATGGTGCTATTATGGTATTGAATGATCAAAGGGGTGGCAATGCTCAATGGTCTGTTGCTGCTCAAGCCATTGCAGTGAGTACACGGTTGGAAAAGTGCGGAGTAAAGTGTTTTGTGCACGACAGGAGTCATATTTGTAACTTCTCACTGAAGAGCTATAGGCCAATTTACTATATACTTTAGCTAAACTTTGACTTCGCATACTTACACGGTTACTATCTTTTGTATGATAATCTTAGCATTTTATTTTAGTAGGTGACACCACAGAACTCGGAGGCTTTTCCGAGAATAGGTTAGCAGCATACGTTTTAAGTAATATGCTACTTGGATTGACTAAACGAAGGCTTGGATTGACTAAACCAAGGTCAATACGTAATTTGAGAGGTGTCAGAGAAATTGGTATATTAGATAAACAAGGGTTTATGTTGCAAATGGATATACTACATCAGATTTTGGTTGCTTGAATGATTTGCTTGATTTTTTTTTTTTTTTTTTTTTTTTTTTTTTTTTGCATCAAGGTATCCAAATCCCAAAATTTTAAAAGATGAATGGAGTGTGGAGAAACGTAGTGTACCCGTTGAGTTGTGGTAGTGGGGTAAGAACCATAAGAGATCACCATGCAAAACGGATTGGTGCAGGTGGTGGAAAAGAGCTGGTATCTATCTCAAGTTAGAGAGTGATAAATATGTTGAAATTATTCAAATTTGGTTTGGTGTAGGGGCTACTTTTTGCTTAAACTATTTTTCTTTAAGCTTTTCCTTCAATTCCAACATAACAATGTTTTTATTTTTAAACCGGGAGATTTTTGGAAGGAGGGATTATTATAGCTGGTTGTCAAAGTTTTGCACGATGTCTCATTAATATTTCTAATAACTTGAGTTCCTTTATTTTGCACAATTGATGCCATGCGACAATTCGATACATTGATATCACATATTTTCTTGAGATATACATTTAGCGCCATGTGCCCGTTTAGCCAGTATCTCTCATTTCCGTAGATCACTTAACTACAGTCGCTGCCATTTTCACTATCCATTTATTTGGCTGTGCTTATGAAGCTTGACGTTTATGCTATGTCGCTTAGTATGCTTGATGGCTTCAGTGAAAATGTTTGCTATGAGGGAGGGATTTATTTAGCTGATGATATTATTCATTCAGTTGCCTTCCTTAGTTGGGTGGCCTACTGTTGGACAAAAAGAGAAGCGGTGTCTCCCTTGCTTTATGGTTACTCCTAAATTAAGGGTTATTGAAGCTGCCATGCGATCAATACTGGTGTACTATTGCTGAGATGAAAATCCCAAGTAAGTAAAATAATAGGGGACGCGAGAAAGGTAAGTATGATAACAAGTACTTCATGTTGATATACATTGAAATTCAATGGTTCTGTCCTTAGATGGTGTTTTAGCCAATTATTATCCGTCCATCCGTTTATGGTATCTATCCTTTCATTCGTTGTGCATGGCTAAGATTTTATTATTTTGAACGGCAGAGATTATGCCGCGAGACAAAACTGGACCTTGCCAGACCACTTCATAACCTAATCACGGCTTGGTTTCCTAATATAACTTAATTTCCTAATCTAACCTATGTAATTTTGCCGATTTTTATTCTTTAATTTTTGTTGAAGGTTACCTTATATTCAACGTGGAATAGTCAGAGACCTTTTTCCCTTTTTGGATTGCGAGTATTCAACATTGATTATTTGCTTTACTGATGGATTAACCTCTCTATAGTGCAAATTTTGCTTTGCATATTGTTTAACTTTGGTTTCGTTGGTCTCATGTGCAAAGCTGCCATGTCATATGCGTTCAAATTGCACGAATTTTGATTTTATGGGTTTAATGACACCTAAAGTTGGATTATTTCTATTCTTATAAATACACAAAGTACAACCAAATCATGAGCATTATATTACATTTGTATTACAGTAGAACCTCTATAGGTTAGCCATTAAACCTAGGCACAGTTTATTTTAGGTGTGATGTAACTTAGTATCCTGATAATTAGATTTATTATTCTAACTTAATTTCCTAATTAAAAACGGCTAATCTTAATGCTAAATATTAATTTCCAAAAGAATTTAAAAAAGGGAAAAATATCGTTTGGTCCTTTTTTAGGTGGTCCCATGTCTGTTTAGTCCATCCAGAAATTACCTTTTTCATTTGGTCCATAATTATTTAAAAATATTAAATGGACCAAAGTACCCTTCCGTGTTAATTTCTACTTATTTTTTGTAGCGGTTCATTCGTCAAAATGATGTTAATTTCTACTTATTTTTTTTCTTCAGAAATCACCTTTTATCAGGAGTTCATAAAAACCTATATAAACCAGAGTTCATTCCAGAAATGAACTCCTGATAAAAACCTATATAAACCGTAGTTCATTCTAGAAATGAACTCTGATAAAAACCTAAAAGACGAGTTCATTTCGAAAATGAACTCCCGATAAAAACCTAAAAAAACAGAGGTCATTCCAAATGAACAACAACATCATCATCATTCTTCATCTTCTTCGACGTCTTCAACAAAGAAGAACAAGAAACATCATCGTCTTCAAACAAAGAACAACATCGTATTCAACACGTTCGTCGTCTTCATCATCTTTAGCAAATTGTAAACGCCCCAAAAAGAAATTGTAGACTATCTAAATTACTATCTACCTTCCTAGAATTTAAAATCGGCCGGTTATGGGCTATTGTTATTCGTTACTCCAAAAGAGTATTAAGGGCCTCCACTAATTTTACTGGACCAACAAAACAAATACTGACCGTTGTTATTCGTTTTTCCGAAATAACTCAAGAGCCGTGCCCACTAATTTTATCCAACCAAGAAAAGATTGGTGCCGTAGGCTAAATAATCTACATGCTCTCAACTGTCGGGCATGCGATTTTCAAAGTCTTATGGAACAACATTTATGTGTGCAGTCATAAGTTTTCCAGCTTATTGTATACGCTCCAAAAAGAAATTTTCCAATCTAAACGAGTATTACATGTCCTAAGATCGGTAGGTTTTAGATTTTTCTATCTTCTTTTGTTTTCTGTATTTCCTTTTTTTTTCGCAAATAATTTTAATATAGTTAGGTTACGTATTAGTATAGTTAGGTTTCGTAACCGAGCATCAATATGTGTTATTGTTATTCGTTACCACCATTCGTAAGGTAACACGTAATAGTTTTTTGTTCAATGTTTCTTGCGTCCACGGCAATTTAGAACAGAAAATGGAATTAGAAAACGTTTCGAATTTTATCTCATATGTACCGTCAATCATAGATTCCTAGATTAAGGTATGTCGAGAGTTGCGCTAACCTCTCCTCTCATTGGTCGGTCAACGAAGCCCTCGCTCCTGATTGGCTGAAAAACAAGTTAGCCCCCTACATTTCGTGGCCGTTAATTTTTAATAGAATTGGTACTATCTAATGTTCCGCATTGGTTGGTAGGGTTGAGATTTTCTTACACCATGTTTACATGATTTTATTAAAATTCAGGCCTTCAGATTAATCTCTAAATAAAGGATTTTTATACGAAAATCTTTGAATTTTGATTTTATAACAAAATCGTGATCTAAAAAAAAAATTTCAAGGAAACTTTTTTGAACGGCATGAAGAATTAATATCTAATAATGAAAATCTTATTAATTTCCATACTTTGATTTTTATACCGAATACATGTTAATCTAAAAATAGATTTTCTTATCTTACGCCAAATTTAGAACAATGATTTGGTCCATTTATTTTTGGCATGTTTAGACAAACCATATATTCTAAAAGAAATTTAATTTAAGGTACAAATCTCGATTCCTAACCCATCTTGTATAATTGCCATTCTTATTGAATATAGATTCCTATTTTAAGTATTGATGGTGATGATTTTCCTTTTAAGTATTTTACCATTTCTAGGAGTTTACTTAAATTTTTGCATACATTTAGCTAAATTTGGGAGTGTTGGATTTATTTCTTGATATAGGTTCTTCGGTAACCATATATACGGTGAATTTCTTCACGTTCCGCAGAGTTGAAATATACAGAGCATTGACGAATTTCTTCTTTGTTGGGGAATAAAGGTGAATATTTAGCCCTAAACTGCTTATACTCTCAAATTTCTCACATCCCTAATATGTTATGTTTCTCTATTTGTTATTGTAGTTAGATTTTAAGTTTGGTTGAGAAGAACAAATATGAAAAATCATTGATATTCCTGCTTCGATCAAGGTAATTTCTGTTCTCTTCTTTTTTGTGGGATTTTCGTTTTCTTTTTTTATGTCTGGGTTTTATGTTTTTTTAGTCGTAAAATTATATTTATTCATGATTAATTAGTTTAGTATGATGATTATCTAACTAACTCCGAATTAATAATTGGGAGTTCAATCAAGATTACGGTAGAACGCGAGTATTTCTCATATTTTACGAGTAGTAAATTTGTAGATTGAATACTCTTTGATTTGTTAGTTTACATATTTTATTTTATATTTTTTTCATACTTACTAAGACATCCATTGATATTTTTTACATCTTCACTATTTAGGATCAAAAAGACTATTGATTATTGATCAAAAAGATTATTGATATTGTTTTACATCCATTGATATTGTTTTTTTTTTCTCACTTATCCAGTTTTGTAGTGTCTAAAAAGATTATTGAGTGTGCCAAGCACCAAAATGGTGTATAGTTGTTGTGCTTTTGCTCCTATTAAAACATTAACCATTTCAATACAGACAATTTATCCCTGACCTTGGATAGCTTTGCAAGATTGTATATCGGGAAACTTTGGGTAAGACTGAGGTTTGATGGTGATGTCGTGTCAGGAATGTTCCCGATGTATTGTTGCATGATCAAAGGTTGAGATTTCCTCCTTTTCTCTGTTTTGATTTTGGTTTGCTGTTTTGAAGGCTGTGCTGCATCTAAAGCTTGCAAATATACAACATTTCTTGCTCAAAAAATGATAGAACATTCTATTGGTCTAATAAAATTTATACCATGAATTGAACTATTGGATTGATTTTTCTAAGGATATAGCAGCAATAACCATTGAATTGAACTTTTTTGCCACACTTTTTTTTTGAATTGCAACTCTTAAGTGTTAATCTAGCACCTCAAATCTAGCCCATAATTAAGACCAAGTCTAAAGGCCAATAAGGTCAAGGTGAGAACTTTAATCTAAAGGTCAATAAGGTCAAGGTGAGAACTATAACCTTGAGTAGTGTCAGTGTCTTTAGATATGAAGAGTCATCCTTTTGGTCTCCTTGTGCACACCTTTAAGCCTTCTTCCTCTTGCAAACCTGTTAACCCACCTCTTAATCTCTCTTCTGTACACAAACATATAGGGTTTAGATTAGTGGGGGAAAATATTACACAAACACAAAAAGTGGAAATTCGGATTCTATTACCAATTTTGTCCCAGGAATTTTTTAAATGGTTTCGTGCTAAAATTAATGTAGGCTGATCATGGTGCTTAGAGACATTGACACTGACCAAGGAATAATTGAAAGCATTGCATGATGATTTAATAAAATGGAGTCTTATCATCCACCAATTTTTCCGTCAACCAAGCTTCATGTCAGTATATAGATGTAGAGAGTGAAGAAGGCTTTCAATAAGATAACAGCCTTCGTGATTAGAACAACATATTATTATAAAGTTGAAATCTTATAATACTTAAAAGTACTCATGGATTCCTTTTGTGACATTATATTGCCTAGAAAATGTAAAAACCTGTGAGAATTTCTCGAGTTAGAATTTAAGCTTGGATATACGTGTTAATTAGAAAACATCTATTCGAGTTTCCTATATGTCTATTTTGGTACTTTTTTTTAAAAAAAAAAAGTCTTTATATAAGTTAATGACAATGTAATTAAAGCTTCCTAATTGTAGTTGTTTTGCTTATTACTTAATGCCTTTAGGAGAGTGATGGAGTCCTAAAAATACCACACTTTTTGCACAGACTTTGAAACAATTGACGGGCTTCAGACGTGTGTTTGGTTAGCTAATATGTAATCTGGAGAAGCATCGGCGGCATCAGACATCGCTGGTGTTGACCTATTTGTAACTTATACAGCTAAGGTAGAAGATGACCTATACGATTTGAAAACACCACACTACATAGGTCACTTTTACAGTACTGCAGAAGAAAAAAAATGGTCGCGACAAGTTTAGTAAACATGGGTGAGTTACTTTGAGACAGGGTTTAATGTACATTGTACCATACTTCTATCGAATCACATCCGTCTGGTCGCTTGAAAATGAGTCTTACTGGTCAAGATGCATTTTTAAGTTCTCTAATTTGATTAACTTATTTTACAATTTAGGCAGGGAAAATTCTGAAGTTCTAATCAACTATTACTCAATACTGTATTATATTGCACATTGAAAAATAAATACCAAGATTCTACGCTTTATTTACAAGATAATGGACTTTCATTTTCTCAATTGTTTTAGGTTGGGACTCGAATATTAAAACTTGGCTTATTTTTTTATCCATCTGCAACTTCTCTCTTTGATAGTTGGTTATGTTAGAGTTTTTATCCAATTCCGATTTCTAAGATACTTGGCTTATTTTTTTTATCCATCTCGCAACTTCTCTTGGGTGAGTTACTTTGAGACAGGTTTCTTGGACATTATACCATACTCGCTATCGAATCACATCCGTCGTTGCTTGAACATGAGTCTTATTGGTCAAGCTATATTTTTTAAGTTCTCTAATTTGATTAACTTATTTTACAATTTAGGCGGGAAAATTCTTAAGTTCGATCAACTATTACTCAATATTATATTACATTGCACAATGAAAAATAAATACCAAGATTTTTCGCTTTATTTATAAGATAATGGACTTCCAATTTCTCAGTTGTTTTAGGTTGGGACCTGAATATTAAAACTTGGCTTATTTTTGTATCCATCAACAACTTCTCTCTTTGATAGTTGGTTATGTTGGAGTTTTTATCCAATTCGATTTCTAAGATATTTGGCTTATTTTGTATCCATCTGCAACTTCTCTCTTTGACATTAGAAAAGCCTATTTCCTCTCCAATTGCAAAAACACTCAAGATACCAGTTGATTTAGTGCTCGAAATATTCACTTAGAACCTATAAACTAACTCAATGACATTAAGTTCAAATATCTACCTAAAATACAAGGATACTCAACTTTAACCCTGATCATGTATAATTCACCTGGTAGTTCTTATTTGATGATGTGATAGTTTCATTCGCATGGTAATTATTATACTATCTCACAATTTATGCGCCAATTTTATTTTTATAAGACCTAAACAACAATGTATTTGAAGCTAAGTTCCAAAAGTTTATTTTCAGCAACTACTTCCATGTGATGTATGGCGGTATATGTCTCGGATTGGCTCATTTTTGTTATGTATTTAGAGTCTGTATAAATATATTCCTAATAAAACTTAATGCATTTCGAGAGTTTAAACTCAGTCATATCTACCAATTTTATGAAATGAACATGTTATCAGAATGTTAGCTTTAAATGCATTGTCATTTGGATTCTATAAAAAAAAAATGTTGAAACTGTGAGATAGCGTGAGAATTATCATGTGTACGAATACTCCACGTTAATGGTTTTTTTTTATGTTTCAACTGATTGTACGCTGCTTTAATTGCTCCTATTGTGGCATTTGACTATTATTAGTTATATTATTTGTTCGTTGTTCTCTTGCACAAAAGTGTTTTTGCGTATTAGTCCACGTAAAAAAAAAGGAAATCGAAACACACAAATCATATTTAGTTGCATAATAAGATATCACTTTTTGGTTTCGTTCTTTTACAATGTAAAGATTTAGTATCTCTGGATGTACAAGCGTGTTTAAAAATATTATAATGAAAAGATTCATTTTATTATCATTAGTATTGTAACGCATCAGGAATATTACGGGAGAAGGGCGAAGCCCCGCCACACCAAGTCAATAATTCTCATTGGATCCATTCGAGTAGCAAGTTACATTATTATTTTGATTTACTGATTTTTGAAATGGAAATGCAATATGACAGCGAGTGTAGCGAAAGCTATCCCTCATGGTCCTGTTTTCCAACTTTGATGGATACAACTTATGTTGATAGCTTTTTTAATGCTTCTTCTGTTCTATATTTTGATTGTTTACACCTAGACTGTCTGGTCGAGGAACCTAATGATATTAGTAAAGACCATCCAGTATCTTCACAGTAACGGTTATGCTGAATTTATTAAGTTATCGAGGTAAGTACTTCTTAGATTTTTATGCTGAATTTATTAATTGAATAACGGTTATGTAAACCTAGCTATGCGCTAAAAATAATTTTCTCTCATAGTCAAGCCACTTAAGTGTTACTTATTTACAGGGAATCATAGACCAAGCTGAAACTAAAATTATATTTTTTGTTACATTGATGGCTTGACCATATTTGTTAGGTGATGCCACCAGAGAGGTCATTGGGGTTTAAACTTCTGCTTGGATGGATTAATGTTGAAGAGCAGGGAAGAAAAGTATGGTGAGGTGACTTTGCAGTATTACCATATGAGTAGGAATGCCAGCGTTTATGTTTAAGTGAGTTTCCCTGATGGAATTAATTGGTTGGAAATTACCTTATTATGAAATTTGTTTCTTTGGGATGGTAATATGACTAATTTTGCATATTATATCATATTTGAACCTTACAGAATAATCAAGGGAAGCTTGGATAACTCAAGTTCATTAGTATTTAAGTGTAGAAAAACTCCAATGGATGCTCTAGGTACTTGGAGAGCCTTCACAGTTCCAAAACTCGGTCTCGGTCAAGACTTTATGAAGCCTTTAAAATTCTCGGTAAGTTAGTGATGTATTCTTTTAAAATGCTTGGGATGTATCTAGGACTTACAAGTTACATCTTATTTTAATAACGGGTTTAAGAGCGTTCTACCTATTTTATTTTTTATGTATCTTTTTTTGATATTTGGTTTCTATTTTATATTCGGTGTGCGATACTAACACCCCACACTTTTGAAAGTAAGTATTATACCTCGCATTTTGACTAGCCATGAGATTGTGCGGCTTGAGAGAGGTAAGGGTAAAGTGCTTAAGAAAGAATAGCGAATAGCCGTCTTTTTTAGCCAATTCAGTGTTGGAGTTGAAGTATGTTGTTTAAGGTCGGTGCTCGAGTAAGCATTGATAATTGACGATGCAAGTAGGGTTTGTAATAAATCTTATTTACTTTGTAGATAAGTTGGGGTTTAAAATTAATGTTATTCTCGGTTCTTAGACTGACATAAAAAATAACTTATGTTGAGTTACTTCTACAAATACTATCTTTACTTTCTATTAACGACTAGGGTACGCAAAATTGATGTGGATGGTTGAGGCCAAAGGTTATTAATGTCAAGGCGTGGTATTTCTTAATTTAAAATTGTAAATCTAACTCCCAAACAGAAAATGTGAAGGAAGTTGATTGAAGAATATGGTTTTTCGCCTAGCCAAATATATTACGAAAACAATATTAATTCGAAATTTCCGCTTAGTTGTTTCCTGTTGAAGTAATTGCTTGCAATTGAGGTGCCCATGGGTATATTGAGTCAGGGAGTAATTCAAGTTATTCTATGGGTGGTCTAGGCTTTTTTATTTTATTATTTATTGTTCGTGGGATATACTTTGTATATTATTCCCTATATTATTTCTTGTCTTTGTGGGGATATACTTTGAGATATATTATTCCTATATTATTTCTTGAAATGGTTACATGTTTTAATCAGCACCAATCGTCGATGCAATTTTGAAGGCATTTTAAAACCTCCCGCGATGTCATCGAAGACATTTTAAGACGTTACACACTTATATTTTTATTATCAAATTGCCGTTAAATTTCATCTCATTTTAATTTTTGACTTCATCTCATTTTAATTCCTTTTGTTGTGTTTCAATTGTATAAATTTTGAAAATTGTAATTGTAATTTTTATTCTTTTTGGCAGCGGATGACTGGTGGTTTCTCTTTATATAGTAACTATGATTATGCTTAAGTCACTAAAAGAGTTATACAGTTACATTATATGTTTCATGTTTTTATCGATGATTATCGGTATGTAAATGTAAATTTATGTTGGGAAGGTAATGAGTCATTAATTGATTGGTTAAAAGGGGTTATCATGTTTGATTGTACTCACCGCATGCCTCGTCTCTTTGATTATCCCAAATGCCTATATTAGATACTGGATGTGATTGTCGATTCACTTCGAACAACAAGGTAATGTTACTCATCCATTCATGCTTACTTATTGTTCATATTTTAGTGCTTTTCCAAAGAAAATAGAATTTTTGCTCACATTCAATTTTCTGCTATTTTTATGGTGGTCTTAGAGAGATTTATTTTGGTGGTTAGCTGTGGTGGTGAGGGTGATTATAGTGCCGATATCACATAATAGCTACCTGTCAAGTTGAATATGATTATTCTTCTTCGTGCTTTAGTTGAACTCGGTGGTATGCATTATCGGAATCTCTAGGACTGAACGGATCCTTAATTGGGTCAATAACCACCGTTATTTCATTGGTCGTAGGGTGATCTGTTGTCTACTACATATTTTTAAGGTAAATGTTATTAGGCTAATGGTTACCGATTTTGGGTTGGCTGCATCATTTGTAATATAAGTTATAAAACCCGTTTATTGCAAATCAGGCTTAAAATGATGAAATAACGGATTTACAGTGACCATAGTGGGTACAACTGAAAATTAAGATTAATATTTAGACTATTTTAGCTTGGTGTTCATCGAAATTAACACAAACCAACTGACACTCTTTAAACATGGAGCACATTTTATTTGAGTCCAGTTATGTCCAATCTTATTCTTTCTTTTTTGTGTGTCAAACGTATAAGAAAGCAACGAGGGTCTCACGTAGTGGCGTTGGAAAAATACTATGCAATATCAATTTATTGGATGGTAATTATGCATCAGTTATACCATGCAGTTTCTAATTTAAGCTTGCCTTTTGTTTCTCATGTTGATTTAGACCAAACCCAAACAATTTACAAGAAATGAGGTCCTTTGTAATTCCCATGCCTTGATGGTTTTGTGTGGATGGTGATTGATCAACCAATAATATTTGAAATCCTTTCCAGCTTGGCTACAATCCAACAAAAAAGAGGATGTGAGAGAAAAATATTTCGAGAAATTGTTGTCATTATCTTTTCTAAAAGTTTTCAAATTTATAATAAAGTTGTTCTGTGCCTCGGTTCCTCTCTCCATCCTTAATGATTCATCGGTGATATGAGAGGATGCAAAGAGATATATGGATTTGAAGTACTTAAAGCAGAGTCAAGATGGCAGATAACTCTTCTTCTATTTTTTGAAGCATGGCAGATAACTCTATCTACCAACAATTGTGTTGTATTTAACAAACTCTATCGCTAATGACTTGAAATCAAAATTCATTATGCTTAAAAAAACATACCCCCGAACTGCTTAAACTTAAAAGCATTGATTTGTTTACATACAAACATCAATTTAATGATTGTTCTTTTCTTCTTTCAATCAAGAGATTCACGGGTTCGACTTTAAAATTATCATCTATTCATTTATTGAAAGAGTTATGTGAGAGAATATAATGCATACCTCTGCCGAGATCATCGATATCTGCATGCACAACAACTGTCCTGCCAAGAATTGAATGCTTCCAGCTTAGTGGAATCTACAATTCACAAGAAAAACTTTAATAAAAACTTCAACAACCCCTACAACATTCAAAATTTAAAGAAATTACTCAAAGCAAAAAAATAAGAAAATAAGAAAATAAGAAAGACTAAAAAGAACAGAAAGACAATTCAAATATGCACAAGGAGAGACCGTAAGGTCCAGCAAGTAATTCATTTGAAGCTACATAGCCTACATGAAAGTTAGAAATTTACAAAACATCACAATAAGAACTCCTCATTGCTTCAAAAAAAAAAAAAAAAAAAAAAAAAAAAAAAGAACTCCTCATTTTCTGATTTAAGAAGATAATTTAGCAATTTACAAAGCCTACGTAGCGATTTGACCAGCAGGGATAAACAAAAAAGCATATGGAGAACTGCGTAAGAATCTAAAATTTTCAGTAATTTAATTCCAAAATGGCAACAAAGAATCATTCATCTTCGCCTGATATGTTTAGATCCAACCCACTTTTGAGTGACATTCCTTTTCCCGAATCGCTTCATCAATGGAGTCCAAAGATTTTAGACCGTAATGTTAGAAAATAACACAGGACTAAACTAATCAATAAAATGAAATCAAATACTAATGAAGTAAAATAATTCATAACGCACGGATAAATCATTTACAATTCATAATACTCGAATAAATCATTGGAAAAACTGGACATGTAAATTGGATGTTTTGTATTGCTCATGAATTGAGTTACATGGTGCATATCTCGAGGTTAGAAACGATAACTTGGTATGTATACCATATGACCATTAACTAAACTATGTCTATGGTTAACTCCAAGAATGGTCAAGACGTGCCTAATCGAAAAAAGTATGTTAACCAAATGCATTCAAGTAATATACTGTAGTAAAACCTGACCAGTTGACTCTTTGACTTTTCTTATAATGAGCCATTTCATTGGTTTATCTTAATATATCCCGGTAAAAACAAATACATGAATTTAGGTTTATCATACCAAATTTCAATCGTCAAATCATTAGATACGTAAATGGTATCATAGTTTACTATTTCAAATCAATCTAATCAAAGATTATTCAGAAAGAATCTAATGTATTTGACCACGGGTGCGGGGCGAAGCCCCGCCACACTCAATTGACTGATCCCATCGTCCCCGGTGCGTAGCACGGGTTAGATACTAGTAATTTTTTAACAATCATAATAATAGTGGTAATTAGTAGGGCCGTTTTATACATTTGTGGTACTCTAGGCGAATAATTTTTTTGGGGCTCTTTTATGAGTTCACAAATCGGGCGAGAGATGGATATTTTAATTATAAGAAGCTTAACATGACAACTTGGATTAGGCAATGCGGCCGAAGGCCGCCAAAAAAAATCAGTATTTTTTTTTTTGGTTAGATTTTGGGTTCTCAGCTTGTAATTTGGTATAAAAGTACCCTAAAATGGGTTGTTGGTTTCAAAAATTGAAATTTTAGTGATGCTTATAAATTTGTTATCAAATATTTAGCAACAACTATAACCGTAAACAACTAATCAGAATTTAAATAAGTGTGATAAAAAAATTAGCAACACTTATAAATGCCACATATTGATAATAATAAAATGAAAATAAATAAATTTGGGCCCCCAATAATTTGGGGCTCTAGGCAGCTGCCTAGACTGCCTTGCCCTTAAGCCGGCCCTGGTAATTAGTATGAATATTAATATTATATAGTAAAATAATTAATTATTTTTAAACCCATAAAATTGAATAAACCTACCATTAGAGATATGTCTGTTTTTGTCATTTGCTACAACAACTATGGTTGAATCTGAAATTTTACCAAACACACTTTGATTGCTTTTTTAATCGGCTTCAACTTTAATTAATATTTTACCAAACGTCTAACTACTTTTTTCTCACAGCACAGCACAACAACGCACAGCAGAAAAGTGCTTTTACAAAAGCTGCAGCAATACCAAACTAAGCCTGAGTCTTAACAAAAAATTTCATTCCTCTTCCACTCTCTTCGCTTTGAATAAGAGCATCTCCAATACCAGGGATCAAGGTCATTTTATATAGAAGTCTTGTTTACACCTTTTAGTTGTGGGTTATTTACTACAGTACATGATAAAAAAGTAAATAAAGATAAAACTTTCTACATAAATTTATCTTCAATCCCCAAGGTCTTATTTAAATCTAAAGACAAAAGGTAATGGATTTAAGCTAGTTCCTACGGGGGAAGCAAAGTCTCAAGTTTGCCACTTTTGCGTCCATTATGGGCATGGCAAAGTTGCAACTAGGCCTGGCTAAGTGGAAAATTTGGTTGAAACTACACATGACGCTCTAGTCTAGATCGCCAGCAGTTGAGACTCGACCGTTCGGTGCATACTAGATCGCCCCAGTAATTCTGATCCAACGGCCATAATTTTACCTTATAAAATACTCAATTATGAATTCATTTTAACTCACACTTTTTATTTCTTAGCTCTTCCAATTGTTCAAAATATGAGTATGGCTCAGTTCATAGAAGAGCAACATGTTGCCGAAAATCAACAAGCTGAACAACGAGCCAATGTGCAAAATGAAATAAGAAGATCAAAAACTAATCAAATAAGAGCACATCAACGCAATTTTAGTATTGTTGAAGATAAATGCATCTGCAGGAATTATGTTTTATTTACTAATCATCTCATCGTTGATAGCGCACTACATGACATGCCGTTTTGGGGACGCGTTTTTCAGAAATTTGAATAAGAAACAGTAAACCTCATCAATCCTTATCCGCTGGTGTTGAATGGTCGGCTTGTTATATTCTAAGAATATTAAAAAGTATATTGCTATTTACGGGAAAAAACGACATACTTGTACTGTATTATGGAAAAAAGTTGTGGAGGAGGCAAGTGCTCGATGAAGCAAATGCTCGAAGCAGAAAATCGTTTGAACCTTTAAACAAATGTACTGCACGGGAGTACTTTGAGTTTGAGAGACTAATTTGTAGGACCCTGACCTAAACCAAGACAATGGTTGTTCCAGGTTCAATTCGGTCACAAGAGGAGGAGAAGGGTAGGTCTGTAGGGAGAGAAGCTGAGAATGTGTGGAGATTAACGAAACTTGATTGATTGATGATGCGATATTTTGAACTGCTTTGAAGAGGAACTCTCTTTGTAGACCAGAGATTCTCTGTAAGTGTGTGATAAGTGACTACCGTAGGTTTGCTTAGGTTGAGTCTTTTGTTGTCAAAATCATAGGTTCAAAAACTTATTTATTGCAGCACATCGATCTCCTGTAAGTGATGACAGTTGAAGGAAGTTAGAGAACTTGCAAAAACCACTTCCACTTTGGGTGAAAGACTTGGTTTATTGACTATCCACTATTCCATTTACTCCTTAACTATCAACACGACTTACTCACATTTCTCATCGTGGATGTGCCTCACATCGCATGTGTTGCAGGCCTCCAGACCAAAACCCTAGTGATATCCTCCCATATGACATGGATTGATGTCTCATTATGAATTAAAGTTTGTTTTGCAAACGTGCGACCAATCTTTGACCCAAAACTACGAGTCTTGATTAATGAACTGAATAGTTCATGGTTCAAGGTCATGATGGATGGAGCATGCAAAGGCTTGTCGAACAACAACATGCTCGTGGACCATGGACATTATAATGATAATCGAATGACCATTATGCTAGTTGAAGCAATAATGATAGTCAAACGACTTGGATATGGTTTAATGAGATTGCTAGATAAACCATGCTGATGCGTTGATGACTTTGACAGAAATTCGTATGAAAACAATCAGAATGATCACAGAAGATGCATCTCGATATGAGTGTCATGAGTCAGTCGAATGATAAGGAGATAATATAATATCAAAATAATGGTCGACTGACGAACCAAATGTTGGTTGCCGAACCAATAAAATATTGATAGTTGGATCAGTATGAAATTCTCAAATGTTGATAGCTGGATCAATATAAGAAATATTGCTTTGTAGAGCAATTGATAGTTGAATCAATAAAATATTAATTAAATAAATATTGATAACCAACCAAATATTAAATTAGTAATTAAAATGTTCATTGCTAGATCAACATAAAAATTATCAGGGTTTGAACTTGTTCAGAATTATGCTACACAGAGCACTAGGTTCAAAACCCTAATTGCCATCAATGGATGATCAACTGAGAATCAACCAATGGATGAGAGAAGGACCGGCTACATAAGGTGATGCACCGTCCATGTAGTATCCAGGTGCTCGACTGAGCATTCACCAAAGTCCTTTGCAAAGCAGTTGGTGGAAGGATGATTAATTATTGCTTAATCATTATTAAAATAGTGCTTAACTGAGCATTAGACAATAAAACCTAATTATAGAGAGAGGAGGGACCGACCAAGGGGTGAGGAACCGACCCTTGGTGGTCATGGGAGCATCTTATGGTGAGTGAATGATTTTTCGCAGTTGCAGGAAAAAGTTTGAACCAGATATGGACTTTGAATGATTAATTAGGTCAAAAATCATCAAAGGATGTGGAACCGGCTTTTGCAAGCCAAAGGGACGACCATGAAAGGTCATGGTGGCATACGCGTGTCACCATGTTGGTCCATCGAGCTATCATAGACTTCATCTACCTTACATGTTGCGGCACCCCAATGAATTTCGGCACCCCAGTTAGTTATCTTATTTAATAATTTTTATAATTTGGTTTAGTCGTTAATTAGGGTATGTGCCAAACACATGTGTTGTGCACGCTATTCTTGTGAGTGTTGGTATAAGTCTGTATCTCATGTCCTTCTTATGTATGAAGAATTATCAATAGAAATCATATTTCCTCTCTCAATATTTGTGTTCTCCCCAATCTAATCTCTATCCTTAGAGATTTAGAGTTGTTTATATACTGATTTGTAGTGTAGATCGCTACAATTTGTATTAGAGCACTCGATCCGAGTGTTCCTATGTAAACATGGTAACTCAAAAAGAATTTGATGCCCTAAACAAGCGATTGAATGAACTTTCTGAAGATCAGAACGAGGGTTTCAAGATCCGTCCGTCCAAGCTCAAAAACCCATTATGTTTTGTGTTATAGATTATTTTTTTAGCACTCAACATTCGTTCGTTTTATATGGCTTTTTCTTATGCTTATTCCAGTTACGTAATTCTGTACAAACTAATTGTAACGTGGGCACCAGAATATGGAACCTACTATAATTGACATTAGCATAACTAAAATGCTTGATCTTTAAATTTATAGGGATGATGGTTGATGATGTGTTCAGAGCTTATGTATGATTAGAGATATATCGGTTTGTTCTCCGATTTAAATTTAATATAGGGAAGGAGATACAATGAGTTTAGGAAATCAACAACAAGCTCATTGTTGGATCATCAGTTTCTTGCACACAAGATGCTTGTGTAAAGGTCCAATAATTAAATGCGAAAAGTCAGTGAAAATTACGAGTTGGTACTACTAGCGCTGGATGACAAGAGCTCGGTGAATATAACGTGAACAATAAAATTTTGTTGAATCATAAATGGGTACTTGTTGGGTGTGAAATTTGGCGAGGGATACGTGTATTTGAAATCGCAAAGTAGATGGGTTTTTGGACAAAATTTGGCTATACAAGATGCACTTGAGTGAATAATGCATATTCTGAAGAAAAAAAAATATTTTTTGGCTAAGTTGCACCCGAGTGCTTAATGTATATTTTTTTGAATTTTTTGTTCATTTTTTTCTTTTTCTTTTCTTTAATACTTGTTTTGGGTTGATATTTTGATGGTGAATATGATGTTAATGGAGGCGGATTTGTCGCTCGAGATCATGAATTAGTAATTTTGGTTGTGTATAACATAATACAAGTGATTAGTAAGATAAACATAGATTTATCCACGGAATACAGAAGATGCACCCGAGCGCGTAATGCATATTCTTATAGGAAAAATATTTTGGTCATGGTTGCACCTGGGTGCATAATGCATATCTTATAAGAAATATGTTTGGCCAGGTTGCACCTGGGTGTATAATGCATATCTTATAGGAAATATGTTTGGCCAGGTTGCACCTGGGTGTATAATGCATATCTTATAGGAAATATGTTTGGCCAGGTTGCACCTGGGTGTATAATGCATATATATAGGAAATATGTTTGGCTAGGTTGCACCTGGGTGCATAATGCATATTCTTATAGGAAATAAATTTTGTCCAGGTTACACTGGTGCATAACGCATATTCTTGTAGGAAATAAACTTTGGTCGGGTTGCACTGGTGTATAATGTATCCTCGCTTGGTTTCAAATTAACTTTTTATTTTCGAATTTCATATCAACAATGGATCTTGTTTGGTAGATTTTTCGAACCATTTCCAAAAAAAAAAAAAAATTGATTAAAATCCGACTTATATTTCGGAAGTTATAAACCTTTCTGGCGATTAATTTTAATTGGAGAAACGGAGAAAGTCTAATGGCCTTTTTTTCTCTTCCCTTCTAAAAAAAAAACTAGAGTCCTTTCATCTTTCTTGCTCATATTTGGTCCTTTTGGACCAGATCTAAGCAAGGATTATTTTTTTCTTCCGTTTTAGTATATTTTCTAATTGAATAAGATGTTGTTTTTTAAATTATGGTGTCTTTTGACACATTTCTTCACCATTTTGGTGATTTTATCTTCGCTTTTAAAGATTCTTTTTTGCTTTGAGAGCGATTATTTCTTCACTTTGATGGTGATTTGTTCAATTTTTGTTGATTGTTTCATGGCTTCACTACACCAAATTCCCGGATTCGTAATAACAATTCGTAGCGGCTTATGAGCCGTTACGAATTTCCCGTTACAAATAGCCGTTACAAAAAATTCGTAACGAGCAGAGTCACATTAATTTTTTTAAAATTCGTAATGTGGTTAAGCCATTACTGAAATTTTTTTAGGCGTGCCAACCACACGCTTGGTCACACCAGGGTGGTAACACCTTTTAGAATGTGTGTGTGCCATTCACATGCGTGGCATTATGTTTCCACCCACGATGAGTTATACTAGAGGATATTTCCTCCCATGCGTGTGCGATTCACATGCGTGTTTTTGAGGATATCTCAAAGAATGGACAGATCGGATTTATTTTCGCTTTTTTCTTCTCTCTTCTCGCTCCCGCTCTTTCTCTCCTCTCCTCTCAAAGCAGTGAAACCCTAGTTTCATCACAGAAATCATTGATTGTTGATTATTGATGAATGAATCTGTATATGTAATTGTTGATGTACGAAGGAGAATCAGTAGGAGTTTTAGGTTCTCTGTGTGAGGTGATGAATCAGGGAGAGAGTTAGGTTAGGGTTTATTCTTGAGGCGAAGAAATAATGGGAATATGATGGATCTGTTGAGAACCCAGGTAATTCATGGTAGTGCTGTTAAATCAAGTGTTGATTCAACTCAGCAGAAATGGTAGGTTGATTTAGGGTTTCTGAAATGAAAATTTGATTTAGGATGATTTAGATCTTAATTTTTCTAAGTATTCTTATTCTTATCTCTTTTATTGATTTCGATTCTCGGATTAGTTTTTGTCTAGGGTTTTGATTTTGTATTCAATTTTGATTTCCTTGTCATTTTTTTTCTGATGAAAACTGCTCTTATTGGGTTGTTCTTATAATTTATCATAACAGGAGGGGAAACCCCTTGTTCTGAATGTAGTGAGGAAAGCAGAACAGGGTGGCTATAGTTTGTGAAGCTGGTATAGAAGAATTCAGGACATATCTTCATGTTATTCTTCCATGTTGTATTCAAGTACTAATCGATCTTTAACGTTGTAATGACTACACATGTGTCCTAGATATTCTTCATACTCTTGAAGTGTTTGGGGTTTGTATTCTTTAGATTAGTTGTTGCTTATTATGTTTGTATCAATCATTTACTTCGTTTTTCTATCTTTTGGAACCACCTTATGAATTTGGTACTCTTATTATTTGTGTGTTGCAGGGACTTTGGATGAGCACATGCATTTACCTCTTCCATTTAAAGTGGATGCTTCAATGGAAATACGGCGTGCTGCTATTAAGACTCTTACAAGGTCGATCCTTTGTGTGCAGGTACCACACTACTCTTTGCGATTGTGTACCGTGTGAAACTTGTTGTCTATATTTCGTATATCTAGAATTTAACAATTAGACATCATCTTACCAATATCCAGTTATGCTTATAGTAGTAATGCGATGTTCTTGCAGAATGTTAAGTCTCTCTTAATGAGGCAGTTGACGTGATATCTTGCGCCTAGCTGTTTTCGTAATTGCTCTTGCCTATTTTGATCATTTGCATATGCTTTTCATTTGCAGAAACAGTGATGAGCTTAGGAAGGATGTTGTTGATTCCCTTTGTTCCTTAGCACATGCCCTTAGGGAGAATGCGATGCTTGGATGCACTAGCTCGATGGGAGGAGCTCAATAACCTCTGCATAGAGAGCTTAGTTTCCCTTTAGGGTTTGAAGTACTGAACAACTTTGAAGAACTAGGTTCTTGGAAGGTCTGATTGATTTTATTTCAACAAACTCTAACGTATTCGCAGACAGTTGACTTGTTTAGTTTGTTCAGTTTTCTGCTTTATCTTGGTTCTTAATGAGCTGACTTCTTTGAATTTTGGAAAAATCAACTTAGGAATAGCTGGGAAGATGGCAATCTGGTAGGCTTGATAATGTTACCTACAAATGTAACTGCAAGTGCACAAATGATCGACTAGCAACACAAAAAAGTACAGGTCGATCCACGGAGATCCGGAGAGTGTCTTGGTGATGCTTATGGCCTTCTAAACTGATTTCTGATGAGAAGTGACACAATAGTGGTTTGTTTTGGTGTCGAAACGACAAGATGGAGTTGTGACTGTAATTCTAAGGCAAAAAGTATACTGAATAGACTGCAAACAAGAGTTAGAGAGCACTAGGGGGATTGAGTTCACCTCCTAATCCTATACTAAGGTAATACATTCAAATTATGCTCTTACACTTCCCTTGAAGGTCTCGGGTGGATAAGTTGTCAACTCGAGTTCACTAATTCTCCACTAGTATTGGTTGTCTTCTTACAAGACAACCAATCACAAAGCAATTTGAGCAATCTTAGCTAACTATTATTCCTTTTTCAATTAAGCACAACAAGAATACAAACTTGAATATGAATTAACTCAACATAACATTAAGGGTTTCATCTACACCCTAGCAGAGTGAATTAGAACATCATAAGACTAATTAAACAGAATTGAATTTAAACTAACAAAAATAAACCTTTAAATTTCCAGACTGTTTCAGACGAGGAACACTTCAAATTTTATACCTCTCCATCTTCTCTAACACTCAAAATCAACAATAAATGCATACCCAATTGTGTTCCCTCTTCCAATTCGGCTCTGCAAGCCATTAATGCTCACAGAAACCCTAGCTCCATCTATCTCAAACCTAGCTTCTAGGGTTATGGGAGAAGCTATGAAGGAGATAGCTTGAGCTAGAGAGGCGGAGAAGGCGGCCATTAGTGCGCTGTGGTGTGGTCTTTGGTGTTGTCGGGAGAAGGAAATGGTGGTGGTGGTGTTGGCTCTGCATCTGGCCTGGGGAAGGAGATGGGGCTCGGTAGTTCTCGGGAGAGAAAGAGAGAAAAGAAGGTGAGGGGAGTGTTTGGTCGATGGGTGAAGAGGGTAGGTGGCTAAGGTGTTAAGCGGACGCAGCGAACAACGATGCGCGGGTTGAAGCGACCGTTGGATGCGGATAGATCGAATCTCACGGCTCAGGATGAATCGGGCTTGGATTCGGGTCATGGGTCGGATCTTGGATAGCTCAATCCCATATCTTTGTAACCGGGTTGCTACTTTTTGGGTTGCAACTGATGCGCACTTGGGCTGTAGCTTTCTGCTCCATAGTCGCTCGTCTCCAATTTTCTGCTCTTTTGGCTCCTTACTTTCTCCAAGCTTTATTTACTACCTAAAAACACAAAATTAATTAGTACAAGTATTTATTCTTGAGAACAGAGAAAATACAGAATTTGAGATAATATATGATTTTAAAGCACAAAAGGTGAGTTAAATGCCAATAAAAAGGTGTAGAAATATGCAATATTTGGCACTCATCAAATACCCCCAAACCTGAATTTTACTTGTCCTCAAGTGAAACATAAATTAAGAAATCCTAACTATACCACTGTCGCTGGTCTCTCGAATGCATTTAGCGTATGCACTAAGCCTTTAAACCCCTAGGTGTCCCTAGTGGACGAGTTGTAGTCTCGTGAGGGTTTACCAGAGGTGTACCCACAAAACCTTCTCCAACTTCAGAGCATCAAAGAGTCTCAAGCATCCAAGGAGCTATGAGGACATAGAGTTTCTGCATGCTAGTAACACAAAGTTAGAATTACCAAAGAACGCATTCTCATCCTTAAGAGTTGAGCGAGAAATAACCATACCATATGAAAGAATTCGGGTTCGAGAGTGATCACAAGCCTCGACTTCTGCCTCACCAATAGGGTTTTATGATAATTGTACTCAAAAAGATCGCTTTTTTAGTCTCTCATGTGTGCAGGCAGGAATAAAGAGAGAAATCCTGCACACGTTGAAGGTGAGAATGATAACCTTCCGAAATAATTTCTGGAGACTCCACAGAGTTGTGAACAAAAAGAATCTTTTTCTGATGATCTCTAAGAAAGGAAATCAACCATTAGAAAGGATGGGAGTACTCACTTACCTTCACATCCGAAAATTGGCAATTAACATCACTCTCACAGCATCCATAGAAATGTCTTCAATCTTCGGTCTTCGGTCTTCAACTGTTGATGATGAACTTCTGAACTTCACAAAACTTGACAATTAGTAACTTTTCTCTTCAATTTCCTGGTTACTTGGAATTTTCTTCTTGAATTCTTCTTCTTTACCATGGTGGTATCAAAACTAGACTAAGAAAATAAACTAAATATATATATATATATTTGAATATGATAATAAAACACATGAAAATAAAAACAATGAAACTATTAACTCCATGGATGAAGGACTTTATCACTCAATTTCCCATAACTTGTATTGTCTTGATTTCATAAATTTCATTAATTCTCATCTTATTTTCTTTTCTTTGGGTTGTTGCATGTAAACCTTGGACTATTTCAACTTTTCTTCAAATATTCTGACGTTGCTCTGCTCGCTGACGATGATGTGTTTCTATGGATCTGTTGATGTTGTTGAGAGGAAGAGAGTGATGCTAACTACAAATCGAACTACAAGAAGGAGTTTTCATCTTTAAACGTCACCCTCATGATTGACAAAATTAGCACTCAAGAGATCAAAAATAGTGCTGAAAGTGGTGCGAAGTTGGGTAGCTCACCATTCCTACCCGGAATTGACGTACGGTGACACACACTCTAACATATTTTTTAGAAAGTCACAAAAATGAAGGTCGGTGCCTCGCTTGATGTAAAAATGGGTAGTCTCCACTATGGGTGATCACAATTCTACTACCGAATATCTTTGCAGCACCTAATTCGCCCTCCGACATGGTTAAATCCAACTTTAACGCTCTAATCAACCAAGAAACCCGATTGTGTTCTCCAGTATTTCCAAGTTCAGTTATTTCGGTCAGACTCTCTATGTAAACATAGCTAGAAGCATGCTAGTGACTCTAAGATTTCTAAAAGTTGGAGGTTTTTATGTACATATTTACAAAGAGTTTTGAAAAATTTTGAATTTTTTTTTTTTTTTAAATAAAAGACTAAAAACTCTATATGCAAATCACACCCCCAAACCTAAATCTAACATTGTCCTCAATGTGTCAACAAATGATAAGAATTGAAACAGTCACATACCATGAGAACTATGTTGAGTGGAGAAAAGGGAAGAGATTACCGGATGCAAGAGGATGTTGCTAAACCATAGGAGGATGAATGCTTTGAAAGCAAACAACAAGAGAGCGCAAGATAAAAAGTTTGGTTAACACACATCAAAAAGAAAAGAAAAAGGGAAAGAGAATGGATTTTTAGTCCATATGTATGTACAAAAGTGAACTAGTTTAGTCCACATAGATGGGGTCTTCCAGGTCTACGGTCTCAACTTCTGGTGGAAGATGCTCCAGAAATGGTTTCAATCTCTGACCATTGACCTTGAAGATGTTCTTGGTTCTTTGGGTTTTCGATTTCAACAGCTCCATGGGGGAAAACAAGACGTACCAAGAATGGGCCTGACCATCGAGAACGAACTTTCCGAAACAAATGCAAACGAGTGTTGTACAATAAAACTTTTTGACCCGGTGTGAAAGACTTGCGCAAAATGCGCTTGTCATGAAACACTTTCATTCTTTGTTTGTACATTTTGGCACTATCATATGCATCATTTCTTAATTCTTCTAACTCATTGAGTTGAAGTTTTCTTTGGGTACCACCTTATCAAGATCAAAATTCAGCTTTCTTTACGACCCAATATGCACGATGTTCTAACTCTGCAGGTAGATGACAAGCTTTACCGTACACAAGTCTCGTAAGGGGACATCCCAATGGGAGTCTTGTATGAAGTTCTATAGGCCCATAAAGCATCATTTAAACGTAAAGACCAATCTTTCCTAGAAGGATTAACAGTCTTCTCAAGAATATGCTTAATTTCCTATTAGAAACTTCTACTTGGCCACCGGGTCTCCGAGGATGGTAAGGTGTTGCTACCTTATGAGTGATTCCATACTTGCGCACAAGTGATTCAAAAGGTCTATTGCAAAAATGACTACCTCCATCACTGATTATTGCTCTAGGCGTTCCAAAGCGGGAGAAAATGTTTTCTTTAAGAAAAGAAAGAACAACTTTATGATCATTTGTTTTGGAAGCAATGGCTTCTACCCACTTAGAGACATAATCAACAAAGAACAAGAATGTACAACTTACCTTCGAGTTAGGAAATGGACCCATGAAATCAATACCCCACACATCCAACAAACTCAACAATCAAAATGGGTTGTAAGGGCATCATGTTTCTCTTAGAGATACTTCCTAATTTCTCGCATCGGTCACAAGCAACACAAAAGCATGGCTATCCTTAAACAATGTTGGCCAATAGAAACCACTCTGCAAGATCTTTGCAGCAGTTTTCTTGGCGCTAAAGTGGCCTCCACATGCATGGTCATGACAGAAAGAGATGACATCCCTTTGTTCGTAATCGGGGACACATCTCCTAATGATTTTGTCTTGGCAGTACTTAAACAGATATGGGTCATCCCAAAGGAAATGTTTAACTTCAGCCAAGAATTTAGAACGGTCTTGTTTAGACCAATGCAAAGGCATTCTACCTGTAGCAAGGTAGTTCACGATATTAGAAAACCACAGCATTTCAGACACAAGCATCAATTGTTCATCAGGGAATGATTCTCTAATCAGCACGGATTCATTAACAGATTCAACATTCAACCTAGACAAGTGATCAAAGAACAACATTTTCCGACCCTTTCTTATCTCGAATTTCGAGGTTGAACTCTTGTAACAAGAGTATCCATAGAATTAGACGAGCCTTAGCATCTTTTTTTTAGACAAAAGATATCTCAATGCAAAGATGGTCGGAATATATGATGACTTTAGACCCTATCAAATAAGATCTAAACTTATCCAATGCAAACACAATGACTAGCAACTCTTTCTCGTTGTAGAATAATTCAGCTTGAGCATCATTAAGTGTTTTACTAGCATAGTAGATCACATAAGGGAGTTTGTCTACTCGCTGGCCCAAAACCTCTACAAAGATAGTCACCGCATCACACATAATTTCAAATGGTAGGTCCAGTCGGGTGGTCTGACTATAGGGGCGGATATAAGGAGAGCCTTCAATTGCTCCCATGCTTCCTTACAAGCATCATCAAAGACAAATGCAACATCTTTTGCAAGAAGATTACACAAAGGTCTTGAAATTTTACTAAAGTCTTTGATGAATCGGCCGTAAAAACCCGCATGACCTAAGAATGATCTTATGTCCCTCACAGAACAAGGTTGAGGCAAGTGTTGAATGAGATCAACCTTGGCTTTGTCTACTTCTATGCCTTTTTCCGAGATGATATGCCCTAAAACAATGCCTGAGTTAACCATGAAATGACATTTTTCCCAATTCAAAACCAAATTCTTTTCCTTACATCGAATCAGCACACGAGTAAGATGATGCAAACATTCATCAAAAGAAGACCCAAAGACAGAAAAATCATCCATGAAAATTTCAAGAAACTTATCTACCATGTCAGAAAATATGCTCATCATGCAACCTTTGAAAAGTAGCGGGCGCATTACACAACCCAAAAGGCATACGACGATAAGCAAATGTTCCATAAGGACACGTAAATGTGGTCTTTTGTTGGTCTTCGGGTGCTATGTGAATTTGGTTGTAGCCCGAATAGCCATCTAAGAAACAATAGTGACCATGTCTCGACAACCTTTCCAGCATTTGGTCAATGAAGGGAAGGGGAAAATGGTCTTTCTTTGTCACCGTGTTTAATTTTCTATAATCAATACAAACTCGCCACCCCGTGGTCACACGGGTGGGGACAAGCTCATTCATTTCATTTTGAACTACGGAATGCCAGACTTTTTGGGTACCACTTGAATGGGACTGACCCACTGGCTATCTGGAACTGGGTAAATGATACCCGCATCAAGCAATTTCAAAATCTCACCTTTGACAATATCTCTCATATTGGGTTAAGTCTCCTTTGCATTTCCTTAGATGGTTTAGTATTCTCTTCAAGATTTATGTGATGCATGCAAATTGTGGGACTTATACCTTTAAGATCTGAGATAGTCCAACCTAAGGCTCCTTTATGTTCTTTAAGCACTTCTAAAAGTTGACTTTCCTGTTTGTGTCTAAACATGATGCAATAATCACAGGTAAAGTATCGAAGGACCTAAGAAAGCATACTTCAAAGTATCGTGTAATGGTTTCAAATCAAGCTTAGGTGGTTCATCAAGAGGTGAGGCAGATTTGGAATCAGAGAGTGGAAGTGTTTCCACTGCAGTCTGCCATTTAGCAATATCCATGGGTGGAACAGATTCAAGCAAAGAGTGAATTTCACCAATGTACTTAGACTCAAAGATATCTAAGTCAAAGTTATCTAAACATGCTTGCAAAGGGTCCACAGACAAAATGTCGTGCAATGAGTCTTGGATCGACTCTCAATCATGTTAATCTCATGCAAATCGGTATCATCACAATCAATGGGTTGTTGACTAGTGTTAAAAACATTAAGTTCTACGGTCATGTTACCAAAAGACAATTTCAACACTCCATTATGACAATTTATGATGGCATTGGACGCCGCCAGAAAGGACGTCCTAAAATAACAGAATGTGACTATCCGGGTTTTGCACAAGTTGAGTATCTAAGACAATGAAGTCCACAGGAAAGGAAAATTTATCAACCTTGATTAACACATCTTCAACAATACCATGAGGGATTTTCACATATCTGTCCGCTAATTGTAGCGTAACAGGAGTGGGTTTCACTCCCAAGGCCCGGTTGCACATACACAGAGTATGGCAATAGATTCACACTTGCTCCTAAGTCTAGTAACGCCTTTTCGACCACATGGTCACCTATGGTGCATGTAATTGTTGGACTACCTGGGTCTCTAAACTTAGTTGGAATCTTGTTTTGGATTATTGAGCTCACTTTGCTCAAAGGAGAAAAGCACGCTTATGCACATGAAGCTTTCGCTTTTGTGTGCACAGATCCTTTAAAAACTTAGCATAGGTGGGGTATCTCACTTTGATTGCTTCGAGAAATGGAATGTTTATGTTAACTCGTTTGAACATTTCCAAAATCTCGTTATACCGTTACCCCCTTCGCTGCACCAACCTTTGTGGGAATGGAGCAACAGTGCATGACTTGGCAAAGAAACATCTATATCGGTAGGACTTTTAGGTTTATCAACATGCTCGATTCTTTTCTACAATAGATGTTTTCGGTGTTGTGTGTACCGGTGAGTCTGATTTAGACTCGCTTGACCGTGGTACACCTACATTGTTCTCAAAACTCTACCACTACGAAGAGTGGTGACAAAGATTCACATGACTATGTGAAGTTTCATTGCAAAGTTGAAGTACCCGCCCAAACACATTCTTTGGATTTTGTTGGGGTTGACTAGGAAGTTTTCCTTTTTCTCTCATTCAATGCATCACAAATTTGACCCATTTTAAGTTCTAGACTTGTGAAACGTTGGTCGGTGGTCTTCTCAAGTTGTAAAAGATTTTGGGTCAATGTAGATCGACACTCGTCTTCAAAGCTAGGCTTTTTCTCTACAGGGTACTGAGTGTGTGGTTGTACTTGGGGGTTTCTAGGATATGAGTATCCTTGGTTATTAGTTGTTGTTCCCCCTTGTACATGCCCTTTAGACCATGAGAAGTTAGGGTGATTTCTCCACCCTGGGTTGTAGGTTTGAGAATAAGGGTTGTTCTCTTGCCTATGGTATAATGCATTGGCTTGCTCGGTTTTAGACTCTTGAAATGCATGTAGGTCCGGGACAAATGTCCACTAAGTGGTCTGAGCTATGGCATGCGGCACAAGAGGCCATTTCAATTTGGTCACGGAGAGTAGGGGCATTAGTTTTTACATTCTTCTGCAGCTCTAGCACTTCTATTCTCCTAGCCAAAGATGCCATCTTTGCATTTCCATCAAAGTCAGACTCAATTCTATAAACATTGGCTACAGGGGTAGTCCTTTTAGGTTCACGGATGGACTCCCACTGCTGAGTCTTTTCAGCGACTTCGATTAAGAAAGTCCAAGCCTCATCAGCACTTTTGTCAATAAATGCACCATTGCACATTGACTCAACTGTGGTTCGGGTCCTGACATCTAGGCCTTCATACAAAATTTGCACAAGTCTCCATTTTTCAAAACCATGGTGGGGACATTGGAGCAATAATTCATTGAATCTCTCCAAATATTTTGCTAGAGTCTCTTCTTTTAGTTGCACAAAACCATTTAGACTTTGACGAATTGTCGCAGTCTTATGGTTGGGGAAAAACTTTTTGAAAAATTCTTTTGTGAGGTCATCCCATGTTCTAATGGACTGTGGTTGTAAGGCATGAAGCCATGACTTGGCTTTTTCTTTCAAACAGAACGGGAACAATCTCAGCTTGAGGGACTCTTCCGTCATTTGGGTAAAACGTAGAGTCCTGGATATCTTCAAAGTCTCTAACATGGTGATAGGGGTTTTCGGCATTAACCCCTCTAAACACGGGCAACATGTGAATTGTGCTTGCTTTCGCTTCAAACCACCAAAGATCACCGGTATAATAATGCAAGAGGGCTGGCTTGCCCTAGTGGGGTACATGTAGTCCTTGAGACTACGGGGTTGGTTCGGTTCATCACCCATAGTTTCTGACTGGTCTGGGCTTTCTGTTGAAGAACTGGGTATGTTGACAATGTCGTCTGGGCGGATTCTAACTAGTCGGTTTGTTTGGTCTCTAAAAGACACAATCATAGCCTAGCTAGCACATCTATCATATTAAACACTCATACAATCAAGTGAATTCAAAACAGAGAGGCAAAACTCATAAGAATCGTACACCAGTTCTCAGAATTGATCACAGAGGATTGATTTTTGCTGCTGTTAAGAAATGCACAGCACAACTTGCTTGGCAGGTTGAACAGAAAAAACAGAAAATGTGCACAGGCTACAGGCCAGATGGATTATGCTCACTCAAGTTGAAGCATGTGTTGTGTGGTTGTGGTTGTGGCAGGTGAATGTGATTCACAGAGTATCAACAGATCAGCAGGGAAACTAATTTGTCAGGCAGTCATGGTTCACAGATTCAACAGGTCATTAACAAGTTTGGCTAACCTCAAATTTCACAAAGAACATGCACACGATACCAAATCTCAAGCAAGCATTCATTCAATTATCAGCAGCCTGTCGTGGATTGAGAGAAGCATACACATTGAGATGACAATCTCAGCAAGTAGAAATTGTTACTTAGAGGTCACAGGATGATGCCAATATAGATATCCTAGTTCGGTGAGCGGGACATGGTATGTCAACATCAAAAGTTCAAATATTCAATGCTACACGATTGAGGCTTACGGTTTCAAAAAGTACTCATTTCACTCGGACATCGGTGAGAGTTATTCCAGATGATTTACCAATATTTTAGGGCGTAAGACGGAGTTTGAGAATACAATACCGCCAAAGATAGAACTCGGGTTTAGGCACGATAGACAAGGTTCTCTCCTTTATCCTTCCTTGTTTCAGCTTCAAGAAAACCTTCAAGACGACACGGGAGAAGACCAACAAACCTGGTTATGTTGCTTCTTTTCCTTGTTTTGGCTGAGAGATGTTGCAGGTACCTGTGAGCTCAAAGGAAAGATTCAGTACACGCTTTTGCACAGTGGAGCAAGGGTATAAAAACCAACAGATTAGAGTCGCAGAATATTGATGAATACAAATGCAAAATCTTCAAGCAAGCAATGGAGAACCAAATAGCTGAAAAATTACACTATAATGGTGAAAGATAGCAATCTAAACACATATACACTTCAACTAGATACATGACAATGCAAGAAAACAATGATGAAAAATAGAGCACCCAATGGAGTTAGCTAAGATGCAACTAAGATGAACCAAATGCAAAATTTTATAAATGATGGAGTACACTAAACAACATAAACTAATGTAAATTAAGTTCTGACTAGTACTAACAACGAGAATGCGTAAAGTTTGAAATCTAAATAAGTATATATACAGACCTTTATTATGATGATAACTAAGTGAAACTGACTATGGAATGGTTGAAATTTTAAGAACTGCAACTGCTACTGAGTTATGATGATGCTAAGTTAAAGCTACAGATTTCCTAATCTAAATCTAAGTTGTACTAAGATAATTTACAACAAGTTGTACAAAGTTACAAAGATGCTCGAGATGGAAAGCTTGAAATGGAATTAGGTACACTAAGTTATACTAATGATGCGAGATATATTTGAAAAATTGAAACTACTACTAACACTAGCTATAACAAGAACTCAAAAGCTAAACACATATGTATATACAAAACTAAATATAAAAACCAAGAAAGATGACAACGGAGCAACACACCACTACCAAATCCCCGGCAGCGGCGCCAAAAACTTGGTAGGCTTGATAATGTTACCTACAAATGTAACTGCAAGTGCACAGTGTTGACTAGCAACACAGGGCAAGTACAGGTCGATCCACAGAGATTTGGAGAGTGTCTTGGTGATGCTTATGGCCATCTAAACTGATTTCGATGAGAAGTGACACAATAGTGGTTTGTTTTGGTGTCGAAACGACAAGATGGAGTTGTGACCTGTAATTCTAAGGCGTAAAGTATACCGAATAGACTCAGTAAACAAGAGTTAGAGAGCACTAAGGGGATTGAATTCACCTCCTAATCCTATACTAAGGTAATACATTCAAATTATGCTCTTACACTTCCCTTGAAGGTCTCGGTGGATAAGTTGTCAACCGAGTTCACTAATTCTCCCCTAGTATTGGTTGTCTTCTTACAAAGACAACCAATCACAAAGCACTTTGAGCAATCTTAGCTAACTATTATTCCTTTTTTAAGCACAACAAGAATACAAACTTGAATATGAATTAACTCAACATAACATTAAGGGTTTCATCTACACCCTAGCAGAGTGAATTAGAATATCATAAGAGTAATTAAACAGAATTGAATTTAAACTAACAAAAATAAACTCTAAAATTTCCAAACTGCTTTGCATTTAGGAACACTTCAAATTTTATACCTCTCCATCTTCTCTAACACTCAAAATCAACAATAAATGCATACCCAATTGTGTTCCCTCTTCCAATCCGGCTCTGCAAGCCATTAATGCTCACAGAAACCCTAGCTCCATCTATCTCAAACCTAGTTTCTAGGGTTATGGGAGAAGCTATGAAGGAGATAGCTTGAGCTAGAGAGGCGGAGAAGGCGGCATTGGTGCGGCAGCGTGGTCTTTGGTGTTGTCGGGAGAAGGAAATGGTGGTGGTGGTGTTGGCTCTGCATCTGTTCGGGGAAAGTAGATGGGGGATCTGGTAGTTCTGTCGGGAGAGAAAGAGAGAAAAGAAGGTGAGGGGAGTGTTTGGTCGATGGGTGAAGAGGGTAGGTGGCTAAGGTGTTAAGCGGACGCGGCGAACAACGATGCGCGGGTTGAAGCGACCGTTGGATGCGGATAGATCGAATCTCACGACTCGGATGAATCGGGCTTGGATTCGGGTCATGGGTCGGATCTTGGATAGCTCAAGCCCATATCTTTGTAACCGGGTTGCTACTTGTTGGGTTGCAACCGATGCGCACGTGGTCAATGTAGCTTTACGCTCCATAGTCGCTCGTCTCCAATTTTCTTCTCTTTTGGCTCCTTACTTTCTCCAAGCTTTATTTACTACCTAAAAACACAAAATTAATTAGTACAAGTATTTATTCTTGAGAACAAAGAAAATACAGAATTTGGGATAATATATGATTTTAAAGCACAAAAGGTGAGTGAAATGCCAATAAAAAGGTGTAGAAATATGCAATATTTGGCACTCATCACAATCCTGGCTCATAGGGAACTAGACCGCAATATATTCTCTCAAATGAACTCCTCCTTCCACTTTACTATATTGGCAGAAGGGTTTTCGTTATTTTGAATCATAGTTATTTGGTATTCGAGAAGTTATTCTTCTTCGTTACTTGGAATTGTAGGTAATGAGGTTCAATTGCGATTATTAAACTTCTACTGTAATGAATCTCTATGGTACGGCGTAGCATCCATCGCATACTCTTGTTTTGATATTGTATGTAGTACATGTTATGTGTTAATCTAGGTCGTTTTTGCTTATCTGCTATCTCATGTTAATGTTTGTTGCATAGATTCTAATGGTTAATTTAATGAAATCCTTTGTCTGACATTAGTGAACAGTTGGGGAAGATACCTCAAAGGGCAATAAACGCACTTACAAAGAGAAATATTTAGTTTGAGAAATATAATGAAGCACTACGTGTTAGTTGCCGAAAAGGATATTCAGTACGTGTTTTGAGGTCTGTTCTATTTTTTCTTACTTTTTCCTTTCCTTTCCTGGCAATTGAATCCATTCAACGTTGATAGTGAAAAGCGATTCTTTTACCCATTTTCTAATGCAAAGAAAATTCATATTTTTATAATGCATGTCTTATTTGTGTATCATTGAAAGATCTCCCGCACTTGGGCTTACACGTTGGTTGATGATTAAGTCGTTGAATGTTTAAACCGGTAGACATTCCAACTTTGAGGTCTTTCAAGGAGAAGCCATCATCCTATACCCAGAAAATGTGGCCGATATGATGGAGTTTATAGAATAGAAAAATGTTGGCGAAAAATTGGTATTCGTGTATGGTGGTTTCTTTTGTCTTCTAACTTTACACTCTGGGCACACGTCTTTACTCTCCCGCCACCTGGATTGATGGTGTCATTTGGTGCGGCATGTTATTCATAAGATTCATTTTCATGCCATCTCGCTTGTAAGAGCTAAGGTTCCCCTAAGCTTGTCTTGCCCTTGTGACTGCTCCAAAACTTTCTTGTATTATTTTGTTTTGCTTTTGTCTATAAACTAGTATATTACAAAGACACTAGTATATAAATATCTTAAATTTGTTAAAAGTTTGGTTTAAAAAGAATAATTATAATCGATCTTAAAGCCAACAATGCATGGCTAAGTTGATCCATCAGCCTTCGCGTCCTCCCTCCCTCTCTCCAACAATGCATGGCTAAGTTATTTCTTTTACTTTTTTCCTTAACTCGACATGTGCCGTCTTTCATTGTATATTGAATAATGACAAGAGTGATTGTTTACATGATGAGAGAGGGGCTAATGGTTGAAAATAGACGTAAATATCGTAAAGTAAAGAAGGTAGAATTTCGCTTCACCCATATTCATAAACTGAAAATCTTATATTGTAGGGTGTCTCGCGATCCTCCTCGTAAATCAGAATATGACCAAAGATAACATCACCAAATAATGTATTGCTCGGTGTTCTCGCTTTTACTATTTGATTATCTCATCGTAATGAATCTAAACTCTTTCAAATCGTTGATCAAGTTGTTCTTTACATCTAGGCCCCTGAAAAGTTTTCTGAGCTGCAAATACAGTCATATCTTAAGACTGTTGCTTATCGTCGAGAGATAGATGATGTGCATAATGCTGCTGCTGTAAGGGGAGTTGGTGGGGTGCAGACTTCGCGAATCTAATGAGAAAGTGTTATTTACAGGGCAAGGTTTCTCTTTGTTTGATCTGGAGTTGGTGCAGTTGCCTCTTGACCAGGAGACTGGACACTGCAAATGGTTTGGTTTTGTCCAGTTCAAACAACTGCTTGTATTTCGGGCCATTTGGAAGGCTGTGGTGGGACTACTTCTAATTCTTAACCAATCAGGTGAATCTACATCTATTTTTACGCAAATTTTATTATTCTTGAATGGAGTGTTTTAAACTTAGATGATAAGTACTATAACTAGCTAGTTGTATGTCATGTTTGAGTGCATTCCCAAGTGTAAATGGGATACCAAATGAAATGTTATGGTTAGTTATTATATCTTCATAGGTAGGTTGAGTTATTATGTTTGAGTGCATTCCCTTGTAGTTTATAACCATTGTTTGTCATTGTAGGGTTTGCAGGTTAATTGAATGATGCTATGTTGTGAGATTAGAAAGGTTGGAGAATAAGGAAATCATTAGGTCCCTTGGCATCTGCAACTTTTGTAAGTTTCTATGTAGGAAGTTTCTTTGAACTTTGCAAATTTCTATGTAGGAAATTTCGTGAACTTGCAAGTTTTGTAACCTAAAATTTGATACTTAGAAGAATTTTGGAACTTAGAAATTTCTTTGTGGTCTGTTAGTAAGTTTGTATGTGTTCCCTTATGCCGTTAGACTAAGTCTTATGGGCTAGATTGGAGGTGCTAGATTAGCACTTAAGTGTTGCAATTCAAAAAAAAAAGTGTGGCAAAAAATTAACACTAGTTCTCTCTCCTACTGTGTGCTAGCATGAGCTAGCATGGTTCAAATCAGATTTAGAGAGATTTAAAGCGCTCAACCATTCACCGCTTGGTCGATTTAGACGCTAATCTAGTCAGCTAGATTAGCACTCCCATAAGACTTAGGAGGTAGTCCTCGATCGCTAATCTAGCCGCTAGACTAGCACCCCATAAGACTAAGTCTTACAACCTTCCATATATTCCTTTAGAAATTTGATACTTAACAAAAAAAAAAAAAAGTTAGGTACTTTGAGGAATTTCTGTTCTTTTGTTATATGAATCTGAGATGAATTGAATAAATGTGATATGAATGATTGAACAAATTGTTGTTGAGTGTGGTTATGAATGTATTGAAAGGTGTATGCAGGGTATTGAATTTAGAATTCCGCCCTATTTTCTAGAAGATGGATCGCCGGTTAGTTTGACTCTGGTCAAAATTGGCCATATTGACCAATTTTGACCAGGTCAAGGTTGACCGATAATTTTTTTGTCACACAAAAACGTCAGAATCGCCTATGAGTCAGCACCGCCACGTAGTAACGGTTGCAAGTCATTATAATGTGCCACGAAGTAACGGCTCGAGAACGTTACGACGGGTTGTTACAAAATAAATTCGAACGGCCGAGAGTCGTTACCACGTGGCAAATTAGTAACGGCTCTCAACCGTTACGAGCCATATAACCAAAATTCATAACGCCACAAAGCCGTTACAAAAAAATATGTAACACCCACTTTTGCAACAAAAGCAAGAGCCGTTACAACCCGCTTTAGTAACGGCTCGCCCTGCTTCTAATCCTGCACTTGGTGTAGTGCTTGTTATTCTAGATTCGAGAACATCGACGATTCAACACGACATCGCTTTGAGTTCATCTTCAACAAAAGGGATTTAGGGCATACGGGGTTTTCGTTCATATATACAAGATTACGGGCTAAGCACTCCTTTCTTTTTGGAGCATCTCTTGTTATAGAAGACAAACATTCAAAATGGTCTAACCGGTTCCAATTATACCATCTTTTCTCTACTTTTCGTACAAAAAAATTAGGTACCTTTGCGGTATTTTGCTCTTTCTCTTCGCGAATTACATGTGTAATTGGTATCTATATTTATATTGGGCTTTTAATTTTCTTGTATTTTGATGTTATTTTTCTTGTAAACAATCATGAAATCACCTTTTTGGATTGAATGAAATGCGGTCTGATTGTATACCAAAAATAAAAAATAAAATAAAATAGGAGAAGAGAAGAGAAAAAAATAAGATAAAAAATAAAGTTTTAAGGGCATTTCTAGCACTGATAGATCATATTTGATCTATCAACACCATAGCCAGCACATGTCACATTGTGATGTCATTTAACCCAAGCTTTAACCCAGCTTATAACCTCACGGAATTTCAAGCAACAAAAATATTCAAATTGTATATTTGATCTCCTTAAATCTTGTAGATATGCATTCTAATCTCTAATCAACTATTAAACAGGTGAGCAAATTGTTTGTCAATCTTCCCACTTGAATTCTCGTATTGCGTGTATCTTAAGGAATCGCTTCTATACCTAGCTCTACATAATCATCTCCATTATATACAAATTTCAAGATTATCTAACTCTTGGTTTTTATCAAACAATGATGTGTATTATTCATCAAGATAACAAACAAAGTACTATATGAGGCAGAACATAAACACTACAGTTTGTGGTACACACTTTATCATTAATTCACAGTACGTAGTAGTAAGAAACCCAACCTTCCGTTCTTCATTGATAAACTAACCTTCCTCAACCAGGATTAGCATTTCTTTAACATTTGAATGACAATTACTTCACAATACCGATCGTGATTCGAATTTGTTAATTATTGTTACAAAATATTTTGGTTACATGACAAAATACTTTGGTCACATGGAGTGAAATATTTTGGTATTTCACTCCCTTATGGTCCAACAAATCGGTGACCCTTATCAAATAAGGGGAGCTAACTAGAGCCGCCTAGTTAGGTTAAGAAAAGGAAACAAGTTTTGTTATATAATCTCTTGTCCATGAGAACAAGAAGAGAGTAGCAAGCCGCGACCAAAACAGGGAAAGGTGTTTTGTGCCGTGAAGAAAAAAAAAAGAAGAAAAGAGAAAAGAAGTGCAACCGCCATTAGAGGATATTTTTGGTGAAGATTTTGTGAGCTTGAAGAAGAAGGGTGTTTTAGCGAAGAACCCGTTTGGTAGGTGAAGATTTATCCACCGCATCCTACATATCTTCAAAGGGTTTATAGGGTTTGTCCAAATCCTAGTAGTAGTAAGTTTCTCATCTTCTTTGTTTTGTTATTGGTTGAATCTACCTAAGTATTTGGTAAAGAGTTTGGTTATCCATCCTTAGCGGTGAGTAGAGAAAGAGGGCATTGTTATCCAAGTGCTATATGCACCTTGAAGTTGTGTGAAACCCCAATTTGGGAGATATCTTTATATCCCATTATTTTTCATAGTGGAAGTTTGCCCTTAATCATTGGTGTTGTGTGTTTGTCGTTATTTTCGTCAGACATACATTATTGCTTGTGTAGATTCCATATTGTGCATAACGTCCCGGATCGGTAATTCCCCCAACAAGTGGTATCAGAGCTATGTTGGTCGGGATAACCGTGTGCAATATGGAACCACGGATATGTCAAGGATTCGATTTTTGAAGCAAGGGTAAAGCTAAAAAGAAGCCCCAACCAATCGGGAGAGAAGCACTTCATGTCAACTTCTCGTGAATATTACAAAGAGAAGAAAGAAGTGTCAAAGAAGAAAAATCACATTGGAAAAACTCACATGTGCATTTACGTAAGTGTGATTGAAAAATGTCACAAGCAGTGAGAGAACCGTTGCTAATTCACAACAATAGTTATTCGTATGTGACAGAGGTTACTAATGAACAAATACGCTTTGTGACAGTAAGGCTTTGTAATGTAAATTGGAAACAATTGTTAAGTGTAACAATCATCATTGGGTGTGGCTAAAAATAAACTTTATAGTGAAAAAGATAAGCTTCTCTTTGTCGAACAAGGGAAAAGAGTGTAACCTCCTTTGGGGGAGTAAATAAGCCACCATGAGAGTGCTTGGTGATGATTGAGAGTGAAACCACCATTAGAGTTTCTTTGGTGAAGAGAGTATAACCTCCGTTTAGAGAGAAGAAGAGTTTCCTTTTCATTTCCATTTTAGTGAAACCAAGAGAGAAAAGATGGGTGAGCCAAGCCTGGTGAAGCTGATGAAATTTGATAAGTAGGGGGAGTTAGTTAAGAAGATCCATACAGATGACATCGATTCTGATACGATGACAAAGTCACTACCGAAATACAATCATGTACATTTCTGCAGCAAAGCAGACATGGTGGTGATAGGTATCTTTCCATAAGTCGTAATGGGAAGATTATTGGGTTTTTCAGGCCCTTATGGCCCAACAGTCGGTGACCCTTATCAAATAAGGGGCGCTAACCAGGAGCTGCCTAGTTAGGTTAAAAAAAGGAAACAAGTTTTGTTATATAATCTCTTGTCCGTGAGAACAAGAAGAGGGTAGCAAGCCGCGACCAAAACAAGGAAAGGTGTTATGTGCCGTGAAGAAAAAAAAAAATAAAAGAGAAAAGAAAAGAGTGCAGCCGCCATTAGAGGAGATTTTTGGTGAATATTTTGTGAGCTTGAAGAAGAACGGTGTTTTAGCGAAGAACCAGTTTGGTAGGTGAAGATTTATCCACCGCATCCTACATCTCTTCAAAGGGTTTCTAGGGTTGTCCAAATCCTAGTAGTAGTAAGTTTCTCATCTTCTTTGTTTTGTTATTGGTTGAATCTACCCAAGTATTTGGTAAATAGTTTGGCTATCCATCGTTAGCGGTGAGTGATTAGAGAAAGAGGGAATTGTTATCCAAGTGTCATATGCACCTTGAAGTTGTGTGAAACCCAAATTTGGGAGATATCGTTGTATCCCATTATTTTTCATAGTGAAAGTTTGCCCTTAATCATTTGTGTTGTGTGTTTGTCGTTACTTTCGTCGTATTTCGTATTATTGCTTGTGTAGCTTCCATATTGTGCATAGCGTCCCAAATCGGCAATTCTCCCAACAAGTGGTATCAGAGCTACGTTGGTCATGATAACTGTTTGCAATATGGAACCACAGATATGTCATGGATTCGATTTTTGAAGCAAGGGTAAAGATAAAAAGAAGCCCCAACCAATTGGGAGAGAAGAACTGCATGTCAACTTCTCGTGAATATTACCAAGAGAAGAAAGAAGTGTTACAGAAGAACAATCACAAGTTGAAAAATGCACAAACATACAAAAGTGTGATTGAAGGATGTCACAGCTGGTGAGAGAACCGTTGCTAATTCACAACAACAATTAGTCAAGTGTGACAATAGCTACCAATGAACTTTCACAGTTTGTGACAGAAGCGTGACAAAAGGCTTGTAACAGAACTTGGTAACAGTTGTTAAGTGTAATGATTTACCGTGGCGCTACTGAAAACAAACTTTTATAGTGAAGAAGATAAGCTTCTCTTTGTCGAACAAGGGAAAAGAGTGTAACCTCCTTTGGGGAGTAAGTAAGCCACCATGAGAGTGCTTGGTGATGATTGAGAGTGAAACCACCATTAGAGTTTCTTTGGTGAAGAGAGTATAACCTCCATTGAGAGAGAAGAAGAGTTTTCTTTTCATTTCCTTGTTAGTGAAAAACAAGAGAGAAAAGATGGGTGAGCCAAGCCCGTGAAGTCGATGAAATTTGATAATCGGGGAGTTAGTTAAGAAGATCCATACATATGACATCGATTCTCGATATGATGACAAAGTAACTACCGAAATATAATTATATACATTTCAGAGCAAGGCGTATATGGTGGTGATAGGTATCTTGCCATAAGTCATGATGGGGAGATTGTTGGGTTTTTTCGTGCCCTTATGGCCCAATAAATGGTGACCCTTATCAAATAAGGGGAGCTAACCAGAGCTGCCTAGTTAGGTTAAGAAAAGGAAACAAGTTTTGTTATATAATCTCTTGTCCGTGAGAACAAGAAGAGAGTAGCAAGCCGCGACCATAACAGGAAAGGTGTTTTGTGCCGTGAAGAAAAAAAAAAAAAGAAAAGAGAAAAGAAGTGCAAATTTCCATTAGATGAGATTTTTGGTGAAGATTTTGTGAGCTTGAAGAAGAAGGGTGTTTTAGCGAAGAACCAGTTTGGTAGGTGAAGATTTATCCACCGCATCCTACATCTCTTCAAAGAGGTTCTAGTGTTTGTCCAAATCCTAGTAGTAGTAAGTTTCTCATCTTCTTTGTTTTGTTGAATCTACCTAAGTATTTGGTAAAGAGTTTGGTTATCCATCGTTAGGGGTGAGTGAGTAGAGAAAGAGGGAATTGTTATCTAAGTGCTATATGCACCTTGAAGTTGTGTGAAACCCCAATTTGGGAGATATCGTTGTATCCCATTATTTGGCATAGTGGAAGTTTGCCCTTAATCATTGGTGTTGTGTGTTTGTCATTATTTTCGTCGTATTGAGTATTATTGCTTGTGTAGCTTTCATAATGTGCATAGCGTCCCGGATCGGTAATTGCCCCAACAATAGAAACATAAAATAAATTTCTAGAAGAGCAACAAACTAATGACATAATGCGACAGAGCATTATCTTTCCTAGCAAGCGCTTCATAATTATTAAGACCACTAATTTGCACAAAAAGAATGATTTGCGAAGGTAAAGTTTTTGAATTTTCAAAATATTAAATAGTTTTGTTCCAGAAACTTGGACTAGCTTTCCGTCATTTTCATTTTATATCCTAATTGATGAACCAAATAATGGTCCAACTGTATTCAGGAGCAATCCTCATGGAAATCCAAAGGATTGGGTCAAGCATCACAGGAGGACAATGTTTCAGTCAACCATAGTTTGACGGACAGAGTTAAATGGGTTCTCCTGTTTCTTTTAAAATCGGTTTGAAATGACTTTGTAGTCCCTTAGGTGGTTAACTTAACCTGTCCTGCCTACTCGTTCCTTCATTTTCGTTTCTTCTTCGCTGAAAATCGCTGAAAATGAGGGTCCCAGCCTCACGGTGCGGATTCTAGGGAGTAAAACCCAATTTTTCTTCACCACCAAAGTCATCATCGTCATCATCTTCCAATATTTCAGTTAATTGAGAAAATCATACTTCAGTTGAATTCAAAACCCACGTTTATAAGTAAAGGAATCACTAATTTTAACTATGAAACACGGTCAAATTGAAGAAATTTAGTAAGAACGGTGCATCATCAAGCAATCGGAAAAACATAGATTTTCTTCAATGTCGGGTACAGAAGACTCGTTTACGGGTCAGGTAATTCTATAGCTTGTATTTACTAAATAATTTAATATAGTTTTAGTTTGAAATATGTTTGATATTATGGAGGATGCAAACATGACTCTTGGAATTCTTTGATCGATGGACAATGGGTATGTTAATTGTAGTTTGTGGAGCAATTGAACTAGCTCAGAAGTTGTTTGGTGAAATGCATGACAAGGTATTTTTTTTTTCATGGATAGTTTTGATTAATTAGTACTCAAAATGTAGAATTAGGCTCCCGTGTTTATAAATTACACTCAAAACCTAAATGGTTGTAATAAGCAATTGGAAGCAGGTGATGTTTTCAACTTAGTATGGTGGTTGTTATATTTTCTTTTATTTTTTTGAGCTATGTCTGAAATTGCAGATAATGCATTGTTCTGCGAAAAACAAAAAAGTGCCTTTCGATACTTTCTAACGAATAAGGGCATTTTTATAGTGCCACAATGGGCACACGCTGTGTGCGACTTGTAAAACAAGGGTAAATAATCGTTGTTCCACCTGCAGAAAGGAGCAGGTGTTCAGCTTTGGAGAAGGTAGCTAAATCCCTTGTGTTGATGGTAAGTGTGATTATTGTACAACTCTTTTTTTTTTCTCCTTGCAATGTAGAAGAATCTCTCGAGTAATAAACTCTAATAACCCATTCATGTTACAAGAATCTCTGATAAACCATCCTTTTCTTTAGTGTCCCTTCAAGATAAGTTAGTTTAAACATTCTCGTATTAAAACCATTACCAGTGTCAAACCGTTGGTATTCTAAGAAAGAGTTGTTATCGCTTTGTTATTTCACTTCATGATGGTGACGTGGTGTAATACTACAAATGGTCAACCAATCACTATATAAATCAACAAGAGATGTTCAATTTTTTAGAGAAGAAATCATTTGTTCTCTCTTACTAAGGTTATTAAATTTCCCTTCTTTCTTTTTCTCTGCTTTTTCACTTCAAGTCTTCAATCATATAACAAGACATCTTCCGCACTTTGAAGCCTTCCACTCGAAATGACCCCTGTTTACATGGGATTCTTTCGCTTCATAGGAGACGAAAAAGACGCTAGGAAGTACAACTACAGTTTGGAAGTATGAGCAAATGGAAGAAAACTCATATGGGAAGGTACACCGCGAAGCATACGGGATAGTCAACTGAAAATCGAGACAAATTTGGGGTGGCAAGCGAAACATGGCATGTTTTTCTCCCTGAGGGGATATGAAAGAGCAACAGAACCAATAAGTTGGGGTGTGCATGCCAAACCTTTATAGTATGATGCTTCTTTTTTTTATGTTGTTGGCTAACCCTTTTGGCTTTTCATGGTTTTGAAACAGCTTTTGTGAATTTCCATCTCATTTTAAAATGGTCTGGTTATTTTTGTTTATGCAGGGAAGTTTCGAAATATTATCTCTAACGGGTTCCTTCGCTATCAATAGTTCAGTTGGACTACGCAGCAGAACTGATGGGTTAAGTGTCTCATTGGCTGGCCCCGACGATTGCATGGCTGGGGAGCAGTTGCTTCTGTTATTAGCTTCTCACAAAATCCAAGTAAGACATTACAAGGTTACTTTTACTCGACATTAATACGTAGCGAGGTGAACGTTTTGCCAAATACACTTTGTCGGGCTCCAAATATTAATTTTATTAATTACCTACGTATAACATGGGTCAAGGCTACAATAACTTTTTAGCGTTGGAATTAGATGCTCCACACATGACATACGAGTGTTTTTTTGTTGTTTTTGTTTTTCAAACAAAGTTATGTTAGATTGTCACGTGGTTAAGATCTCATTAACCTGTGTCATGGATTGGATGAAAGATGGTTAAAATTGTCGGTATTGCCCTGGTGTTCTCCCTTATAATCATTTTGTCAAAGAGATTAATGAACGCAATAGTGTTGTTGGTCTTTAATCATGTCTTTTTTGTCATCGGCCCCCCACCATGCGGTTATCTAATGGGGTACCCTTGGTCAACATTCACAGATCTCTAATGCTTTTGCAGGACCCTAGCTTGTCATTTATGAATTGTCGTTCTTTTCCTGGTTCTAATGCTTCTGCAGGACCTTACCATTATAAGAACACGGTCCTATAAAATAAATTGAGATCCACGCTAAATAGTAGTATAAAATAAGTTGGGTCATCTTGTCCTTGGGCGGATAAATTATATTGGGTAATTGATTCACACGGTCGTATAGATTTAATCAGGTATTAGATTTAATCAGGTCGAATTCCAGTTACAACTTACAACATATACCAAACTTTGGAATTTGAAAAACATTTTGTTTAATTGATATGTAGTACTGTTTTACATCAAATGCGTTTAGGTTGGTGTATTTGTCGTATCAAATTTAGTCCTAACCATCGGAACATCTAAATCCTTGAAGCTTCAACCCAATACCCAAATCCACACAAAATCAACATCCCCGACTACTGCTACCTACTTTCAACGACTCCGCTTCATCCTTTTTTTCCATTTCTATTCTTGACAATTTTTGTTCCAAGGGAATTCAGGAGTCAAAATGATAGGTTTTAAGAGTTGCGTTTGGGGATTTAATGGTTTATTTGCTATTGGATTCTGAATCCAAAATGATGAAAGGTCTGGGTTTTGTTTGCTATGAGAACTAAGGATGATTGAATTGGACGGATGGAATGATTTGTGGATGTTTGAATGATGATTAGGCTTCTACTACTAGGTCTTAATACATTAATGGAAGTCAGTACAGTCTGAGCAAGAAACTAGCTCTCTGTATGCATTTGAGGCAGGAAAATGTGCTTCCAGATCGTACTTCTTGGCAGCTACATCATTCAAAGCACCCGAAACAACGGAAACAACTTGACATGTCAAGTTTAGCTCCTTATATAAGTCCTTAAGAGTTTTTAATCATTTCCTCATGTATTTCCCAAGAGTCGGTAGCATTTTTAGAGGTCATGCAGAATCTGTTCTACCTTCTCAAATTGATGAACCCGGAAAATACCTAAAGTATCTCGACCATGTGAACCAGCTTCTTTGCGGAAACAAGTAGAGTGTCCTGCATATCTTAGTGGAAGTTGTGTAGGATGGGTCCAATCATCTAGATGATATGCACACAATGGTTGTTCAGCTGTGGCAATCAGATACTTATCTTCATCTCCCTCACCTGTGACTTTGTAAAGCTCTTCATCGAATTGAGCTAGTTGAGCACATTTTGCCATTATATCTTTTTCATGAAGAATGGAGTTTGTATGAGGGTATAATTTTGGTTTCCCAAGAATACGAAACCAAAACTGATAAGTGCCTAATTGAGAAGTACCCCAACTCCTTTCAAGTAGAAACCTCTTCCTCCAGCAACATTAGCACCTTTCTGAAGATCAACAATTCCAAGAAGCTCAACAAGTTCAACATGATTTTTCAATTTAGGTTTTGTCCTTTCTCTCCCCGTGTTCGGACTACCAAATTATTAGCCTCATCATTGTCAATAAGAAAAGAATCATGAACTAAGTTTCCAATCAAATCCAACTTAGAATACAACAAATCTTTTGCTGCTTGTACTTCAGCATCCTTAGCTGCTATTGACTGCTTACACTCCTCTGAGCTTTTAATCTTTCCAGTAGTATCTTCACCAGAAATTTTAAGTTTTCCAACTTCTTTATTGATCTTATTCAAATCTTTCCTTAACTTATCCAACTCGAATTGACGTTGACGCCATTATATATCTAGGCGATAACCTCATCGACGAGTTCAACACTTCCGATTCTACGACGTTGAGATTCGGTATGATTTATGGGTTGCCTCCCTTGTCTTCTCCGAAAAGATTGATATCTAACATTTTTGCTGCTTACTCCGCCGAGTTGAGGAGGAAACCCATGTTAACTGATTTAAGAAGTAACCACAGTTGACTTATTAACTATAGTTAAGGGGTAAAATTGGAAGTAAATTATGAAACTTAAGAAATCAATGGACAACCGATTCTGTCCTTCAATTTTGGTTGATCAAACGTTGTCCTTCTATAAAGATTGACCCAATACTTTGGATTTCCATGAGGTTTGCTCATGTTTTTTTAGCATTTTCAGTTTTGAAGTAATTTAATTTAGTACTATTATGCTTTCTTTCTTTGCGAAGAAGAACGGACATGGACACCTTTCAATGATTAGCGGATTTGATGGTGCTTATAATGCACAGTTGCACATACACAGTAAAATCAATGTTCAAACAATAAAGAAGTTTATAATGCTGGTGCAAGCACAAGGAAGCTTTGAAAGAAATTGAGTGACTTCTTTTGTTTCTTAGTCTTTTGCTGGATGGAATATTTTTTGCTCTAGCATTGCTAGATCATATTTCATCTAGCAGCACTATAGCTAGGCACATGGCACTTTTTGATGTCATCTAACCAATCTTTAACCATAGTTATAACCAATATTTAGCATAATCCAACCGTACTTTAAAGTTTAAATTCAAATCCCGGACAATTAAAATTACCGTAATTGTTTTTCATCTGTTTATATATTTTGTTTGTCGTTGCGTTCTTCAAACTGTTTATAGAGGAGTAAAAGTTGTTGGAAAATTGGGTTAAAAACTAGAGGATGAATAAACATAATCAAAACAATGGTGTACCCCTGATTTCAAGGCTCTTTCGATTCTTTTAGACAATAATTCGACCTTTCCTAATTAACTTGGCGAGTACAACACGTCTCTCGAATTATGCCTTCAGGATTCAATGAAGCCCTAACACCGTAATCGAATTCAAGGTTTGTACTTCCTTGGTCCGACCAAGAATCACACTGTATAAGGTTCTGATGTGCTATTAGAGAAGAAGAAAACAGATTGCTTTTTGATGTGTTGGAATGGGAGAACATCTTCGCTACTTATAGTGATAATCATGCCTCGTTGTAATGTCGTTTCATCACGAGCAGACGTTTCCAAAAGCCATTAATGGTGACTTATGAGAAGAGACGCGTCCGTTCAAGTTTGAATGGAAACTTCTAGGTTTTCCAAAATAAACTTCTAGGTTTTCCAAAATAAACTCGGCAAACCTTGAAAATATCCAACAAAAGCCTCCGTTCACGGCATATTGAAAGACAAATCTCCATATTCTCGTTAACTTGTTCTTTTTTACATTGAGCAAAGCTCAAGTCCCAGAAATCAGAAATTGAGAGGAAGTCTCACATCCAAAGCAGGTCCAGAATCCAGATAAAGAATAAAGAATAAAGTTTTAAGGGCATTTCTGACTAAATCTTTTTGTATCTTTTTCGACCAAATCAATATTTCAGTGTCCGGATTTTCATACTTGCGTTTGATTGTTATTGAAAAAATAGTGTGAAATCATGTGCCATAAAATGCGTTTGATTGTTACTTTTTTTAATAATAGGAAATTAGATACATCAAATAATTAAATTAAACCTTATATAAATATTTTATGAGACTCCAAAATGTGAGTAGAGTTTATTAAAAAAAAAACAACAAGCGAGTAGTTCCTCCCTCAATTTTAATTAGAAGTAGAACGATACAAAATCGCAGCAAAGATTGAAAGTGCATGAATACTCACCAAGTAGGACAAACATCAACACCATACAAAAAAAAACAACCACTTTTTGTATAAACCAAGGGTTAACAAGCTAGCTTTATATAGGAAGCAGGATTAACAAGATAATAGCTTGGACTGATAGTGTCACATCAGCACAGCTATTTTACAGACTTTATCCAGAAAAAAAATAACATAAACAGTGTTTGGGACTCGCAGTGGCAAGTCGCTCAGTTTTTCAACAAAGCAAGACCGCCCTTTGTTTAAGTAGATATTACAGCCATGGTCGTCATCATCCAAACCAAACACAGACTATATGATTCTACACATCAAGCATGAGCAGCCTCATCCTCCTTAGCCTTGCCACTGGTTCCAGCCTTAACTCGCTTTGCTTCATAATCTTTCACGGCTGCCTTGATTGCATCCTCTGCAAGCATGCTGCAGTGTAGCTTCACCGGAGGGAGCGAAAGATGTTTCGCTATTTCACTACAACATGACGGAAAACCACCAAATTGTTAAAAAAAAGACGGAACATGGGTACATAATAAAGCATTCAGGACAGAGACAAAAGTAGTCTCTAACTCTGTATAATATGCAAATTTCAAAATTTACTAACTGAATTCAAGCAGAATCGAATTCTCTTTATAGTTTCTACTAACGGTTAGTAGAATTTACGACCAATCCATCCACAGAGGGGATGGCATTTCGGTAGCCAACTTTACAGATCACCTAGAATAGGTTTGTAGATAAGTATGTGTCTGTTCAAGTAACAAAACAGCTTTACTACAAGACGCCTGTTAAAAATAATTGCTTCATCTGGAACTGGAATGCAGTATATGCCACTGCCCAAGTAGTTCTCCAAGGATATGCGTCATTTGAATTTTTGGTTTTTGAGTTGCCTCTCTTTATGAAACGGATGTGCGGCACCACGGTGTAGGGTGTGACATGGAAGTGAGGCTTCATCACAATTCAAAAGATTGTGGTGATGCCCTGTGCCATATTTTCACAGACACTGTTACTGATAGTTTTGCAAGGGCATCAGGAATTGATATGGTGTTGTTTGTTATACAAATAAGTTGTTTGAATCTGTCTCATCCGAGTAGATGATTTATGTCCCAAGTCAGATTCGTCATTTATTCAGAAGTAGGAATCAATTAACATTTTATCCAACTCATAACTGAAGACATTCCATAATTCTAAGTTAACTAATCTGAGAATGACTTGGGTAATCTAACCGAATTGCTCTCATGTTGGTCTAAAAAAAAGCAAACTTAGGAGTCATACAGACTCCGCATACATCCAATATATATGGAGTCTGAATCCAGAACCTTGGATCGTGAACATATATCTTATGCATCTCGTCTAGACCTAAGGCGAGCATTTTTCATCTTACAGAACTCTCACAACATAGAAAGTAAACAATTTGTCTACAGATAAGTAGACATACAGAGCCAACTAGGCGCTAACAACTATGCACAACAGAAGAGCAACATGACCTATAATATGCAGTGTATCATCAAATGAACTTCATTTTCAAAAATCATCAAGTAACGCCGAGTCAACATAAGATAAAAAGGAGGAGAAGTGTCTTTTGGTTTCAATGTGCCACGCATCATCTAAGAAATAATGGATGCATATGAAGCATGTGAAACAGCTCAAGGAATTTCATAGAAGCGTGTCATGGAACAGCTAAACCAGCATCAGTAACTTACTAGAGGCATTTTGTTGAATATTCGTTAGAGAAGTAGAGGCAACACTACCATAAATGCAACTCAACAAACAAAATCTAAAAGACCAAAGTAGAACACTTTCAAATAAAATCACACAAACGTGATCTCCAGTTCGTCCAACAGACATATACACTCTCGGCTACATCACAGGAACCAATTTCCTATATTCTAACGGACAACTTGAAACACCTCTCGCTTGTTACCAGTACACCACTAATATTTGGCAATTCCTAATCTACGCGTATCATAACCTACAAAACTGTTCTGTGTGTTCGATCGAACGTGAGGTTAGTACGTAGGAAGCAACCTCTATAACACTATCCATCCCACAGCGAGAGGTAATAAGATGCAGGTTGTGATACCAATTTCAAAATGATGATCTTCAAATTCAAACATGGATTCTGAAATTAATAAAGCAGTGAGGATCCAGGTAAGACATGCGCGCAATGATTAGAGCACACAAGTACAAATTACTGCCGGGTGGCTGGCAAAGGTCAAGGAACGTTTCTCTTATTTAGTTACTTTTTTAGCATATTTCTAAATTCCATTCACAAGACTTAGGCCACCAGTTGTAGCTCAAACTCAAAATTAAACAATTTATGTAGGTGAATGCTTGAAATTATACATATCATCTACTGGCCAAAAAAAAAAAAGTGCAAGTGACAATAGCAATTAACAAATAATAAGGGTCAGTCGATCAATAGTTCATGAAGAAAAGAAGCACATACGTGTTTTTGATGGTCAAGACTTCCTCCTTCTGCCTTCCCTTAATCCATTCAGTAGCTGAGATTATAAAATCATAAACAGGTATAATCAGTAAAATCAAATTTAAACACTGGGGCTTCATGTTTTTTCTAACTTTCGCAGAATAAAGAACAGATAACATAATGGCTAATGCCCAGCATAGCAATGCATTATATCGCTTTCCTGAATCACATCCGAAATGCAAACAGGGATCACTATTAATCCAAACCTAAGAATCGCAACTTGCAATCTGATATATACATCCCATTACCAAAGTTTGCTAAGGTAATTCATACCTAAATTAGACACAAAAACATTCATAATAGGATTCAAATGCTAAGATTAATAATCTAAACTAACAAACTAAATCAACTCCAGGGTTGGATAGATACTTCAAGAACCAAACGTGAAGAACGAATCCGAAACAGGTAATCAATACCCAATCATCTTAGAAAAAGCAAACACAAAAATCATACAAATCAAAATCAAATTGACTGAAAAACAGAGAAAATATGAGATACTACATACCTACAGATGAAGAAGCGATAGCAGAACCACAACCAAAAGTTTTGAAACAAGCATCAGTAATTTGACCAGTTTTCTCATCAACTTTAATCTGTAATTTCATGACATCACCACAAGCAGGAGCACCGACTAGCCCGGTACCAACTGAAGGATCATTTTTATCAAAAGATCCAACATTCCGTGGGTTATTATAATGATCCACAACTCTTTCATGGTATAATCTTACCAACACACCTTGTGCTCCGGTTTGGGGGGTTCTTCGCCCTAACCCCAAAAATCTGTTACAACCATACCTCAACATATTTTCTTTCTTTCTTTTTCTTCTTCTTCTTCTCTGTGTGAGTTTTTTCTGTAGATATTTTTGTGAAAATAAGATTGGGGGAAATTATTTAGGGTTCGACTTGGTAGATGTTTAATATCCCCGTTTTTAGGCGGTTTGTGATAACAATTCCATTCTGTTCACCCACGTTGTCATCAGTGGACTTAAGGGACCGCAAAACTGTGCACGTAATATACGTGTCGATTTTGTGTGCAGAAATAATGTACACCCAAATTTTAAGTGGGTGCATACAGTTTGAATGGATTATTGCTATTACCCTTCCACAAACTCGCAGGACTGATCGTGGACTGGCAATCAAACATGGCTGGACCTTCACCCACAAATGACAATTCAAGACCATGCTCCTTTATTACTGAGAGAACAATTCATCCGGCAACCGCGCTCAAAAAATTTCAAGATAGAGCATCTTTGGTTCTTACGCGCACATATGAAGGAGGTGGTGTTTGAAGCATGGAACCGGTCTCACTCAGTCTCGCCACCGATCAATCTCTTACAAAGACTGGAGGACACGACAAGAGCATTGTTAGATTGGAGCAAAGCTCCATTTGGACACCTACCGATCCTCATTAAACAAGTAGTACACGAAATCGAGCAGGCCCAATCAATCTGTGCTAACTTGACAGGCCCATAACTCCATCTTTGGTTACAACAAGAGCAAGGGGTGAGCATTTGGCCCGTAATCCGTGGATTTAACCGGGACCAACCGTTCATTTGCGGATGGATGTCCGGACCGTTCGTTAATAGGTTGGATGTGGATGGAATTTTTGAAATCCAACGGATAACGGATCGGGCCCGGATGGAACCTTGAAAATCCGTTGGATATCCATATCCGCTAAATTAAGGGAATTTATATAGTTCTAGAAAATACTATGGATCATTTAAGAATTTTTAAGATGTTTGCTTGGGGTGTTGTACATGGCATTTTTATATTTGTATACATATATAGGATATGTAGGTTTTATAAGGAGTCATCTGTGTTAGCTTTATTTTCTTATTATAAATTTTAACTAAAACAAATCCATTGGATTATCCGCATCCAATCCATCCATCCGTGCATCCATTGGGTGCAAATCCGTTGGATATGGATTGGATGAGGATGCCAAATTTGAAATCCGTAGTGCAATGGATTGGATGCGGATGAGGTGAAAACCGGTCCATACCGGCCCATGCTCACCCCTATTCGACACACACATTTTATGCTCCAAACATGCTACGAAGTCTACTGCAATCAGAGATCAAGAATCCAATGGCTCCAAGAGGGTGATCTTAACACTACCTTTTTTCATACAAAAGCTACAATACACTGGCGCATTAACCATATCTCGCAGCTACAAAATGAACAGGAGTGTGGATAATCACCCAAGAATCATTAGAAGAATGATTATAAACTTGTATACTAAATAATATGTAGCACCTCCAACAACCATTGATCATACCTTGTTTAATTGCATCTCTAACGGGTTATCCCAGCACAATGGCAAAGTCTGATTCAACCAATAACGGAACAAGAAATTGAGAGAACAATAAAATCAATTGGAGCGGAAAAGGCGTCAGGCCAAGATGGATTTACAAGTAAGTTATATACTACATTCAGGCCATCCATCAAAATCCAAGTCATAGCCATGGTCCAACACTTCTTCCACCACCGCACACTTGAGCAGACCATGAACCACACACACATTACACTCATCCCCCAAAACCAAACGAGTTCAGACCTATCGGGCTCTATGGTATGAGTTACAAAATCATATCTCCAAAAATTTTGTAGATAGAATCCGGTCATTATTGCATTTCATGATTAGCCCCTTCCAAAGCGCCTTTGTGCCTAACAGAGCCATTCATGATAATATAACGATAGCCACAGAACTATTCCACCATATCAGGTCAACACCACCAACCAAAAAACCAAAAATAGCCATAAAATTGAACATCAGGAAGGCATATGACAGTCTAGATTGGGGATTCATTGGGCTAACCCTATAGAATATGGGTTTCCCGCTATTGTTTATAAAGTATATTATGACATGCATAACATCGATATCGTACTCTATCAACATCAACGGCTCGACTCAGGGAAAGATCGCACCATCAAGAGGACTCCGGCAAGGTAACCCCCTTTCCCCATACATTTTCATTATATGTGTAGAGGTTCTTTCCACAAACTTGGAAGTACTCGAACATCAAAGGAAGCTACAAGGAGTCTAAATTTCTAAAAATGCGCCATCCATCTTACATCTAATATATGCGTATGATCTTCTCATCACATGTTCAGCAGAGCACAACTCCCGCATAGCCCTACAAAACCTTTTAGGGAGATACTCGACATCAGCGGGTCAAGCAATCAATAAGAAAAAATCAACACTGGTGCATCATCCCAAACTACACCCAGATATGATAAACCAACTTCGGCAGACTTTCAGCATCAACACAACTGATGAGCCACCAACTTATCTAGGAATCCAATTTAGGAAAGGCAGAATCTCATCCCATTTACATGGGGATCTACTCAATAAAATTGCACGAAAAGCAAATGGGTGGATAGACAGATGTGCTAACCAGGAAGACTTGTACTAATCAAAACGGCTTCGACACCTACGACAAACCACATTATGCAAGTTGAACAACTACCAGTGGAAATTCATGACAAAATAGATAAAATTACAAGAAACTTCTTTTGGGGACATGACAATCAATCAAGGAAACTACATCTTATTGGTTGGGAAGCAATCAGACAACCAATCTCAATAGGAGGGTTAGGAATCCGAAAGAGCAGGATACACAATCAAGCACTCCTAACAAAAAGAGTTTGGCATCTCCAACATCAGCTAACCTCAGTCTGGTCTTCTATCACCCCGAAATACTTTGATGGCCTTGGAACCTCAACCAATATCCTAAAGCCTCAATCATCGGCCAGTCACCTCTGGAAATGTTTAGCTAACTTGTTTGTTGTTTTGCAGGAACATTGTTTTTCACAAATTGGAGATGGAAATAATACAACAATCAATCAAAAATAGATCCCACATCTACCATCACCCACCCAACAAACCATGAGCCACCAACTACCTCACACCACAAAAGTCTCTCATCTCATCGACCAACACTCAAACACATGGAAACACAATCTCATCTTCAATACCTTTACACCCCAATTGACTCAATACATCATCAGCATTTATCTTCCAAAAGACCACCAAAATGACAAAAATATCTGGCCATACTCCAAAGATGGGAATTACAACTCCAAATCAGGCTACACTCAACTCAACACCCCATCACCAAATACCCGACAAAACCAAAACCATAACCAATTTCCTATGGACTTTCAAGCAATTTGGAAACTTCAATGTCCACCAATAATCCGACTTTTCTCGTGGAAAGTCACCAACCAAGGTCTTCCGACCTTCAAAAATCTACACATATTCCAAATCAGCAACATAGGAACTTGTCTTATATGCAACATCAATGAGGAATCAGAGGATTACTTAATCTTCGAATGCAACAACTCGAGAGAAATCTGGCAACTAATCATCACACACCTGGGAAGAAGCCCGAACCACAATCAACATGAAAGACAAAACAACAACAATGGAGGATGATAACAAGGAATGCAACATCAACAACAACAACCTACGGAAAACCAAATGACATGCCCAACCAACTTACATGAAGTGTTATCAAACACTTACACGCCACCAACTAAGGCGTTGTTTGATTCACAACTGCTCATTTTGGATGGCAAAGAATGCGAAGGTTTATAAGAGGCAACAACAGACTCCCCTACATATGTACCAAATCATTCTAGTTATTTTTGAGGAATACCAATGGGCACAACAACACTCAGCTCCAATTATGGCAAACAAACTAACAACAGCTCGACAACAACAACGAAGTACTACATCGACAACAATCTACATAGGATGGACGGCACCAGAAGCACACTAGATAAAGATTAACATGGATGGAGCATCTAAATGCAATCCGGGACCGGCGGGAGACGGAATCATATGTAGAGACAACAACGGAAATGTACGAAAGGCTATAGCAGCACCTCTGGGAATTACAACATCACTACTAGCGGAAACATGGGGACTACTAATAGCGTTTCGAACGACGACTCATCATTGATGGCAAAGAACTTGGTTTGAAGTGGACTCTCAAGCACTAGTGTCTCTACTGCGATCAAATCACGAAAAACCTTGGTATCTAACCCAAATGATATAGGAAATAAAACAACTTCTGACAGATATCCCGCACTATAAAATTACACATATTCTACGGGAAGCGAATCAAGCGGCGGATGAATTGGCAAACAAAGCAGTCAAGGACCAACTACAACAAACAACAACACCGACAACCACATGTTGGGAGCACACTTGCCCAGCGTTCATCCAACACGTTGTATTCAATGATAGAATAGGAGTTACGTACCCCAGAATTGTAACCAACACTTAAATAAATAAATGGTTACCTTAAAAAAAAAAAAAAAAAAAAACTCGCAGAACTGTCGTATACCCAAAAATCAATTGGGGACCTAGATGCAAGGTTAAGGGAATGTCAATGAGAAGGAAAGTTATAAAATTAGAATCATATTATTGGGGCTTTAAACGACCGGGTTTTTTGGGGCTTATGAGGTCATGAAATAGTAATGCATAGAGCCCCTTATCCTGGTTTTATGTAATACCTAATCTACCCTTAATTTGATTATTGCTAATTAAATTGATTAAGATAACTAATCAGTATTAGTGAATGGATTAGACTAATCAAATGATTAAACTTTTGGAAATCAAAATTTGATTTTCCTTGATTTTGAAGAAGGGAAAATGGTGATTTTGGTGAAATTTTTTTGAAAAAATTTCACCAAAATGATGAAACCCGTCGACACAATTCTCGGGATAACCTTATAATCAACTCCCAACTAGGGCTGCACAAGAACCACCCACGATACCCATACCCTCCGAGAGACCGTACTGGTGTCTTGCTAAACCCGTGGGTTTTTTGTCCATACCCGCCCGAAATTGTGGGTGCGGGGTTGGTTAAGAAAAAAAAAAACCCATTTATCTGTGGGTGCGAGGTTGGTTTTAGGTCATACCCGCCCATACCCGCCCGAAAACCCGCTCAATATACACCGTTGATTACAAACTAATCCTTCACCGGCCTTGAGAAGTTCAAACTCGCTCCTAGACCACCTCTTTTGTCCCTTTCTCCGAGAGACTTCACATTTTCAATGGTTGTTGGTGTCTTGTGTGTGAACATATCCACGGAGGTGCCAATTTAAGAGTTGACCTTCTTAACGTTCAGAGATTTCTTTACCATCAAAAATAAAACAGAAGCGTATTCGATTTGCTATCACTATAATTAGCTACACGCATCATGAAATATATTAAAGCGGACTCCATGGATTGTAATCTTGAAAATTTCAATGTGGTGCAGCAGATTATAGCGAACGCCTCCTCCTCCTGATCAGTATATCTAATTTTTGGATTATATCTAATTATTGCTGGTTTAAGCGGGTTTAAACCCAAACCCGCCTACCCGCAGGCGGGTGGTGGTAAAAAACCCGCCCCGCTGTTTATGGGTGCGGGGTTGGTTATGAAAAAAAAAAAAAACCGCAGCCTGTGGGTGCGAGGTTGGTTTGAGCCCATACCCGCCCATACCCGCCCATGTGCGGCCCTACTCCCAACATCAATTTTATCGATTCAAATCTGTTAAAAATCAGAGCAAAATCTGAAAATTTTAATTACAGCTGGGAAAATGTGTCGAATCGGCCGTAATTACATAATTACGGTTGGGATATGAGGAACTCCCAGTCGTGAACTAAAAACGGATGGGAAGTGAAGAACTTCCTAGTTATTGTTCTCGAAATCACTGAAACCAGTATTACTGCTGGGTTAACATATTTTTCCAATCCGTAAACGAATATGTAAGTTGAGAAATTCTGAGTTTCAACATGAATACATACTACGATTGAAAATTAGTAATACTTTCATTAATTAGACCACAATAAAACCCATTACATACTTAATAGATCCCCATTACAAAGTTGGTTTGTATCAAGAAGTCTTGATGATGGCGAATTGAGCTTCGAAGTTGAAATTATAACCTTTCCATTTTCTCCATTCCTTCTTAGCTTGAGCTATGACTTCTCCATGAGTCTCACATCTAAGTCGAAGTTGCTTGCACATACGAATTAAAACCATATATTCTTCCACTTTTTTGCGTATGTCTGAAAATTGAAGATATAATTCAACCTCATCGCGGTTGTTAGTGTTACCTGTTTCACTATAAAAAATTTCAAAAATCTTACTCCAATACGATTGACTTGGTAAACCACGTTTTCTTCATTCTTGTCCCCTCTTTGGATAGCATAGTACAAAAAAAAATCAAAGAGATGAGTCTTCTTCCAAGGTAAAGTTGGGTTTATCCTTTGAGTACATTGCATCGAGTTTGTAGGAGTTTTGGTGGAGACTATTGAAATGAGTGAAGTAACAAAGTGTGTGCATGGTAAACACGTCATGATTAACACCAAAATGTATTTTTTTTCAATAGCTAGCAAAATAAATTCATAATCTACGTTTTCTTTAAAGTGGACTCTCAAACCAGTCACCTCACCAATTCCCACGTCCAAGCTAGCATGTGCACGAGAGAAATGTTGTTGTTTGTGTTATCCAATTGTGTCTCATGTTGTTTGTATTTGATCGGATTTGACTTCCACGATACAGTATCTCGAGGTGGCCATTAAAGTAACATTTTTTAAGCTGGCTTCGTTTTCCATCCATTTTACAGTGTAAAGTACAGTATTTTAGTCCAATCGAGCTTAAGTCATTGTACTGTGCAAAACTATATAAAATCTACAAATTTTGTTTCCTTGTATGGTAAAACCTATCTATAGGAATACTCCATACATCAATCACCACGATAATCCCATACCATCACACCAAGATGTTTAGGCTTTTCTTGTGGAAAGCAATTAATGAAGGTCTACCAACCTTCACTATCTTAAACAAAATCCATCTCATCAACTCCAACCTATGCCCTCGTTGTAATTCCGAAGCAGAATCAGCTGATCACTTACTCTTACGCTGCCCGATAGCGATTACAACTTGGAACACCTTACTTCATCAACTCACAAACACCCAAAATACCTCCACTACAATCCCAAACGCAATAACACCTCAAACAACCATCTCCCAACTCCTACAACAACAAGCCCCTCCCGCATTCATCACCTCATTCTGTTATCTTTTCTGGTCACTTTGGTTGACTAGAAACGATTTTATCTACCAAAAAAAAACAGGCAACAACAAATGACATTTTATTTTCAACCCTAAAGCAACAACAGGAGTACATATGGGCCAAGGAATCCCTACCACCGATTCTTCCAGGTGACTTACCAACGTTCACTCCCTCAAGAGCAAACAAAACAACAATAACAACAGCAATGGTAGGATGGTCCTACCCTAACTCGGATTGGATAAAAATCAACACAACATGGCGCCGCAGGGGACACCCCGGAATTGCAGGGGCGGGCTTCATTTGTAGGAATTCGGAAGCAAAAGTCATTATGGCTCTCGCAACCTCTAGGAAATTACTACAACCTTTAATTACAGAAAACTGCGGTCAGTCTTTTGCTAGCCACAAGAACCGCGACAGATAGACAATGGATGAAAGTTTTTTTTGAGACGGATTCCTCCCCCTAAACTAGTTTTAAAACGAATACTTTACATACGAAATACTAGTTTAGGGGGAGGAATGTTGCTAATATTAACAATTTAGGGGTGTTTATGGGTGAAAACTATTTCTGCTGGTTTTGGTAATTTTGGGTGTGTGTGGATGAGAAATGAATCTAAACCCTAAACAAATGCATTGCACGTGAGTGCTTTTTGATTCGACAGATCAATCTATACAATTTTGGCCTAAACCAAGAAATCGTCGTTCCAGACTTTCTTCGGTCACAAAGTGAAGGATATGGGGTTGATCTTAGGGAAGGAAGCGAAGAAGGTGTTGAGATTGTGAAGGTGTTGGCTGTTTATGACTTGTATCGGAATATCGAACTGGCCTGCAATAATGTAAGCTATCAGTTCTGGGTGTTTTCTGGATACTGATGACAACACTTGGTTTTCTCTGTCTTGTTTGGAAATAGGTGAAGGACCTATTTATACAAGTCATGGAGCGCAACCCTCATCTCTCGTAGGAAGTGGAGGAGGTGAAGTGATGGAGTAGTGGGGTTGTGTATGAGTGGTGATTGTCACACGATCACACCTTTGCCCACTTCCCTCATCATTGTTAACCGTCCACCTTTTCCTGACACGTTCTCATAATGGCGCGTTGCACGCTGTAAACCGCCAGACCAATACCCCAGTAAGTATCCCCCAGTTTGTGACATGCTTGATGTCTCAAATGAGTGGATCGTGGGACCCACTGCAGGAAATAGCATACGGTGATAAGTTAAATAACTAAGTTATTGAAGAAATTGATATTCATGAAATATCGTGTAGAAAACAATCAATATGTATGAAACATCGCTGTTTAAGCTTAACCGAATCAGTCGCAGATTAAGCATCTTAAAATAGCATCACGTCCAACCATCTTCGAGTGATCGTTTGGAGGCCGCATGGGCGAGCCATCCCCTGGTCAATCACTCCCTGTGAAAGAGTGGCGAGACGGTGATCATCGAGGTGCTTCATTAGTCGCCTAACTTTTAACCTAGGCTATCCGACCAAGATGGCAAAGTTGGACGGACGAGATGGTTTACGCATATATTTGCGACCGTTGATGGAATTTTAGGGTTTTTTAGAGGTGCGCAAGCATACCTCTTTGGCTTGATCGAACTCAAGCATGGGAGTTAATTTGGTGGGACCGACCGGGCATGCGTGGTGCCGGAGAGCATGTCTACGCCTCTCGGTTTCACAAAGATTCGATCTAGGTCGCTCAATTTGGCCGGCAAAGATGAGTGGCCGTGATCGATTTGCGACAGAAATCCATTGTCGCAAAGGATTGAAGGTCGCGTGCATGCCACCTTTGGGCGTGCGTTTCGAGGCGCTTGGCCATAGTTCCCCTAGGCCGGTCGGTCACACGCATAGGTGGGCCCGGTGTCATGTAAACATCCTTGAGACCTCTTGAGTCTATATCTACACCCTCCGTTTAGGCTGACGAAGATGGATGGACGCGATAGAACAACGACAGATATGCATTGCCGCAAACCCTAATTAGGGTTTTTAAATAGTCACGCACGCGGGACTTTGGCCAAACGGTTTGGCGAGCCATGCTTCTCCTTTGGAGAGACCGATCGTGTGGGGCCCAAGTTGGGCTGACGGTGAACATGTGTGCACCTTCCTGATGGTCCTAGGCGCGATCTAAGCCATCCAAATATGCTGGCTAAGTTGGATGGTTGTGATCGTTTTAAGACGCCAGTGGAATTTCCGCGACCCTTTAAAGCATCACGCCAGCCATGTTTCGAGCAAACGTTCATTGCTCCATAGCTTTGCCGTGAGAAAACCGATCGGGTAGGTGAAAAGTGGGTCCGCCAACGTGTGCATTAGCGCTTCCCGATCATTCGCGGGACGATCTAAGCCGTCCAACCAGGCAGTTGGAGCGGACGGTTGCCCACATTTTAAAATGACTTGATTAGTCTCGCTCGTTCGAGACTTTCCCAAAACAACATGGACACCCTATTTTAGGGCTGGCGTTCGGCGAGCGTTGGGAGTATAGCGTGGTGTTCGACCGTCTAGGGCATAAGCGGGTCCGCCGGTGGTCATCACGTTGATCGCCTGCTCCTGCTAGGGTTTGTCTAGGCTGGTTAAATCATGAGGTCAACTTGCGAGGCCGTGATCATTTCGAGACCGACACGGTTGTCCGCATTTCCCTTAGGAAATTAAATATGCTCGATCGGCTCTATAAGCACGCTGATACGAGATTTTCTTCGTTAGAGAATGGTGTAGCCTGTACGGGTATTTCGTGCATACCTCACTATTGACACTTGGAGATTCATGTTACTCTCAACGAGTAACATTTAGTCATCATGCCGCACCAATAATGAGAGTTCTGCTGAGAACAACACAGGAAATACTAGGCAAATCATGCATTAATTAATAATGCTATAAATTCACAGAATATTTGGGATTGTTGCTACATGCACCATTCTGGGTGAATTTTGTATATTTATTGAATTGCTTCAAATAAATAAAGTGAGAGGTTTTAACGCCATCGCTTATCAAATGGATTTATCCTTTGCAGGATGTCAGCACACAGCTTTATCCTTTGCAGGATGTCAGCACATTAAATTTGGTTTTACAATTTTAGCCCTGAACTAAAATCCACCATCAACAAGGGGGAAAGTTCAATCACTAATTTGTTTAAGGAAGCAAACTCAAGTACCCCTTGATTAAATCCTCCCAAAACGACTTTTCGATCATTACAATATTGCTAATTTTCCCATTCGAATGACCGTTAACGTGCAAATAATAATTGGATTCACCATGGCATGAGCTACAACCTTCAGAAGGTTGGTACTGATCCCAAGTACTATCCACACTATATGGTCATAATACAGATAATGCGCATTTCAGATAATATAGTTAATAAGTTGTTATTATTAAGTTAATCAATGCAAATCATCAGTAATAAAACAAAATTCCTCCTAATGATAGGTGTCTAAAACACCTAATTTAATATCTAGTATTTATGCTTTCTTTGCGAATTTTCGTGTGAATTATGTATCTTATGTGTGCTTTTGAGTTATTAGGTACTGAGTCGCACGGAGGAAAAGAAGCGGAAATCACTCAAATTGAGCCAAAGGGCAAAATTGTCATTTCGTGGGCAAACACTAACTGGAGCCCAGTCAAGGTTAAGGGCAACTCTTTTGGGAGGAGTATTAAAAGACACCCGGAATGGTTAGGGGTTGCCGGTTGAGTAGCCCTTATCAAGGGTGATCGGGTGTCATTATCCACCTTATCCTAAGAACCAAATCGAGGGAAGGTTTTTCTTTCATTCTCCTCAATCATTTTTCACCTGAAACCGAGAGAGAAGTGGCTCGAGAATGAGGATGCCAGCGATTAAGAGTAAGGAGATTCAATGGGTTTTTCTGTTGAGATTGAATGGGGAGAGATATGGGATGATTGAGAGTTTGAAGGAAGGAATTGGATGAAGAACAGAGGTGGTGGATTGCTGTCAGGGTTCAAATTGAATCGATAAATACAGGGAGAAAGAAACTAGGGTTTGCCTTGAATTAATGATGTTGTTGCCGATGAATCTGAGCAGAAGAGGCTGCTGTCTATCAGAGATGGGGTATGTGGTATTGAGTACTAGATTTCATGGAGAAGATTGAGATGCTGATGAAATTAGGGTTCTCCCTTTCCCCTTTTCTGAGCTCGCAATTCAAGATAGGTCAGGATGAGCTCAAAACAAGAGCCTATATTGCATCCACAAAATCGTTATCTGGCAGAAATTAAGGAGCCTGACAAACACATCGAGACCCCAATTGGCCAGCCGAGATAACCGAGGTTGATAAAATTGTAGGATCGATCAATTGAAGATAAGGGGCGCTTCCTTGACCGAGACATTAACTCGCATCAATTGGAAGAGCACATTACAAGTCCGAGACAATGGGTTGGTGCAAGTAAGCTTGAAGGTATTTGAGAAACCAGCAATCGGAGAGTGTAAGAATGGCAATGCATGTCAGTTGTGTGCACTAGACACTTTATTTTGCGATAGGTCGCTTCTTGTGTGGCAAAGTGGTTGAAACTACAGAATGGAGCAGCAGGTAATGGGTATTGATGCTGAGCTCAGGTAATCAGCCAGAGATGGTGGCACTGATGTGAGTTGATACAGTGCAGTGCAAGACTCAGGCAATGGGGTGTGTTAGATGCGATAAAGACTCAGTTTAGAAGCCAGTATGGAAGCAGAAACTTGGGTCTGTGATACATTCAAGCTTACAGCAGATTTGAGATTGTGGAGTAAATGGGTTTGTTGGTTGAGGTGGTCTTTATTGCCCGGAGCCATGGAAGGGTCAGAAGGAGTCAGTAGATGATGGCGAAATTGTGGCAAAACTGCGAGGGTTGTATGTTTGCCGGGGAAATGGAAGTGGATTATGTGATGGTGCTTTGTTTCGTTGGAAGCTATGGTCTTTGTGTTGTTAATCGGGCCGAGTGTTGCTCGCAGATGTTGCAAGGGGTCACGTCTAGCTATGGTCTTTGTGTTGTTAATTAGGCCGGATCGGGAAGGAGTTCTGTGATGACACGAGGGAATGGTGAGGCAAAATTGCAGGTTGTGTTGCAGCTGATTTGTGGCAGTGAGCTGCTGCTAAGGAAGAAGGTAACAGTGGAGTTGTCTGGTGTTAAGCCTAGAGTTGCAGTCAAGGCAATGGAGCTGTTGATAAGCAGCTGAGTTTGAGCTCAAAGAAGTGAGTATTGGAGCGGACAGCGAGAATTGAGCTGAGCCATGATGGATGTGCTGGTATGGCAGGCTGTGTTGCAGAAGCGATAAATGTATGTCTAGGTTGAGATTGCAATGGTGCTGGAATTGTCAGCTGGAGGAATTGGTGGCAATATGACTGAGATGGAGGTTGTCTTTTGAAGGAGAGTGGACAGAATGGCTAGGAAATTACAGGGAAGTGGTTGATTGGTTGTGCCTGTGATGGCTCAGGCAATGCCTAGTTTTTTGTGTGCAGTTAGCTTGTGTTGGGGAAGTAGAGAAGTTACAGCAGGGAAGAGGCTAACATGGCTAGATATGCACAATGATTGTGCTACACTGCTCGCCTGTGCAAGAATCGTGGCTCGGCGAGGTCAGCCCAGTTAGATCCCGGACCACCTGACTCGGACCGACTCCATCTCGACCCAAGATCTTGACTTCGGTGATTGACCGAGCCACGACTGTTTGACCGAAATGAAACCTACGTTCCGACCCGTTGACCTGGTGGGTCAGTTTGACTTGGCCGGCCACCGAGATGCTATTTCCAATAATTTCCGGCCATAAACCCGTTTTCCGGCGACGTTTTTGGGACAAAATTTCTACACGGGTTTCTCCATGGTGGGCCGGGTGAATTTCCAACTAATGGACTTGAAGACAAAACCTAATTTTGGAAGGAGTATCCTTTATGGAAATTGAGGAATATATAAAGAGAGGACTTCTATCTTTTTGGAGGATTATCTACCGACCACGTTTTATTATCTTCTTCTACTTTATTCTAGGGTTTAGAACTATGAAATATTTTCTCTTTCTTCTTGTGATGAACTCCTTGAATATGAGTACCTAAGTTTATTTATTGGTTATGGAATAGTTGGATTTCACATAATATGATTCTGTGATTCAATATATTAGTTTTGTCTCATATTTATCGTTTGCAATTCTCTGAAAATATTGTTTTATGATTGATTGATTGTTTTGTCAAGTTGCAAATTGGTAGAACTTCTAATCACATCTATTGCTAGTTTAGGGTTTATTATACGTAAAAGTGATATTCCTTGAATACAAGTAGCATAATATGATTATAGTTTGTAGTGATATATTCTTATGATCATATGTGAATCGTAACCTTTGTTAAATTGAATTAGTGCGCTTTCCACGTTCGATTGCTTTGATTGGCCTGATTTCATAGAACTTAATGCATCTAGGGAATTAAACTTGATTAGTGCTTTTACACGTTAGGTTGTTCCTTTAGGTAGAATTTATATTCGCATCTTTTAATGTGTTTGTTGATGACATGAGGAGATTTGCGGGATATACTTGCGATCAAGGTATTCTAGGGTCTTTGATAAAAGTTGAGATTAAATATCAATTCTAATTATTGTGAAAAGCATGTTAGTGAATGAAAACGAAATCCTTAACCAATATCTCTTCTATCTTATTTGTTTGCTTATATCTTTATTTGCTTTTATTTTATTTAGTTTATTATAATCACAAAACTACCGGTGTTATTTATAGGGAACCTAAACAATTTGACAACCTAGACCTCTCTGTGGGAACGATCCTTTCTTGCCCTTGCTATATTTATATTTTGAGTAGTAAGAAAGTGTAATTTATTTTGACGCTTACGACCAGCGATCAAATTTTGGCCATTGCTTGGGAGGCAAACGGTTGTTAATTTTTTTTGGTTTCTTATTTTTGTATTTAGTTTTTGTTTTATTTTTCTTATTTTCCGGGTTCTAACCTTGGTTTGAGAATCTTATTTCAGGTGCTTATTTCTATGGAAGGAGCATATTGGAACGATGGATACGGTTTTCAACAACCTCAACATTACGACAACTACCAATTCCATGGGTATAATCAATATTCCATGGAACCTTGTGGTTTTCCTCAACAACCTTATGGCGGATACGTGTGTGAACAACCACAAGGATGGGAGGATTCTTATGCTTGTGAACAAAAAGTCTCTAACTTTATAGATAAAGTTTCCACCTTTTTACAAGAGGAATTTCAAAAGCTAAAGAGACTACAAACGAGCAACTCCAAGAACTTCGTGAAAGTATGACTATCTTGCGAAGAGACATTGATCAATATAAGGAAGATATGGATAATTCTAATGTGCATATGGTTTGTGATGAATATTTGATTGATGCTAATGTTGAAAAAGCGAATCCTTGGGCACTTTTGTTGATAATTGTGTAGTTAACTCAACTCTTGATCGTAATAATGATCATTCACCTATTCAAAAGGATGAGTTAGAGATAAGTAACACTAAATTCAGCGAGGAACAATCTTATGTTGACTATGATAGTGATGGTGATTATGATATATTGCTTGAAACAACTCATGGTGACATCTCCGAGGAGTCTTTTTGGGATCAAGATGAAGATGAAGAGGAATATGTCGACACTTGTGTAGATTACTCGAGCATTGATCTTAATAATGATCAAGAACCTATTCAAAGGGTGGAGCTTGAGGATGATGCATTTTTGAGTGTTCTAGAAAAGTTTCTTATGATAAAATTTGGATCCGCAAAAGAGTATGTGCCTTACAACAACAAAGAGGAGTATGTTGAGAATGAGACCGTTATAACCAATATTGTGGAAGACCCAATTGAGCTTGCAAAGGATGGTAATGATGATGTTTATGTTGAGACTTTGGTTACGGCAAAAACGGACGAAGAATGGTTGCAAGGTTTGATAGAGGACCATGATACACAAGAGGTGAATAATTCACTTGAGTTTTTCAAGGATGAAGAGGATTCCGTGATACAAGAGATTGTGAAAGGTTTATCTAACCCTTTGCCTATTATTTCTTCTCCTTTACCTCTTATTGGTTTGAATGTATGTGCTTCAAAACATTGTTGAATGACTTTGTTTCTCGTTTTCCGCCATTAGAGATACTTGATTCTCATACTATGCAGGTTTTGGAACAAGAAACCGTGGAGGTACCCGACTCCTATATTCTTTATACACTTCCATGTGTGGACAAGAATAAGTGTGGGGGAAGCTTTTATCGGTTCATAGCTTCACTTTTGTTTTATATTACTAATATTTGTGTGAAGCTAGTGTTTGCAAAACAGGTTCTATGGACGGATCCCCAACTTTTCAGATTGTTGATATATGGGGAATGAATCTTTCGAGGATATAGTCGGGCCGACGACTTTAAACCAAGCGCTTAGTGGGAGGCAACCCACCGGTTTTGTATCTCTTATCCTTTTGCATTTTATTTTTGTTTCGTTTATTTATTTTTTTACTGTTTTCATATCATATTTGCATCCCTATGTTTAATTTCATTGAGTCCGTAATCTATCTTAGAAGAGAATTATGCCGAATACCTTTTCGTCAGAAAATTTCAGACTGCGCGTAGTTCAGTCCAGAGACCATAACTGTCAGACCGTTTATCAAAACACTGTGAAATTTTGACACTGTGTAGAAAACACGTAGGTGAACAACTTTTGTGAAATGGAGTTTTCCAAATTCTTACCAATTTGCACAGTTTTTGCGTTTTATCTGCTGTTACGTCAGAATTCATAACTTTCGGTTTTACACATTGAGGACAATGTGAAGTTTAAGTGTGGGGGAGCATTTATATGTTTGGATAGTTTGTTTTTGACACCATTAGTGGATGGAACTATTTTGAATGCAGGAGTTGAGGAACCAATTAACTAAAAGGGACGAATATAGCTCATGAATCACAAATTAACATGATAGTTGTTACCATATCTCGGAATATCACCATATCGCATTCTATTTTTATTTTTCCATATTTATCTATTGTTATCTAAGTGCTTTGGTGGGTCACTAAACATCGACGTGTTATTACTGCTAGGATGAAATAGAGTGGTTGAGTTACTAAAAAAAAAAAAAAAAAAAAAAAAAAAATTTGAAAAAAAAAAAAAAATTGAAAAAGAAAAGAAAAAAAGAAAAAAAGAAAAAAGGACCGACCAATTAGACCAAAACGGAATAAAAAGACACTTGGGAATAGCAGTATGTGTGAAACGTAGTCCCTGTCTCCGTCGCCTAAACAAGCGTGGAATGCAGGATCCAAGGCAACTATCATGTACTTGTCGACAAGAAGCATGCGCTTGGATCCAAAAGATCTAATCATGCCGTCTAAAAAAAAAGAAATTGGATCCAGATTTGATCCAATCATATAAAAAAAAAAAAAAAAAGAGAAAAAATATTATTATTGTGTTGAATAAAGTCACTCTTGGTTCCCTTGTATATGCCAATTGATTTGATGTAGCATTCAAGACCGGTAGCTCAATCCAATAGGATTAGGTTCATCTTAGCAGACCTTCGAGACAGATATGGGAAACATCGAACACTTGTGAATATTCGCCAACATCTACATCTATATCCATCTTCTTAATCTTTCATTGTGATTGTGGTTTGTTAGTTTCCGAGTATTGTGGCTTGTTCGACTATCTAATTAGAGTTTATTTACTAATATTTGAATTGAATTTGCAAGGTACTTCCTCCTCGTAGTCAATTTGGATTCGTTCATTGATTTGTCACGAATAGACGGAGTTTGAAATATAGGTTTTGTGGGTATATCTCTAGTAAACCCTCACGAGACTATAACTCGTCCACTAGGGACACCTAGGGGTTTAAAGGCTTGTTATTTATGCTAAAAGTGACCGTAGCCTCGACGTCACGAGTTGTTGTATTTTATTGTTTTGTTTGATTTGCTCGAGGACTAGCAAAGTCTAAGTGTGGGGGAATCTGATAGGTGTCTAAAACACCTAATTTAATATCTAGTATTTATGCTTTCTTTGCGAATTTTCGTGTGAATTATGTATCTTATGTGTGCTTTTGAGTTATTAGGTACTCTGGAGTCGCACGGAGGAAAAGAAGCGAAAATCACTCAAATTGAGCCAAAGGGCAAAATTGTCATTTCAGGGGCAAACACTAACTGGAGCCCAGTCAAGGTTAAGGGGCAACTCTTTTGGGAGGAGTATTAAAAGACACCCAGCAATGGTTAGGGGGTTGCCAGTTGAGTAGCCCTTATCAAGGGTGACTGGGTGTCATTATCCAAATTTTATCCTAAGAACCAAATCGAGGGAAGGTTTTTCTTTCATTCTCCTCAATCATTTTTCACCTGAAACCGAGAGAGAAGTGGCTCGAGAATGAGGATGCCAGCGATTAAGAGTAAGGAGATTCAATGGGTTTTTCTGTTGAGATTGAATGGGGAGAGATATGGGATGATTGAGAGTTTGAAGGAAGGAATTGGATGAAGAACAGAGGTGGTGGATTGCTGTCAGGGTTCAAATTGAATCGATAAATACAGGGAGAAAGAAACTAGGGTTTGCCTTGAATTAATGATGCTGTTGCCGATGAATCTGAGCAGAAGAGGCTGCTGTCTATCAGAGATGGGGTATGTGGTATTGAGTACTAGATTTCATGGAGAAGATTGAGATGCTGATGAAATTAGGGTTCTCCCTTTCCCCTTTTCTGAGCTCGCAATTCAAGATAGGTCAGGATGAGCTCAAGACAAGAGCCTATATTGCATCCACAAAATCGTTATCTGGCAGAAATTAAGGAGCCTGACAAACACATCGAGACCCCAATTGGCCAGGCTGAGATAACTGAGGTTGATAAAATTGTAGGATCAGATCAGTTGAAGATAAGGGGCGCTTCCTTGACTGAGACATTAACTCTGCATCAATTGGAAGAGCACATTACAAGTCTGAGACAATGGGTTGGTGCAAGTAAGCCGAAGGTAGATGAGAAACCAGCAATCGGAGAGTGTAAGAATGGCAATGCATGTCAGTTGTGTGCACTAGACACTTTATTTTGCGATAGGCTGCTTCTTGTGTGGCAAAGTGGTTGAAACTTCTGAGAATGGAGCAAAGGGTAATGGGTATTGATGCTGAGCTCAGGTAATCAGCCAGAGATGGTGGCACTGATGTGAGTTGATACAGTGCAGTGCAAGACTCAGGAAATGGGGTGTGTTAGATGCGATAAAGACTCAGTTTAGAAGCCAGTATGGAAGCGGAAACTTGGGTCTGTGATACATTCAAGCTTACAGCAGATTTGAGATTGTGGAGTAAATGGGTTTGTTGGTTGAGGTGGTGCTGTTGCTGCCAGGCCATGGAAGGGTCAAGAAGGAGCTGAGGATGATGGGCACTGGCATGAGGTTGTATGTTTGCCGGGGAAATGGAAGTGGATTATGTGATGGTGCTGTTTCGCAGAAGCTATGGTCTTTGTGTTGTTAATCTCGGCTGAGTGTTGCTCGCAGTGTTGCAAGGGGTCACAGTCTAGCTATGGTGCTGTGTTGTTAATTAGCTGGACTGGGAAGGAGTTCTAGACTGACACAGGGAATGGTGAGGCAAAATTGGAGTTGTGTTGCGGGTGATTTGTGGCGGTGGTCAAGCTAAGGAAGAAGGTAACAGTGGAGTTGTCTGGTGTTAAGCCTAGAGTTGCAGTCAAGGCAATGGAGCTGTTGATAAGCAGCTGAGTTTGAGCTCAAAGAAGTGAGTATTGGAGCGGACAGCGAGAATTGAGCTGAGCCATGATGGATGTGCTGGTATGGCAGGCTGTGTTGCAGAAGCGATAAATGTATGTCTAGGTTGAGATTGCAATGGTGCTGGAATTGTCAGCTGGAGGAATTGGTGGCAATATGACTGAGATGGAGGTTGTGCTGCTGAAGGGAGAGTGGACAGAATGGCTAGGAAATTACAGGGAAGTGGTTGATTGGTTGTGCCTGTGATGGCTCAGGCAATGCCTAGTTTTTTGTGTGCAGTTAGCTTGTGTTGGGGAAGTAGAGAAGTTACAGCAGGGAAGAGGCTAACATGGCTAGATATGCACAATGATTGTGCTACACTGTTCTGGCCTGTGCAAGAAGCGTAGCTCGGCAGTCAGCCAGTTAGATCCAAAGACGCCCGACTGAGACTGACTCCATCCGACCCAAGATCTTGACTCGGTGATTGACCGAGCCCCGACTTTATTTGACCCGAGCTGAACCTACTGCTCGTTCGACCCGTTGACCTTGGTGGTACGGCTTGACTTGGCCGGTCACCCGAGATGCTATTTCCTACCCAATTTCCGGCCATAAACCCAGCTTTCCGGCGACGTTTTTGGGACAAAATTTCTACACTAAGTTTCTCTCCATGGTGGGCCGGTGAATTTCCAACTAATGGACTTGAAGACAAAACCTAATTTTGGAAGGAGTATCCTTTATGGAAATTGAGGAATATATAAAAGAGAGGACTTCTATCTTTTTGGAGGATTATCTACCCACGTTTTATTATCTTCTTCTACTTTATTCTAGGGTTTAGAACTATGAAATATTTTCTCTTTCTTCTTGTGATGAACTCCTTGAATATGAGTACCTAAGTTTATTTATTGGTTATGGAATAGTTGGATTTCACATAATATGATTCTCGATTCAATATATTAGTTTTGTCTCATATTTATCGTTTGCAATTCTCTGAAAATATTGTTTTATGATTGATTGATTGTTTTGTCAAGTTGCAAATTGGTAGAACTTCTAATCACATCTATTGCTAGTTTAGGGTTTATTATACGTAAAAGTGATATTCCTTGAATACAAGTAGCATAATATGATTATAGTTTGTAGTGATATATTCTTATGATCATATGTGAATCGTAACCTTTGTTAAATTGAATTAGTGCGCTTTCCACGTTCGATTGCTTTGATTGGCCTGATTTCATAGAACTTAATGCATCTAGGGAATTAAACTTGATTAGTGCTTTTACACATTAGGTTGTTCCTTTAGGTAGAATTCATATTCGCATCTTTTAATGTGTTTGTTGATGACATGAGGAGATTTGCGGGATATACTTGCGATCAAGGTATTCTAGGGTCTTTGATAAAAGTTGAGATTAAATATCAATTCTAATTATTGTGAAAAGCATGTTAGTGAATGAAAACGAAATCCTTAACCAATATCTCTTCTATCTTATTTGTTTGCTTATATCTTTATTTGCTTTTATTTTATTTAGTTTATTATAATCACAAAACTACCGGTGTTATTTATAGGGAACCTAAACAATTTGACAACCTAGACCTCTCTGTGGGATCGATCCTTTCTTGCCCTTGCTATATTTATATTTTGAGTAGTAAGAAAGTGTAATTTATTTTTGACGCTTACGACCGCGATCACCTAACAATCTTCTTAGTTTAATAGAGTCAACATCCAGTTCAGATATTAGATACAAAGCTAGTCCTTTCGAGGAGTATGTGGTTCTACTTGCCATCTTTATGAGAGATAAATAAATATCTCTCCTCGTAAGACAAAACAAAAATAAGATTTGATATACAAGAGAGAGGAGAGAGAGTGTCCGGATTTTGATCAGAGTACTAGACGAAGAGGAGAGAGAGTGTCCGGATTTTGCGCAGCAGAATGGTTCAAGGTTCATCTTCACACAGCAGCAGGGAGGAGCTTATGGATTATGATCAGCAGAGCAAGGAGCAGTTTCAAGATTCAAGGGGACAAATCATTAAATGGAAGACTTGGGTATCTGTGGTTTCAGGGAAAGAGACTACAGTTTCATCAGATTCAGAAAAGGAAGAAGAATGGATCTCTGTCATCCACAAAAAATCTAAAGGGCTACAAGATTCAAATACTACCTCAATCAAGATAGAATGTGATTACAAAGCGTTTATTCTCTCGAAGAGTTTTGATACCATTATTTTCAAGGAAGAAACTGAAAACACAAGGAAACCAATTCACCTCTCTTTTGTAGATCTGCTTTGGTATGGCTGAAAAATATTATGCGCAAAGAATCTCACAAAGATTTCTATGGTGCATGGTATTTGAATTTTAAGAAGGATGCATAACATTTTTTTTTGGTTCGTGATAAAAACAAGTATGGAGAGTTTTTTCGATTATCAATCTCAATAGGTAAAGAAAAACATCTCACAATTATGCCAGCAAAAAACAATGCAGATAGATGGAAAAAGTTTGTGTTAGGGTTTGATAAACTTTTATCTCATAAGTCTCAAACCAAGAAGTTTTTTTGAGCCTTCTTCAAACCAACCTGAAAAACAAGTGCCTGCAATACAAGCTTCTGTTGTTTCTGAGTCCAACAGTAAGAAACAAGACCCATTAGTTTCTTCTCAAGAGACTCAATCAAATAATTGGGATCAATCTATTATCATTGAATCATCTCACTTTGTAGGATCTTGGTGCGAGATGGTGGATTTTCGACAAAGGCTAAAAATCGTAAAAACATAATTGTACATACTCCCGATCCAAAGAATCGTGGTGAGTATTGAGGCTCATATCTCTCATTGAAGCATGAAAGTTCATGCCGCAAGAACCTCTGACTGAGAATATTGTCTCTCAGAGTATATGTAGATGTGTAGTCTCTCAACTGAGACAACGACATATCTCATGAATATATACTGAGCAATTTCAGTAATTACTTCTATATAGAATCGAACGATTGGACGGCTCCTAGATAGCTTGCCTGCTAGTATAGAGTAATAACGTCTTCGGGATGTAACAATTGTTTTCCCTGACTATATAAAATAAATATGACGCTTCAACAAGCTCATATCACTCAAATCCTGAATACTTAATGCTCCTAGACGATCGTACTAGTATAGAGCCATCAATTAATTATTCCTAAATCATTAGATTCATTAACTGAATCCCTGGAAAATGTTATACGTTTTCATAATATTTCGTTACTTCAATTCATGGTTCTTCCCAGCAGAATTCCATGGGTTAGTAATAAATATTCAACACACGGGCATCTGAGCAACTATCGAGTAAGCCTCGACTAAAATGGTGCAAGTGTACTCAAAGAATAATGCACTAACGAGCACCCGAATGCACGAACAAGCATTCCAAAATACGAAGGAACGATGAACCTATGCAAAATAGGAACAAAATAATAAATAATGAAATATTAATCAAGGCGCTGAGGATCGGGCCCACCGGCGCCGGAAATCGTGTCGTGGGCTACCCACGCCAATTCTATATTTTATCATATTTTATTATTTTCCTTGATCTCATGAAAATCCCTTCATTTGAACAAATATCTTTCGCTTTAAGGAAACTCCTCGCCATGGTGTTTCCTTCGCATCAAGGAAGTAATATAAAATTGGGAAAGGTGTCGTGGGACCGTGTATACTAGCCGGCCGGCTATGCCCTAGTCGTGGACGGTCCCACACCTAATGATTCCTCATTATTTTATTATTATATCCCTTATCTCATGAAAACTCCTTAATTTCATGATATTTCCTTCAAGTCATGAAAAATAATATAAAATTAGGGAAACCCGTGTGACCGGGCCCTAGCCGGCCGGTCATGCCCTAGCCGGTCCCATACGCCCCTTATTTTATTATTATTATTTTTTATGTTTCCTTCATTCCATGAAATTCCTTGATTTCATGATATTTCCTTAAAATTATGAAAATTCCTTCAAATTATGAAAATTCCTTCAAATCATGAAATAATACATAAAATTAAGGAAAGCTCACGGGACCGGGCCCTAGCCGGCCGACCATGCCCAAGCCGGTCCAATGCGCCCTTATTTTATTATTATTAATATTATTTGTTTCCTTCGTCTCATGGAAACTCCTTCACTTCAAGGAAAACTCCTTTATTTCAACAAACTCCTTGATTTCATGGTATTTCCCTAAAATCATGAAATATATAATAAAATTAGGAAAAATTCTATGGGACCGAGCTCATTGGTCGGCCGGCCATGCCTTAGCCATAGTCGGTCCCACACTTCATAATTTCTTCATTTTATGATTACTTTTCCTTCATCTCATGAAGTTTCCTCAGTTTCAGCAAAAATTCCTGATTTCTTCATATTTTCTCAAATGATTGCTCAAACGCACATCAGAAAATATCAAAATTCTCAAGACTGAGACGCGAACACTTTGGTGACATGAGCATATTACCTTGACCGACCAAGGTTGGCTCTTTGGCTTGCAAGGGGCCGGTCCCTCATACTCTCATCATTTGACCTAATTTGTTCACATTAGGTTCAAACTCTTCCAAACAATTTTGGAATTCTATAAAACGATCGTCATAATGACGGTCCCGTGACCAAACAGGGCCGGTTTTATGACCCCTTGGTTGGTCCCTCATCTCTTCATAATTAATTAGGTTTTATCACCTAAAGGCTCAGACGAGCATTATTTTAATAAATGATTAAACCAGCACTTAATCATCTTTTCATCAATTGGTCTTCAAGAGACTTTGGTATTTGCTCACTCGAGCATCTGGGAGCTACATGGTCGACCCATCATCCCATGTAGCCGATCCCTCCTTCACTCCGTGGTTGATTTTTAAATAAATCATCAATTGATAGAATCAGGGTTTCGAGTCCAAGGTTCATAATTTCAGATTCAAACGCTAATAATTTCACGTTGATCCCATGATCAACATTTTTATTAATTATACTCGGTTCAGCTGCCAGTATTTTAAATTAATATTTTATTTGGTCCTGCTACCAATAATTCATCAAACGAGCAACATTTGGTCGATGAGCAATATTTTCTCAAACCAAGGAATATTGGTTCAACTATCAATATTCAACAAGTTATCGAATGAGCAATATTTGCTCACCTTAACTATCAACATTTGCTTGAGAATTATACCTCTGTCTCAACGGACACGTTCAATTCATGAGTCTCAGAATATTTGCAAATCACGTCAACTAACGAATACAAGGACTCATCGTCCCATGAAGTCAAGAATCGATCAACTAAATACACGACTTGCAACTCCAAATCACGAGGCATCAATCGTGTTACATGGGGGATATTAACTAGGGTTTTGGTCTCACGGCACGCGGTTTTAACACGATGAGAATGTGAGCAAGTCGTGCAATCAGTTGGAGGAGTTAGCAAAGTAGTGGATTGAAAATCAACCAAGTCTCCGCACGATAAGCAACTGGTTTTAACACGATTTCCACTTTCCCACTCTTGAACTCCAGCAACTGTCACACTTCATGGGATCAAGGTGTTTCACAATTCTAGCAATATAAATAAGTCTCTGAATCATGATTGAAAACAAGATAATCTTTCGTCAAATGAACAACAAGAGATTAACATCTCAACGTCTTGAGCAATTACTCTCAACAGAGCAAATTCAATCAATCAGAGCTTATTTTATTTCTTCACGCAGAATACACAACATACCTACAATCTTCAATCATCATTGATCTCACACATTTCTCAGCTTCCCTCCCAAAGATCGACCCATCCTCTCTTGTGACCGAATTGACTATGAAACGACCATTGTCTTGGTTTAGGCCGGAGTCCCACAGATTGATCTCTCGAATTTAAAGCACTCCCTTTTTTGCAGTGCATCTGTGTGAGGTTTGAAAGTTCGCTCGGTTCAAGGATTTTCCTCCGCACGGTCGTCTCCTCAATTCCTTAAAAACCAGCAACTCGTTTTGCCCCATCTACACTTGGGCTAGAATTGGAAAAGAAATATGTAACAGATTTTCTTTGGTTGCAGACTTTGATATTTTTCCTTTTGAGGAAAAGAAAGCTTTTTTCTTTGCTTCTAAAGAACACAAGGAAGTAATGATTAGTAGGTCTTTGGATTTTTGAAGGTGCTTCAATCAGATTATGTCCATGGTGGCAATCAGTGAATACAATATCTATGCCTACCAAAGTTGCAGAAGGATCATGGATAGAAGTTAAGGGAGTTCCTTTTAATCTTTGGGATAAAGGAAATTTGGACTGTATTGGGATGAGATTTAGGGGATTACTTGATATTCATTCTTCAACTCTTTCATGGACAGATGTTTCGGCTATCCGCATCAAAGTTCAAAGTTTTGAGGTCCAAGAAAATATAATGCTTTTTCATTTTAATGGTAATTCTTTTCCAATTCAAATTAAGCCAATGCAGTTGATCAATGGAGAGATTAATCAAACTCTCAAGAGAGTTAGGGTTCTATCATCAGCCTCATCTCCAGAAATAAGCATACCAACATCTTGTTCTTCGAGTCGCACGGAAAATATCTTTCAAATTTATTGGCCGAATCCTCAGCATGCAAATATCAGCAAGAATATTTCTCGGAGTAACTCACGTCTAGAAAATATTTCGCGCGTTAATCTTGGTACAATATTTCTTTTGACTTTGGTAAAAATTTAAATTTGAATTCAAATTTGCCCGTTGAGCCAAAGAAAAAAGCTCAACGTATCCAAATCTTGGATAAGGGCACCTCTGTCACAAATCCACCACTTTTTTTATGGGAAAATGAATTATATTAACTAGCAAATATAGTACATAAGATTTAAAATTTCGTTTCTATCAAATACATTAGAGATAATGCTAGATTGCTTAATTTTTTGTTGTAATTTCGTAGACATATGTTGAAGGCTCTTCATTCTTGCTTCCTTGGCAATTCGATCCACCGCTGAATTGTATTTTCTATTTGTAAACTTTACCTGAGCTTGAGGAAGATCTTTTAAAATTGTCTTGGCTTCTTGAACGGTGTTTTCGGCTGTCCATGAGAGATTTGTGTTATCCTTGTTGATGCTGTCTCCCAAGACTTTACAATCATTTTGTAAAGATTTCGCTTCCGCATGAAGAGCCGAAGTAGCTGTCTCCGAACCTGCTGAAATGTGCATAAATGTCTGGTGATCTACTGAATAAACGATGTGAGTGTATCCCATTGAAAGGTATTCTTCCTTGAAAGAAGCATCAATAAATATTATCCAGTCTGTGTTTATATCTGACCATTTGGTATTGATCATCATTAACTGATTGTTATCCAGTCCCTTTGTTTTATTCTTTTTTGGGATGGATTGCAAAAATATGTTGATCTGATCAATTAGTTGCATTGGGTTTAGGGTTATCTTTTCAAAAACCACCGAGCATCTGTATTTCCATATGAACCATAAAATGGTCTAGATCTTACCAAACCATCTGGGTTTGTGGTAGGCCTCTAAAGATGTTTAAATTACGGCCTACGGGTTATACCGCAAGTGCACGGCGTCTATCGGAGACGCGGCAAGTACGGGTCGATCCCACAAGGACTTGTGTGTGCTTTAAAGTGATCTAATGGCTTGGCTAACTGAATTTCAAGTGAAGGTAATGTAACACAATGGTTTTTGGTTGCCGATACGGCTAAGATTGAGTGACAGTGAACCTAGACTAAGGTATAAAATAGTGACAAGGGATGCTAAGGTCTCAGTTCCACCACTCACTCCTACTGTGTGCTCGACTAAATTGAACTCCTTGTTCCTATGACAGTTAAGGGTAGGGTGTCAATTCCACCACTTAACTAGGATGTTTCACCTTGTAACACTTCAATTATCACCGAGGATACTAACCTAGAAATACCGCCGCCTAATGAAGAACAACCGATCAAGAGAATCAAAGTGTAAATAATATAAACAAGAGCCGAAACACACTCAAATTCGCATTACCTAACTACAAAGTGCATCCATGGCGTTGGTATGCACTGGAGAGAACCGGGGTTGAGGTGTTTAAAATTGAAAGCATAATTATAATTTAAGCATGCAAGGATAATTCAACAGAACTTACAACACAGCATGGAATTAGGGTTTCACTGAAACCCTAACAACAAAATTAAAGCATCAAAATCATAATTAAACTGCAAATTACTCTAATTGACTGCACTGGCTAATCCAGGCGTAAACTCTATCAACCCCAGTTCATCTCCATTTATACATGCACAAAACTCAAACCCTAATACTTTTAAAATCGGAATTAATTGAAATTAATTTAAACCCATACTCTGATAGCCTCCGAATTGCTCTGTCTCGCTCACAATCGGCTCGATTGATGTTTTCCCTCAATTGATGTGAAGTAAGAGCAAACCCTAGCTCTAATTATCTTTAATATAGCCTCTGGGGTTAAGAGAGAGGCTAGATTGAAGATAACTCGAACTAGGTGCAGCGAAGATGGTTGTGGTGGTACCGTTGGTGTCGGGAAGGAGAGATGGTGGAGGAGGTGGTGTTGCGAGAGGGTTTGGTCGGGGGAGAGTGGGTGGTTTCTCTGCAGAGGTCGTGGGAAAGAGGTGAAGAGAAGAAAGAGAAGATGAGGGTGAAATGGCTAGGTCGATGGGGGTATAGGGTAGGGTCATTTCACGTTGAGCTGGCAGCCGGGGTTTGATGAGAAGGGCCTTCAGCGAGCGTAGGATCTAGCCGGAGAAGATCCGAACGGCCGAGGATGGTAAGCGGTTTTGGAGCGATCACGGTGTTGCACGGAGCATCAAGAGATGATGTATAGTGATGGAGCGACCGTTGGATGTAGCCGAGGAGATCTCAATGGCTCAGAGTGAGCGGGCTCGGATCCGGGTCATGGGTAGCTCTAGCCCAAGTCTCCCTTCTTTGGGTTGCAACCGACCTGCGCGCGGGCTTTGGGCTATCTGCTCCATAGATGCTTGACTCCAATTCTTCTGCTCTTTTGCTCCTTAGTTTCTCCGAGCTTTATTTATTACCTAAAAACACAAAATTAATTAATACAAATATTTATTCTTGAAAACAAGGAAAATACAGAATATGGGATAATATCTGATTTATAAGCGCAAAAGATGAGTAAAATGCCAATAAAAAGATGTATAAATATGCACTATTTGGCACTCATCAAATACCCCCAAACATGAATTTTACTTGTCCTCAAGTGAAACAGAAAATAAGAAATCCTAACTATACCCCTGTCGCAGGTCTCTCGAATGCATTTAGCGTATGCACTAAGCCTTTAAACCCCTAGGTGTCCCTAGTGGACGAGTTGTAGTCTCGTGAGGGTTTACAAGAGGTGTACCCACAAAACCTTCTCCAACTTCAGAGTGTAAAAGAGTCTCAAGCCTCCAAGAAGCTATGAGGACATAGAGTTTCTGCATGCTAGTAACAGAAGTTAGAACTATCAAAGAACGCATTCTCATCCTTAAGTGCTGAGCGAGAAGTAACCATACCATATGAAAGAATTCGGATTCGATTGTGATCATAAGCCTCGACTTCTGCCTCACTATTAGGGTTTTATGATAATTGCACTCAAAAAGATCGATTTTTTAGTCTCTCATGTGTGCAGGCAGGAATAAAGAGAGAAATCCTGCACACGTTGTAGGTAAGAAGGATAACCTTCCGAAATAAAATCTGGAGACTCCACAGAAATGTGGACAAAAAGAATCTTTTCTGATGATCTCTAAGAAAGGAAATCAACCATTAGCAAGGGGTGGGAGTACTCACTCACTTCTCACCCGATCGGCAATTAATATCACTCTCATAAGAACCATAGAAACGTCTTCAATCTTCGGTCTTCGGTCTTCAGTCTTCAACTATTGATGACGAACTTCTGAACTTCACAAAAACTTAATAATAATTTTTTTTAATTTTTTTTTTTAATTTTTTTTTTTTTTTTTTTATATCTTATGTACATGAAACGAAAATAATAACACAACAATTCTTTTTTTTTTTTTTTTTTTTTTTTTTTTTTTTTTATCTAAGTTACAATAAAACGATAAAACTCAATTTTTCACAAACTTCATTAATTCTCATCCTATTTTCTTTTCTTTTCTTTGTTGCACGTAAACCTTGGACTATATCAATTTTTCTTTCAATATTCGATTAACAAAACTTCCGACGATGATGTGTTTCTATGGGTCTTGAGCGATTGAGAGAGAAATGATGCTAACTACAAATCGGTATTTAGAAGGAGTTTTCATCTTTAGACGTCACCCTTATGATTGACAAAAACTAGCACTCAAGAGATCAAAAGTAGTCTTGAAAATGGTGCGAAGTTGGGTAGCTCACCATTCCTACCGGAATTTACGTACGGTGACACACACTCTAATGACTTTTCTAGAAAGTTGCGAAAAAATCAAGGTTGGTGCCTCACTTGATGTAAAATGGGTAGTCTCCACTATGGGTGATCACAATTCTACCACCAGATATCTAAACGGCACCTAATTAAGCCTCTCGGTATGGTTAAATCCAACTTTAACGCTCTAATCAGCTAAGGAACCCGATTGTGTTCTCCGGGTACTTCCAAGTTACGTTATTTCGGTCTTAATCTCTATGTAAACATAGCTAGAAGCATGCTAGTGACTCTAAAATCTCTAAAGTTGGAGGTTTTTACAAAAAGAGTTTTGAATTCTTTTTTTTTTTTTTTTTTTTTTTTTTTTTTGAAAATAAAAGGCTAAAAACTCTAAATGCAAATGCACCCCAAACCTAAATCAAACATTGTCCTCAATGTGTCAACAGAGATAGGAAAAATTAAAATAAATCACATACCATGAGAACTATCTTTGAAAAGATAAAAGGGAAGAGATTACCGGTATGTCGGCGGGAGCAAGGTTGAGCTTCATTAGTCAAGGCAAAATCCAACATTCTCAGTGGTGATCATATCGGATTAGCACAAAAAATGCACAAGAAGACTCAACCGATTCAAGAAAGAAAAATTAACAAGTCCTACGGATATATACAATGAAAATTCACCATAAACCAACAATCTAAAGAGTTGAGGATCAACCCAATAGAAAATATATACACACATTAACAGCCTTACACAAATATAATATGAGAATGCAAGTAAGACTGCAAATGAGAATGAGTTTCCCCCAAACCTAAACTTGTGAACGGGTGTGTTTGGGAGCACAAAATCTTGCAATTTTAGTGGTACATCATGCAAAAAGGTCTAACTCAAAATGAGTTTTGCTAAGAATAAAGACATACACATTCCAAGCTGTGGCTCCTTAAGAGTGTTATACTTTGATGCAAAATAGTCCAAGAGGACTTGGGAAGCACAAAGCTCTAGGCCTAAGTTAGGCATTTTTAGAAAAGTTGGTTTTGCAATTTTGTGACAAACAACACCTAGGTTTGGTGGAGGAGTTTCAATCTGTGACTTAGGAGAGAGGTTAGGTACATCTAGGTTGTTTTCATTTTTAAAATCATTTGTACCATCACACACTTTCCTAAAGTCAAAAGAGGGTAAATCATGTTCACTTTCACGGGACAATTCCACAGGATCCATATCAACATCACATGCATGAATATCAGAAGAAGCATCATTCATAGGGTTCACAGGAGAGACACTTAATGTCTCTGAACCTAAAGATTCTACTACATTTTCAAAATACACATGCTCTTCATATTCATCATCATCATCATCATCATCATAGCAATACATCATAGTATTTCTAGTCCCGTCATTTAAAACAGGTTCATATGCAATATCGATTGCACGAGTAAGACTAGGCATACTATTTTCATAATTGACTTCATCATGGGTGATAAACATTTCATTTTGAAAGTCCTCCCTTTCCTGATTTAGTGCATCACAGATTTGACTCAATTTGAGTTCTAAACTCGCAAACCTTTGGTCAAGGTTTTGAGTCAATTCTAGAATTTCATTATGTTGTTCAATGAAAGGAGAGTCTTCACTAGTGGGTATGCATTCCTCATATGGATATTCATTGTATGGTTGTGCATGAGGTTCACTAGAGAAGGGAAGTTCAAACATGTTGCTATGTGGATGGTCATGCATTGCACTCATTTCAAGCCTAGCATTTTGCTCCATGAGTGTTTCCATTATTGATTGCAAACTAGGAGTTGGGGGAGTATAAAATTGTTCATCTCCCACCGTGTTGAATGATGCATGTGTGCGGGTTGATTATGGTCCCAATAGTCACTTCTAGACACTTCGTACATTGGATTATCATGGTTTTCCTAGACTGTCCTAAAAGCATGCAAAATATAACGGACTTCGAGCAGGTGGTCTAAGCCACCACATAAGGTGCAAGCATGCATTTCATATTGCCTAGAAAAACTAGATTCGACAGTTGCCTTTAAAGAAGATTGCCTATCTAAAGCGGATAATCGAGCCTCTAATTGATCTAAAAGTGATGACCGGGTATGAGAAAATTGTTCATTTTCAACCTTGTGGTGGATGATGTATATGATCATAATGATTAGGGTATGTGAGGTCAGGCCCCGAAAGCGGCCCATAAAATTCCTAAAGTCACTATGGTATATATGGGGTGTTCATCCTGTGAAAGGTGCCGTAAGCAAGCTCTCTAAGGGATTTGTTTGAATCCCAGATGCGGACCAAAATCCTGACATGATCTAGCTCTCAAATTGAACTCAAAGACTAGTTTGGTTTATGTGGGCTTTGGTTTATAGGGATTTGATTTTGGTTTTAATGGGATTCAGTTTGGTTTTTGTGGGCTTCTTTGGTTTATTGGGTTTCATTTGGTTTATGTGGGAAAAGTTTGGTTTATAGGGATTTGGTTTTGTTGGGTTTTGGTTTGTTGTGGGCTTATTGCTTGGTTTTTGTAGGAAGTCCAGCAATTGTGTGCAAAGCCTAGGTTGTGTGCTAATGCACTACCCGAAGTTGTAAAAGCCAGGGGTGGCCGGGACAGAGCCCAAAAGTTAGCCCAGTACCTGATGAAGCTTGGCAGCCCGGGTTGGGTTGAGTTAGCCCAAATGGTGTGGGTGAACAGCTTTAGTTTTTGCACAAAGGAGCGAGCCCAGATTATATGCAAGCTCGGTGCTCGGTGGGCCTCAAAATGTACGTTCCAGGGTTGGTTTGGTTTATGGGAAGCCTAGTGTATGTGTGTCTGAAGGTTTATTTTGTGCGAGAGATTGGCAAATCTCTTGCACCGGCTGTGTGCACGGCTGCCGTGGCACAAACCCCAATTGACAACTCAAACTTACACAAAGACAAAATAATCACAACAATTTTTAGCATACATAGCGATTCAAAAAGCTGTAATGCACAAGCGGCCAAGATAGCAGGGCTATACATGTGTAGCATGCAATGGGTTTTATGCTATTCTATTATGCAAAACAACGGTATTCACAAATGCGAGATCAACAGCCAATGAACAGGGTCAGCTGTTTACAACATGCTCAGGGTTTGATTTAGGTTCCACACAACACAACACTCAGGGTTTGCATACAAGCACAGGCTACAGCCAAGGCAAATCAGCCAAGTAAGTAGGGTTGCAGCAGGGGTCGCACAGTTACACGGACAAGTTGGCTCACAAGCTTATGCTCGGGGTTTGTATAGAGAGCCCGGGGGAAGGAGCATGCTAGGAGTCTTATTCACATGTTAATACAAGGTTCAATTACGACTAACCTCAAGTTAAGTACTCCTTGACTTCCCTTTCTTTGGTTGCCGAGTAGCTCGATCGCTCAAGAGCTCACCTTGCAGCCAAGCAAAGAAGCACTTCCATTCATGCACCTTGGCTCGAGTTACCACTTGCACAAGAAAGACAGGTTGGGTGCCTGACCGCACTTTGCTCGATAGCTCACGAGGTACTGTAGGCTCGGAGGAGGGTTCGGTTAGCGACTCAAGTGCACGAGAGCTATAAAGAGCTCGAGCTATGCACGAGCTGAAAACTAAGCCACGAAAAATAAGACAACAGCAAAGTGCGGGGGCACTATGCGGATGGTTAACACAAAGCAAAACCAACAAAAATAACGACTAAGTTCAGTGAAGATGCAAGTTATAGAAGAGTCTGCGAGAATGTAATGGATGAAAACTAAATGCTAAACACAAAGTACAAAAGCAAAGACGAGATGCTAAAATTTCAAAGCTAAAAGCAAAAAATCAAGGTGATTAACTCTAAGTTATATTGAAGTACCGGCTATCTTACACTAACGAGGATGAAACGTAAATAGAAAACTTAACGGGAGTAAAAACAAGCATTTATACTTGACCATACTATACTAACACAGGGGTTATAAGCAAAAAAAAAAAAAAATGAATATATACGAGATAGGATGGAAATCGGTAAAAGCGAGCCAATATCGGAAGCGCAACGCGCCAAGTCCCAAACAACGGCGCCAAAAACTTGGTAGGCCGGGAAGTGTGTATAAATTACGGCCTCTCGGGTTATACCGCAAGTGCACGGCGTCTGTTGGAGACGCGGCAAGTACGGGTCGATCCCACAAGGACTAGGGTGTGCTCTAGTTGATTCTACGGCTTGCTAACTACTGAGTTCTAGTGAATACAATGTAACACAATGGTTTTTGGTTGCCGATACGGCTAAGATTGAGTGACAGTGAACCTAGACTAAGGTATAAAATAGTGACAAGGGATGCTAAGGTCTCAGTTCCACCACTCACTCCTACTGTGTGCTCGACTAAATTGAACTCCTTGTTCCTATGGCAGTTAAGGGTAGGGTGTCAATTCCACCACTTAACTAGGATGTTTCACCTTGTAACACTTCAATTATCACCGAGGATACTAACCTAGAGTACTTGTTTGTCTAACGAAAACGACCATCAAGAAGAATCGGTGTAAATAATATAAACAAGAGTCAAACACACTCGGCTCGGTATTAACCTAACTTCTGATTGCATCCATGGCGTTGGTATGCCTTTGTGAGAACTGGGTTGAGGTGTTTAAAATTGAAAGCATAATTATAATTTAAGCATGCAAGGATAATTCAACGAGAACTTACAACACAAGATGGAATTAGGGTTTCACAGGAAACCTAACAACAAAATTAAAGCATCAAAATCATAATTAAATCGCAAATTACTCTAATTGACGATCGCTAATCCAGGGGCGTAAAACTCCTATCAACCCAGTTCATCTCCATTTATACATGCACAAAACTCAAACCCTAATACTTTTAAAATCGGAATTAATTGAAATTAATTTAAACCCATACTACGATGAGCCTCCGGGTTGCTTGTCCTCTGCGTCAATCGGCTCGATTGATGTTTTCCCTCAATTGATGTGAAGTAAGAGCAAACCCTAGCTCTAATTATCTTTAATATAGCCTCTAGGGTTAAGAGAGAGGCTAGATTGAAGATAACTCGAACTAGGTGCGGCGAAGATGGTTGTGGTGGTACTTTGTTGGTGTCGGGGAAGGAGAGATGGTGGCGGAGGTGGTGTTGCGAGGGTTTGGTCGGGGAGAGTGGGTGGTTTCTCTGCAGAGGTCGTGGGAAGAGGTGAAGAGAAAGAAAGAGAAGATGAGGGTGAAATGGCTGTGTCGATGGGGTATAGGGTAGGGTCATTTATTTGTTGAAGCCGAACAGCGGGGTTTGATGAGAAGGGCCTAGCGGCGTAGGATCTAGGCGGAGAAGATCCGAACGGTCGAGGATGGTAAGCGGTTTTGGAAGGCGATGCTGGTGTTGCACGGAGCATCAAGAGATGATGTATAGTGATGGAGCGGCAGATTGGATGTAGGCGGGGAGATCTCAATGGCTCGAGTGAGCGGGCTCGGATCGGGTCATGGGTAGCTCTAGCCCAAGTCTCCCTTCTTTAGTTCTGTGATTCGCGCGCGGGCTTTGTTATCTGCTCCATAGATGCTTGACTCCAATTCTTTTCTCGCTCTTTTTGCTCCTTAGTTTCTAGAGCTTTATTTATTACCTAAAAACACAAAATTAATTAATACAAGTATTTATTCTTGAAAACAAGGAAAATACGAGAATATGGGATAATATCGATTTATAAGACCCTTTAAACCATGATGTAATCGGATCCGTATTAGGCGGAAGGAGTTATATTTCCTAGCGAAAATCTGAACCAAATAGCTCTGGCGAAAGGGCATGATCCAAATAGGTGATTCTCGATTTCCTGAACTTGAGAATTGCATAGTTGGCAGTTTGGGTCAATTTCCGGGTTATGTGCCCCTAGTCTCAAGATGTAGGTAAAGCTTTTCCACTAGCATCCACACAAAAAGTTTAATTCTTGGAATTGCTTGAATTTTCCATATACTTTTTCAAAGAAATTCATCAAAGAATTATCATCTTCTTGCGCTTGATTTTCTAAGAAATTATAAATGTTTCTTGCCGAGAAGAGTCCTGAATGATGGTGTAACCATTGGATTTTGTCTTCTTCTTCTTTTCTCGGGGTCATGGCTTGAATTTTCTTTCTAACCTCCGGGCTAAAGTAACTGTCCAGTTTTCCTTAATCCCATTTATTCTCTACAGTTATGAGCTCTTGAACTCTTTTTGGAGTCAGTCTGCGAGTCTTGTGGTTGCGATTATTTACGAATTTGGAATCCATCTGTCTTCCCATATTTTAACCGAGTTTCCATTTTTAACTTGCCAGACGAAGTTTCCTTTAATTAAATCTAGACCTTTTCGGATGCTTTTCCAAATCCAAGATAATTTAGAAACTTTAGAAGCTTCCAAAGGATGAGAATTTAGGAAATATTTTGCTTTGAGAAGTTTTACCCATAGTTGGTCTTTTTCTAATATTAATCTGCTGGCTAATTTCGTTAGAAGCGCTATATTAAATTGGTGAGGGTTTTTAATACCTAAACCACCTTGAGCAATAGGCTTGCATATGTACTTCCAAGCTCTGATGAATCCTCATTGTCTTTTTTGCCCTTCTTTATTCCACCAGAAATTTCTTTGGATACGATCTAGTTGATTCAAGGTTTCTTTTGGTATGGCTAGCACTTGCATTTGGTACGTTGGGAAAGCTTGAAGGATAGATTTTATCAGAACTGTCCTCCCCGCTTGAGATAAGAGTTTGGATTTACGGCCCTGTAATGTGGAATAATATTTTTGTAGAAGCGGCTCGAAGTTCGCTTTCCTATTTGTATCAAAAAATAGAGGTGTTCCGAGATATTTATCATTTTTAGTCATCAGTGAACTTTAAGAATTCTTGCTATAATTTTTCCATGTTTAGGATGAATTTTTTGGGTTGAAGTAGACACTGGATTTTTGTAGGTTTATCATTTGTCCAGTTATATCCCCGAAAAGGGATAGGACATCTAGGAGATTTTTTGCTTCCCCCAGATCAGCTTTTGTGAAGAGGAAACAGTCGTCTGCGAAGAAGAGATGAGAAATATTTGGAGCATTTTTATTGATCCGGAGGCCTAAATTTTCTTCTCCACTATCGCGTTTTCAGAAGCCTAGGTAGAATTTCCATGCGAGATCATAAAAGGTATGGAGAAAGGGGGTCCCCTTGTCTTAAACCTCTTGAGGTTTTGAATTTTGACCCAGGTGTTCCGTTGAGGAGGATTGAGTAACAAGTAGTAGATATGCATTGTAATATGAGATATATCCACTTTTCATCAAATCCAAATCTAAGAAGGGCCCTTTCGATAAAATTCCACTCCACTTTATCAAAAGCTTTAGAGAGATCTAATTTAAGGGCCAAATACCATTTTTTCGCCTTTGAAGTTTTCATAGAATGGATGAGCTCATGTGTGATTATAATATTATCGGTGATTTGTCTTCCTTTAAGGGAAGCGGATTGGTTGGGAGAAATAATTTTGTTAAGCATGGGCTTTAATCTATTCGCGATAATTTTCGAGATTAGTTTGTAGATGGTGTTACTTAGACTTATTGGTCTAAAATCACCCGGAGTTTGAGGAGTTGAAATTTTTGGGATGAGGGTAATGAAGGAGTGGTTTATATCAGTACCAAGAATACTAGTTTTAAAGAACTCCTGAACTGTATTAACAATATCCTGGGCCAATATTTCCCAATTAGCCTTAAAAAAACTGGTTGAAATCCATCCCGGGTCCCTGAGCGCCTTACCCGATTCATATTGGATAATGTGAGCCAAATTTAATTTTTGGTTGGGATTTCTAGGAGAGAAAGATTTTCTTCATCATATATACAAGGCTTTATGATGCTGGATAGGTCAAAACTACAATTGTTTAGTTGGGTTGTACCAATGTGGGTAAAGTGTTTTACCAGGAGAGAATAGATTTGATTTCTATCCGAGATCCAAAGGCCAGAAGGTTCTCTAAGGGTATTGATGAAATTCATTATTTTCCTATTGGAGGCGGTGGCATGAAAATATTCTGTATTTGGTCGTATTCCTTGAAGAATTTATCTCTAGACAGCTGATGGTAGAAATCGTTTTTAATTACGTACCATTTTCCTAGTTCTGCTTTGAGATTTTTTAGCTTGTCTATGTCTGTGGAGATATTTCCGGATTTGTGGATGTTCTCGATTTTATTATTTAAGTTCCTAATATTTTTATGAATATTTCCAAAGATGTCTGAGTTCCATTGGGAAAGATCTGAGGATAGGAGTTTATATTTCAATGAGATGTTTTCATTTGTTGTGTTATTGGAGTGTAATTCCCATGATGCCTTGACTACCTCGTGTAGAGTGGAGTGTGATAGCCAAGATCTAATACATCTAAAAGGTTTCTGAAGTTTCAATTTTTCAGGGTGTGTATCTAAATAGATAGGTGTATGATCTGATCCAACTCTAGGTAGATGAGTTACCTTGGTGTCCGGGAATTTTTGAGACCATAGAAGTGAGGTCAATGCTCTGTCAATTCTTTCACAAATGTTGGCTTCTCCTTTTCTGTTGTTTGACCATGTGAATGGAGCGCCTTTATTAAAAGCACCAGAAGAGATACCAGCAGTTAATGCAACTTTGGATTTAAGTATTCATCAGCCAACGGTCATCTCATCTTCATTTGTCTCTGAGGAAGATGTAAATGAATTCTTAAAGGAAGCAGTATCTATACCATATTTACATAAATTGGATGCGGGTGAAGCTTTTGTAGATGGTGATAAATTTGCAGAATCTCCTGGGAAATGGAACACGGTGAAGGGTAATATTGATCCTAAACTTCAAAACAATTTGAAAGTTTAGTTACTCAAATGATTCAATTGGGGACAAAATTGGGACTTTTTTTTTAATGGGAGTGGAGAAGAAAGTGTAGATTTAATGATGGATACTATGAAGTCTCACTTAAATATCTTTTAAAAGGAAAGAGGTAAATTCATTTAAACTTTTTTTCTTATACTGGTTTTTAGGGATTTCTATTTTCATGTATTTTAAGATCATTTGTTGGAATGTGAGGGGTCTGAATGACCTAAATAGAAGGGATATCATCAAGAAAAAAACAAGAGATTGGAAGCCTATTATTCTCGCTTTTATAGGAAACCAAATTACAAAAGATGTAATGCTGATCTTCTTGTGTCGCAAACTTGGGGAAACAAGCATGTTAAATGGCTTGATGCTCCTTCTCAAGGTAGATCAGGGGGATACTTTGTTGTTGTGATGACTCAAAAATTAAGGTCTTAGATCATTTGATAGGTCATTATACAATTACTACTCACTGTCAAATGTATGATACCAATTTTGAGTGGATTTTTACTAGTATATATGCTCCTAATTCAAATAATGTTAAGGAAAGAAATTTGTTCTGGAGAGAAATGGAAGAAGTGAGATGTTACTGGGATCTTCCTTGGGTCATTGGATGAGATTTTAATGAGATTAAATTTGTTCATGAAAGTTCTTCTGGAGGTGAAATTACAGCAAGAATGAGAAAGCTTAACAACTTCATTGCAAGACATGAATTGTATGATCTACCTCTTAATGGTGCCACTTTTACTTGGACAAACAATCAATTCAACAAAGATCGAAATGAAATTGATATATTTTTGGTGACCGTAGTTTGGGAATTACATTTTCCTAGAGTTCTTCAACAAGCTTTATCAAGACCATGTTCTGATCATAATCATATTGCTCTTTTCTGCAATGGTGTGAAGACTGGTCTAGGGCCTTTCAGATGTGACTCTTTCTGGTATTCTCATCCTGATTTCATTTCTTTAATTTCTTCCACTTGGTCTACTTTTGCGGTTGCAGGTGGAGCTGGTTTTTCTTTCTGCAAAAAATTGCAGCTACTAAAGCATATTCTAAAACTTTGGAGTAAGCACAATTTTGGTGATTTGGATAGCAGAATAGAGGAACTAGAAGGCATTTTCATGACTTTGGATGCTGAAGAAAACACTCAAAATGGCCTGACTGGGGAGCAGTGGGATGAAAGACTTCAAGCAAGACAAGAATTTTGCAAACTTGCTATTTTTAAAGCTGAGAAATGGAGAACAAGATCAAGAATTACTCATATGAAGTTGCGTGATGATAACACTAATTACTTCCACATATTAGCAAGAGATAGAAGAAGAAGGAGTTATATAGGAGCCATCAAAGTTAATGATGCAGTGACAGTGGATGAGAAGGAAATAAAAGAAGGCATTGTTGAACATTTTCAAAAAAAAATTCAGCAACAAACTCCAAGAACTGTAAGTATGGATTCTATGAATTTCAACAAAATTACAAAAGAGGTGAGAATTTGGATTGAAAGTGAAGTAACTGAAGATGAATGTTTGTCTGCTATGAAGAATTTGGGACAAAATAAGGCTCCAGGCCTGATGGGTTTCCCATTAGTTTCTATGTTCTTTGTTGGGATATTATCAAGAATGATATGATGTTGGTTTTCAAAGAGCTTCAGGAGAAGAATTTCTTAGATTGGAGGTTAAAAAATACTTTTATAGCTCTCATTCCTAAGAAAGAGACTATAGAGGAAATCAAGGACTTAAGACCTATTAGTCTCATTCATGGTGTCTACAAAATAATCTCTAAAGTTCTTGCTGACAGATTCAAGACCACTTTGCCTGCCATTATATCTTCTCAACAAACTGCTTTCATCAAAAAAAAAAAAAAAAAGGCAAATCTTGGATGGGGTTCTTGTAGCAAATGAGCTTATTGATTCAAGAATAAGAAGTGGAAGGCCTGGAATTCTAGTTAAAGTAGACTTTGAGAAAGCTTTTGACCATGTCATATGGGATTTTCTAGATGAGATGCTCTCTCTAATGGGATTTGGGGAAAACTGGAGAAAATGGATACAATGCTGTGTTGAGTATGTCAGATTTTATATTTTAATCAATGGTTCAGCTACAGGTTATTTCAAGTCTAAAAAAGGTATTAGACAGGGAGATCCTTTGTCTCATTTTCTTTTTCTTTTGGTGAGAGAAGCTTTGTCATTCATGATTCAAAAAGCTCAAGAAAATAGTTTGATATCAGGATTTCAAGCAACTGAAGGTGGTAAGCTCATTAGTCACCTGCAATTTGCAAATGACACTTTAGTCTTCTTAGATGCTGACATTGAACAAGTCAAACATCTTAGATTACTCTTGCTTTGTTTTGAACAACTTACAGGCTTGAAAATAAATTTTGCAATAAGCCAGATTTTTTGTGTAGGATACACAGTGGTTTAGCTGATTTCTCTTCTGTTTTGGGGTGTTATTCTGGAGTTTTACCAACTACATATTTGGGTTTTCCACTTGAGGACAAGAGTGGTGGTGTGGCAAAGTGGGATATGATTATAGATAGGATAATTGTAAGGCTAGCTGGTTGGAAAAAATCACTTTTGAGTAGAGCATGTAAAATAACTCTAATCAATAGTGTATTATCCAGTTTGCATGTCTATAACATGTCTTTATTTGTGATGCCAGCCTCAGTTGCAAAGAGAATTGAAAGAATAATGAGGGATTTCTTATGGAATGATAATAAAGGAAAGAAGAAAATGAAGCTGGTGAAATGGAGCAAATTATGTATAAGAAAGAAATGGGGTAGTTTGGGTATCAAAAGTTTAGTATAGATGAACAAAGCTCTTCCAACTAAATGGCAATGGAGATATGCAACAGAAAAAGGGGCTCTTTGGAAGGATATAATTGATGAAAAGTATGGTGATGAGATAAATAGCTGGTTTTCAAAGGGACCAAAAATTTCTTATGGCAGGTCTTTATGGAAAGGGATCATGAAATGTGTTTCTATCTTCAAAAAACATATTAAGTTCAAAGTTAATTCTGGCAGTAGTGTCAGTTTATGGATGTACACATGGTTATTAGAGGCTCCTTTATGTACAAAATTTCCAAATCTTTTTGTTGTTTCCAGAAGTAAGACTGATGATGTTTTTAATGAGGAAGAAAACATTTGGGACCTGAAAATTCCAAGAAGAATGAATGTTGTTTCTAGACAACAATTAACTGAGCTTCAAGGATATTTACATTCTCATTGTTCCTAATAGAGATGTTGAGGATGAAATAGTCCAGTCAATTGCTAGCAAAGGTCGGTTTCATTAGCTCCACTTATACAGCTCTAACGAGACATTTCCAAAAGGATCAAATTGACTTATACAAATCCAAGTATATCTGGAAGCAGAAAGTTCCTCCAAAGGTCAGATTCTTTCTTTGGATTCTAGCTCACAACAGCTTACAAACAAAAGATATGTTAAAAAGAAGGGGTATGGATGTGGATCAAAAATGTGCTTTCTGTGATGAGAATGAAACTGTCAGTCATGTTTTCTTACAGTGTCAGTTTGCAAGGAAGATTTGGGGTCATTTTCAAGATAAGTTAAACTCGAATTTTGTCATGCCTTGATATTTTTACAATGCTTTATACTTGAATCTTTCTTTAAGTACAAAGCAACAAAATCAAATTTGGAGTATGATCTCAGAACTATCTTATGGAGTTTATGGTTGGAAAGAAATGAAAGAGCTTTTAACAACATGCAAAATACGAGAGATCGGCATTCAAAGACACAAAATCAAGTATCTTCTTTTCACATGGTATCTTGTTTTCAAAGATCATGAAACTCCAAGCTTGAAGAAGTTATGATCAATTGGCTAAAACCGTATTTTGATTACTTATAGTTTGTCAAGAAGTGGTCCGCCACTTCTTTTTCTTCCTTTTCTTTTTTACTTCTTTTTTATGTATTCTCCAAGGGTGGTACAAATCTTTTGTACCCTCTCTTTTTTGATCAATGAATCCTTCTTTACCGATCAAAAAAAAAAAAAGACAACACAAAAATAAAATATTTCTTTCACGAGACAAATTATCAACAGAGAGATGTGTTGCCAACCATAGGATATCTAAATTACTTAGTGGTTTAAACTCAATATATAAATCATTCTTGAAACAAAATAGAAAAACTAAACACTTATATGACAACATTAGTTAGCGCGGCCATAAAGAAGAAAGGTCCATCGTCAATAAGCAAGCAAAACGCAATCTTCAACTGCCTCAACTCAAGCCTGTGCAAAACAACTAGCAACTTAGTGATAGCATGTTGCCAGAACACGGGGTACAATTTAACTTGTTCCAGTTATAATAGTTTATAAGTAACAGTTTTTAATAACAATTTATTTTGCGATTATCATATTCTCTTCAATTCAGTTTCAGATGATAAAAAATGTTTTCGAGATATTATTATATGCCGTTGACAAGTCCAATGTAAAATATTAAAATAATGTAATGTAGTTGAGCATAATAAACTAATAGTTCTTTAGTAATTTGGTCACTTTGATTTGATTATTATTATTTTTGAAGCTTTGATGCGTACCTTGTTAGCAATATTGTTGGAAAGCCAGTCAAACCCTCGTAAAGACCTTCTCCATAGGTTGCACTCGTGCTCGGATGTGCCTAAATATCCATTCAAATTAACATCAAATAAATAAGGTCCTAAGATAAAACAAAACAAAAATTAAGACTAATGATATTTTCACTTTGTCCTAAACGAGTAAAAACGTAATTATTTTGCAAATTAAAGTATCTCTATGTTCCAATACTTATTTCGTTGGAACATAGAAAATATGGGAAAAAATGGAATTACGAATTTTGATGGTATACATCATGAATAAGTTATCACAAAAGGACTTTCAATATAGTCACATTCAGATTACCCTTTACACATTATGCGCATGTTTGAAATTGTTAGTTAACTCCTCGGCTTACTAAAATCGTCGACTATTGTAAAGTGGAAATAAGACATATAGTTAAGTGTAAGGGCAAAATTAAAATTCAAAAGAATTTGACGTATATGTAAATACGCCATAATATGGTGTTGAATTAAATTAACTAATTTATTATATTTATGCCCATTAAAGTATTTATGTAATACACTATGGGGGAAAATTGGGGACATATCGAACTTTAACTAAAGTTAATCATTTAAGTAATGTTCAAGAGAAAATGAAAAAGAATGAGCAAAATAGGAAGAAAAAATAATCTTAAATTAAGGGGTGTTAAGTGTTGACTTTATATATTAGAATAGATAAGTGAGTCGGTTCCTATCTGCACAGTTTTTAAAGAAACAAATGATATCAAAAAAAAATGATGATTTTATTTTAAAAGATGTTTTTTTAAGTCTTTTATAAGCGATAAATTTCTAAACTAGAAGAGAAAAATTCGTAAATTTTATATCATTAGAAAACAACTTATATAAATATGCCTATCAAATGTATTAATTAAAACAAAATTATAGGAACATCAAATATTAAAAAGTGTTATTTAAAAGTGTTATTTTTGAAGTAGTATAGGTATGAAGGGAAAACATAACTTAATATGGGACGAAAATAAAAGGGAAAATGATCACTTATTTAAGGACATGGAGTATAAATTTTTGCCATGAACATATGAAGGGTCAGTTTACCAATGACGCTGCCGGAGCGAGTGGAGATCAAGCTTGTCAGTGATCTCAGCAGCACTCATTGCGTTAGGAAGATCCTGTTTGTTAGCGAATATGAGCAATACAGCATCTCGCAACTCATCCTGAAGGCATTAACAATTCAACGACACTTAGTTTCTACTAATTTTAAGATTCTCAAACCAACAAATTCGAAATTTCAATCTCCAACTACCTCACTCAACAGCTTGTGCAACTCATCACGCGCTTCAACAACTCGGTCTCTGTCGTTGCTATCCACCACAAAGATTAAGCCTTGTGAATTTTGGTAGCAGTGCTTCCACAATGGACGGATCTACAAAATAAGATGGCTTACGTTAACCACAAGAACACATTTCACAAATTCAGTAGCTGATCAGCTTTACATTTACTGATCTGTGGGAAGTTAGGAACCAATCAATAGAAACAGAAGAGAACTAAAAAAGAACAAGCATAAAGAAAGAGATTGAACTGAAACGAACATGCAAAAACAAGGCATATAGTGTTAGAAATCTTATAAGTGTCGACCTATATAAATTGAGCATAGCTGATAATACCGGAATATAGTGTTACGAAAATATGGAATGTGAAGATATATACTTTGTCCTGACTTCCGGCATCCCAAACAGTGAAGTTGATGTTCCTGTATTCCACTGTCTCCACATTAAAACCTACAAAATGGTAGACATGGAGTAAGTACAGGAAGTTAAAAAAAACAAAACAGCTTTTTAAAACTTTCTAAATCACGAGAGCAAGCTAGAACACAGATATAACAGTATTACACACCATAAATTAGACACAACTTAACTCAAATGGTAGTTATCAATGGGACCATCATAGAGGAAATCTTGAACTTGAAAACAATTGATCACTGATATATGTTGCAATTAGAACTTACCGACAGTGGGAATAGCTGTGACGACCTTTCCCAGCTTGAGCTTGTACAATATTGTAGTCTTACCGGCGGCATCAAGACCAACCATCAGAATACGTACCTCTTTCTTGGTAAAAAGCTGACTAAAAAGCTTTGTGAACTTGAGACCCATCTCTGCTTGATATATCACTATTGATCCTCTAAGAGTATGCAAAAATATAATGAATTGCGATCGATGTAGAAACAGAAGTGTGCGACAAATTAAATATGCTCTTCGTGACTGTTGTACGAAATATGTTCTGGACCCATGATCACCTTTATCCATGAAGGACAAGTCAAAGAACGCGCATATGTAAAAAGAATGACAAATGAGATTGCTATCGTAGGACCAACCATTGTCAGCCACATGTGCAGAACTTAGTGTCCTTCGAAAATCTAGTGCGTTGGTCTCTTCGAAGCTAAGGTTTTGAATTTCATTGGTGCATTTTGACTTTGAGTACCCTGTTTGGATGTACATCAGCTCGAACAACACACTTACAGGGTGTTTGGATGTACAATTAGAAATTGCTTTTTGATTTCGACTTCAGCCCAACACTTATAGGGTTTTCGGATGTATATTCAATTTCTGAAGTTTGCCAGAAGACTTATAGGAGTTCAGATGCATACTCAGAAATTGCTTTTCAATTTCTGGAAGTCGAAAAATTAGAAGTCAGTTTGGCAATCCCGACCTCTAAAAGCAGGACGACCTCTAAAAGCAGAAAAATCAGAATGTAGAGGTCGGGATTCTGATGTTTGCTTTTCAGGACCTCTAAAAGCAGAAAAATCAGAATCCCGAAAATATATGTATTCTATTCCAGAGGGGTTGTATGGCCTTTAGTGCCGTTACAGTTTATTACGTATTACCACTTGTTTCTTTGTTTCTTACCAGTGTGGGAAGAACTGCCTCTATTCACTGGGAAGAACTGCCTCTATTTACTATTTTAGTTAATATTTTCCGCAATTAGATTGCTAAGGCCAAAGGGTGGTGACCTGAATGCCTACAGCGACTAACAAATTCACAGAAATTAAGGAAATGATTATTTGAAAGGTTAAATTTTCAAACAAGATATACTATATAAAGAGATAATATTAACCATAGAGTGACTCAATTACAGAAAAAGTATTAGCTAAAAATAGTAACTTAAATCCAATATAAATCCTTCTTTAAACAAAAAAACAAACAAACAAATATCCGAACCAGACATTCATTTTATCCTATTGCAACATTAGTCAGTACGGCAAAAAAGAAGAAAATGTCCCTTCAACAATAAGCAACCAACCAATACACAACCTTCAACTGCCTCAAGCCTGTAAACACAAAAAGCAATTTAGTGAGAGCATGTGGGGAGAATACAATGCACAAATTAACTATGATTAAAAGTATAAATCAACACAACAGATGCTGCAATTAAATTATGCCATTTCAGTTTAGGTGGTGAAAACAAATTCTGGCAACTTCAACATAGGTAATTCACAAACTCATTTTAACTTGGACAATGTAGATGCCGATTTCTTATGTGAATAAAACTTATAGCTTTTTATGGTTAAGATTTTGTTTTGTGCTTAAAAACTTTTGAAATGTCACATGAAGCCTGTAAAACATTAAAAAATACAATTAATCACCTAATCGTCATTCAGAATTCGCAGAAACTCTAATATATAAATCACCAGTAGATATGCTGCTGTTGGTCCTTAGAAAACTATTTCCAGAACTATCATAATACCCTGTCTGTGTGTATCTATGTAAGCCTACAGTAAGTTATAGCACCTCCCTGATGCAAACCTAGTTCAGTTAGGGACTCAAAAACTGCACAAAAGCTCCAATTTACAGGAATCTATATGGATTTCTTGATTTGTTTTGATATATTGAATCTATATTCCATAAACTTCAGGATCCTTGAGCTGTATAGTATTCTAAAAATGATACATGCAGCAGTCAACTAAAACTAAACTAGTGAGCAAATTAAAGAGACCTCATATAATATGTTTGACAATATCAACCACCATGGATTGTTCTACTCTCTAAGCCAAACTGAAATCACAGAAAGTATTGTCCAACCAAATTAAGGCCTATTCTGTCAGAATGTAGTACCTTTCTATCTTGTCCAGAGACTAAATGCCAAGTTGTATAACAATAATCGAGTAATAATTAAAGACTCACATCCAAAACAAAACAAAACAAAACAAAAAAGAAGATGAGTAGCCACTAATAGTCATTATTCAAGTACCATCAAACTTACGCAATTTATTGACCAAATATTCATTACCTTGTTAGCAATGTTGTTGGAAAGCCAGTCCAAACCCTCATACAGACCTTCTCCTGAGGTTGCACATGTACTCTGGATGTACCTGAATATCCACCCAAATGAATATCAGACAACAAGAACTGGTAAAATAATAAAACATAATGTATAATAAAAGATTTCTCGAGGAAAGGCATGTAGGGTCAGTTACCAGTGGCGTTGGCGGAGTGAGTGAAGACCAAGCTTGTCAGTGATCTCGGCAGCATTCATTGCATTAGGAAGATCCTGTTTGTTAGCGAATACGAGCAACACAGCATCTCGCAACTCATCCTGAAAGCATATAACATATCACCAGCTTTTAGTTTCAACAAATCCTAAGGGTTACTCACATACCACCTAATCTGCAATTTCAAATCTCTAATTGGAGCTCTAAATACCTCATTCAACATCCTGTGTAACTCATCACGAGCCTCGACAACTCGATCTCTGTCATTGCTATCCACCACAAATATCAATCCTTGTGTGTTTTGGAAGTAGTGCCTCCACAATGGACGGATCTACAAAATAAGATGGCTCTAGTTAACCACAATAAGGGGCAAAACATATTTCACAGAGGCTATAACTCAACATTATGGTTATTTGATTATATAGGAGGTTAGGAAGCAATGGAAAAAATCCCAGAAGAAAACAAGAAACGAACAAGCAAAAAGAAAAGGAAAAACCAGAAATAAGGGGGTGTTGGAACCTCGAAAGAGCCTACCAATTGTGCATGGCTAGATATTGCAATATGGTGCTACAAGAGTTGTGGAAAAGAAAAAAAAAAAGTTATGAAAATGAAAACATATACCTTGTCCTGACCTCCGACATCCCAAACAGTGAAGCTGATGTTCTTGTATTCCACCGTCTCCACATTAAAACCTACAAAAGAGTAGATACGGAGTAAGCAGAGGTACCATATCAGTATAAATCACCAAAAGTTTATAAATCATCGTGAATTAAAAAGAGGAACATAAACTGCATCTCAAATATGACCTATGTATGTGAATCATTTAAATATATAAGGTTATCAAGTTTGATAATGAGATCCAAACATTCCCATCAACCAATATCCTAGCTGAAACTTTCTTCCAAGGAAGAGCTACTTAACAAGAATCATGAACAAGTTATATTTCAGAATTACAGACCACGAATATGACACCAGAAAACACAACTTAACTTAAATGGTAGAATGAACGAATGCGCAGCAGACCTCTTGAGCACAATTTGCATAGAAATTACATTGAAGTCGTCTATACAGTAACCAGAACTTACCAATGGTAGGAATAGTTGTGACAATCTCTCCCAGCTTGAGCTTGTACAATATTGTAGTCTTACCAGCGGCATCGAGACCAACCATCAGAATACGCATCTCTTTCTTGGCAAAAAGCCGACTGAAAAGCTTCGTGAATGTAAGACCCATCTCTGCTTCACTGTTGATCCTCTAAACTTAGTAAACAAAAAGCAATTCAGAATCTCAAGGCTCCCAAATCATTAACACAATGTACTAGCGTGAAAACATAATTAACAGAAAACATCACAAGTTTAGATTATTGAAAATAAACTCATACAAACCACTAAAGTTATAACAAAATGATATGAAGACTCACAGAACTATGTTCAAGATTATTGAAATCAAATAATCTAATACCTTAACAAAACCCTAGCAACCTATAACAAACAAGCTCCATGCTTAAAAAGCATTCAATAACAATTGTGTTATTTTATACTACAATAGATCTAAAGATGAAAAAGTGACATATTCAACATAGGGTTTAAGAATATATATGCATCTAAAAGTCCACATCTCCATTATCATAGCCAGCTCAATCATAAGATCTACCGACAATCAAACTCCACAAACATAAATAACACTATCAACAATAATCAAACTTCACAAACATAAATAACACATTAGATCCAATTCAATTCATCAACAGGATTAGCTCAGCATTGATGAAACTGAAAACAATCAGCTAAATTACAAAAATCTCATACAGATCGATAAGCACTTCGATCAAAAACCATAAACAATCCTAAATTCAAACAATAATCGGCTCAAAACATCGTGATTATTCACTGGAATTTGATTTCACCAAATCTCACCATCGTTTCACCTCAAACAATGATGAAACCCAAATAATCAACAACTCTAACAAAATCTGATACAGATCAACAAACCCTTGGGTCAAAACGACAACCTAACCAATGCAAACTAAAGTCTAACAGTAATCACCTCAAAACATCGCGATTCTTCGATGAATTTCACAGAAAAACAGTAGATATGTACCAAGAATTGTAATCAGAATTATAAATCGAAAATTGAGATCGAGAAAGAGACATACCTTTTGAGAAAGGATCTAAAGAGAAGAAAGAGAAAATGAGTCGAGGGAAAGAGAAAAGAAACTGGTAACCGAAATTATACTAAACAAAATGGTGTTGAGAAGTGGAACGAAATAAATACCATACGGCCTGTGTTTATTTTAATAGACGAAAATATCCTTGAACGTGGTGTGGGCCCAGTGAATACCTGGTTCGGTGGAAGAAGGGGGAATAAAGAAAAAAAATTGTTATAGGGAAAGCTGATTTATTTAGGGGGAAAACATTTTAAGGGGAAAGAGATGTGTGTAGGGGGAAATATTTACTCGAATTGACTTTTACACATTATTTTGTATTACCACGCTACCCTCCTACCAAGCCCCGCTACCAACTAAACTGTCCATGAGCTTCACTGTAACTCAGAATCGTTACGCCCAAAGAGGAAGAAAAACACAGGTATTCATTTGGATCTTCTTCCTTAAACTCGTCTCATGTTTTTCTGATGGCTTAAATTTCATTTTATTTTATATACAAATTCGTCTCATGTTCAATCCATTTTGTCTGTTTTTTTTTTTTTTTGAAGGTGTACATTCTGTCTGTTGTGTAGCAAATGTTGCGACCAAATAATTGTTTTAGTATAAATCTGATTTAATCACGAGGTAACGAAACCGACTTTGTTTCTAAATTTTCTCTAATTTAATCGAACTCTGTTTTTGAACTTTGGGTTTGACAAAAGTTTAGTTTTTGAAATTTCACTCATAAGTATGTGAATTTTTGTCTGTATGCCGTGTCTTTTGATAAAATGGGTAATGATTTCCATGGGTGAATTTTTGTACGACATGTGAGAATTACCTTTGGCAACCACTAAATTAGATATTTCAATTTAAGAAGCAAGTGAGATAGAGATAGAAAGAGACTACTCCTTTGTTCTGTTTATAGTAATTTGTATCACCATCCTAGGAAGCAAGGGTGACTGATAACTGAGAAGGGGTATGCAATCTATTACTGAGTGTGAGCAATTTGAGATGATTGAGTTTGAATGTTGATATGGAGAGGGTTAGTACTACAGACTGACACTTACAGCTGACCTGAAGAGTATAATTTCAAACATTATGGTTAGTTTCTAATCATCCTGGGGTTCCAGGTATGCTATCTTAAACTTGTAGAGTTGAATAACGTCTGTTTCTCTGTTCTGCATCTTCTAACTGGGGGTCTTAAATGATGCCTTCCAGATGATGAGCTTGATGTAGAGAATGCTTTCAAGAGTGCAATGACGTAGCTTGGAGATGATCTAAAGATCCTCAACGGCAACAACATCAGCTGGGGGATTGGTACTTACTCACATTTCCATGGTCGTATTTCAATTAAACTTCCGAACCTTTTACGGATAGACCAAAATGAATTTATATAAATATTTTCGTCAATCAATTGCATTTGCAGTAAGGATTGGTTCACTTAATCCTTCTTCTAATTTCTACCACGTATGCCTCTTTAGGTGTAGTTGGTTATTAATTACGCCCTTCCAAAGAATCATGAACTTTACGTTCAAATACCGAGCTCTCATTTTCGGTGTAGTAAGTTTTTTTATTTTATTCATGTATATAATTAATGGTCTTGCATCCGTTGTTACATAACTACTTTGAACTTTGAATTATGATAATCAAGTACATACTTTGAAGCACCAAGAGTAGTAGTCTTTTTGTTATCGGCTTAACCTTCCTGCCATTCTTGTTGACGAGCCCGTAACTCTTATATCCAGACCTCAACCAACTACAGGTTTGCTGTCAAGAGCTTCTCCTAATTGAACTGGGTTAGTCTTTGTATGTCTAATCTTTGCTGCTTTTAAGCATTTGTGATTAGAAATATAGATATTAACCCAACTTCAGTTAGAAAACTTCTTGGTATTTCTATCAATCAAATGCTCATGAAAGCGTCTAACACTCAAGTTATTGGTTTGTTGCTTCATTTCTATTTTATTAGAAAATTAGATGGCAGATTAGAAAATCTATATAACACACATTAAAATTTTATATCATAGAACATTTCTAGAAGTAAATAGTACTCCATGTAGAGTGCCAAATCTGCAAAATTAAAAACAACAAATGCGCTTCTCCTCCTCTAAATTGTATTAAACATAACTTTGATGCTTCTTGGATTTCATTGTTTCCTAATTATCGCTATATTTCATTGATATATATATATATATATATACATAATGTAAAATTTTATAGATGTTCTTCACGAAATAATGAAATCCTTGGATTAACTAGGTTAATACCTGTTCATCTTCTTTTTCTTCGGTCATGCTGTTGTTATTCTTCTTGTAAATGTTCTTCTTCTTCTTCTTGCTCTAGAAGTTCTTCTTGACGGTGAATAAATTCTACTCCGGGAAAACTACTATTGTTTTTTGTATTCGGTAACAATAACAGATCAGCATCTTCATCGTTCATGTTGTTTGTTGTGAAAACTTTCTGGAGGGAAAACGATATGGTTTAATCATGAAATTGATTTAGGGTTAATCACGTTTATACAGTGGCAAAGGATTAGGTTAAGTTAAGGACAAAATTGTAAACTTCCGTGTTTTTTTTAGGGGAAATACAAATTTTTGCTCCTCCCTTTAAGGATTAATAGTCAAACTAAATACGCCATAGTCAAACAAATCAGCTTTCCCCCTAAACAAATCAGTTTTCCCTATAACAAAAATCTAAAGAAAAGGGTGATTGATGAGAGTTGGGATCTAATTCTTCCCCATCCGGAACTGTTGGAAAGTGATCATGGAACCGAGACCAGCATTGTTTGCCACATGTATGGGAATTATTGATGTTCTGGGAGGCGTGTTCATTGTATTGCCTCTCGAGTCTTGCCACATACTCCTAAATTTTAACCGAAGTCCTCCAAGGGTAATACATTTATCGCGGATATGTTTTTAAGAAGGATCGATGGATAATCCTGGGACTATTATTATGTTGGCATTTTTAGGGGCGACCCCAAACGAATTAGGGGCGACACTAAAAGACAAAAAAGGTCACCCAAACATAAATCTAAGCTACCCCTTATTTTTGATTTTTCGAAATGGCCAATATGCCCTTATATAATCGGTAGCCAACACCATAATCGGTAGGTTAAAGGTGAATCGGTAGGTTAAATTGAAACTATACCTACCGATTATTGTGTAGATACTTCGGCTAATAATCCCTTTTATAATCGGTAGCTTATCCAACTTGTAAGACTACCGATTATAAGGAGCCCCATGTTCAACCTTGGCCAAATTCCATAGGTTTTGAGGGTGCGAGCCAGCCATAACCACTTGGCTTGAGATGTGGATGTAGCCATAATCGGAAGCCTAATAGGTTACATACACTACCGATTATTAGTTGCCCCAAAATGAGTTTTTTCTAAAATCCTTCACGTAATGAATTTTGAAATCTACCATAATCGATATGGTATATAATTATATAACCCACCGATTATAACGAGCCGGATCAACCTTTGCCATAATCACTTGGTTCGTGTACACAGCCAGCCATAACCACTTGGTTCGTGTTTTGGATGCAACGTTAATCGGGAGTTAAATATATTACCAAACCATCCGATTATGGGTTGCCCCAAAATGAGTTTTTTCTAAAATCCTTCATGTAAGGGAATTTGAAATATCCCATAATCGGTAGAGTTAACAACTTAACAACCTGCCGATTATAAGGAGCCCCAGATCGAACCCTTGCCAAATTCCATAGGTTTGGAGTGTAAGGAGCCGGGCATAACCATGTGGTTCGTGATTTGGATGTAGCCATAATCGTAAGCCAAATAGGTTCCACAACCTACCGATTATACAGTTGCCCCAAATTTAGTTTTTTCTAAAATCCTTCTTGTGATGAATTTTGAAATCTACCATAATCGGTAGAGTTAACAACTTAACAACCTACCGATTATAAGGAGCCCCAGATCGAACCCTTGCCAAGTTCCATAGGTTTTGAGTGTACAGAGCCATGCATAACCATGTGGTTCGTGATTTGGATGTAGCCATAATCGGACGTCAAATTGGTTCCAAAACCTACCGATTATAGGTTGCCCCAAAATGAGTTTTTTCAAAAATCTAAATTTTTTTCGAATTTGAGAACTATAATAATCGGTAGTTAGTATGACTTAGATTATACGGTTGCCCCAAATTTTGTTTTTGCGAGAATTGTCAATTTTTTCGAATTTGGGAACTAGAATAATCGGTAGTTAATATGACTTAGATTATAAAGTTGCCCCAAATTTCTTCCTTGACGAAATCACCAATTTTGGTAATTTTGGAGCTACTATAATCGGTAGTCTCGTGAGGTTGTTTTTCCTACCGATTGTTATACAAGCCAGATGCGCGTTAGGCACAAAATCAATATTAATCGGTAGTATAATATCGTTACTAAGCTTCCTATTGCTTTATAATAATCGGGCACAAAATAGCTTCCGATTATGTAAGGGCATTAACGTATTCTCCGCGTTTTTGGACATCCCTTAACGGTGTATATGGGTTGGGAATAAAAAAGTCGCCCCTAATTCGTTTGGGGTCGCCCCTAAAAAATGCCAGGATTATTATGGCAATCAACAAAAAATAATTTCATTTGTTGAGCCAGGTGGATGAACAAATGTGAGTTTGTATTATGGGAAAGCAGTGGGCGGGGGTGATCAAGCGTGCGGGCGATCAAGCTATGCGGGCAGACGATGAGAATCCTCAAACTGTAAAAACGCTAACGACTCTATTTTCAACGGCTACATCTTTGAAGCCTAAAAATTCCTGATTTTGAAACTCTTTTTCACTCACACCCACTCTACTCTCAACTTCCTCATTATTTTCAAGCAAAATTTTGTTATAAAATCTGGTAAGAAAGTCGCAAACAATTTAAGGCAAAAAAAATATCGCAAACATGAGCTTGTATACCGAAGCCTCCCACAAATATAAATTATACTCAGAATCGTGAAGCATAATTTGCTTCGCCGAATGTCGTTGTTGCTCCATCATTAGTTGAAGGTCATTTGTCGGGGAATCGGGAGCGGTCGATAGTTATTATAAAGTGAGAGGTTGATAAGTGCATATTTCACATATATTTGGTGTCAATTCCATGCTAGTAATTGCTATATTTCTGGTGAATTATTGTATATTACGCTTGTTTTCTTTTATATGTGTTTTATTAGATGAATCATCCAAAAGAAGTGAAAATAGCTACAAAAGTGAAGTCACAAGTGAAGAAGGGCCAAAGACCAATTGGAACTCGTTCAAATACAAGATTTCTACTTTTCATTGTGTAGAGGACGAGAAGATGAAGACAATGGCGAAAGAACGGAGTCATTCTGAGTTCGTATGAAGAAGTTATGAGCAAAACAAGAACTTGGAAGACTAAGGGAAAAATGGTCATTTTGAAGGGGAAGTGTTATTGGCACCCGCTGTACGTTAAGGGACAGTCATTCTGTTATGAGGTGACCTATTTTAATGGAACGCTAAAGGCAGATCGAGTCATTTAATAGGGGAAGCTTAAATTCAAATGTTGTTAAAGGCACTGGCCATTAACTCGGGCACGCCACCTTCTTCCTTAAATCACGACCCGATTCCCGGCTAATCTCATGCCGTCAAAGCGAAGGTAATTGATGGTGATTTTGGTATGATGATATTAAGATAATTGCAGCGAAGGCGTGGGTGTTGTTTGGAGTTGAGCTTCAAACGAGAAGATGGAGAACTCGAGATCGACCCGACACTAACATCAGTGGAGTAGAAGAAGCACCGATGAATGGAGGTTAACGAATTGGTGATCGAAGTCATTGTTGATGATCATGATGGGTGGTGGTACTGTTGTTGCCGATAATAGTCTTGCTGGAGCGGAATGGGTGCTTGAAGTCGAGTTCAAGATCCGACAAGAAGAAAGGTGCTTGCTGCCACCGATGATTAAAACGATGGTAATGTTGGGCGGTAATGCTCGGGCTTTCGCGACAGGAAGAACACGAGCGGGCGGTGATGATCTTTGGTGATTTGTAGGGAAGGTAATGCTCGAGTTTCTCGGTGAATGATAGTTATGGCTTGCTGCCATTGTTGATGCTCGATGGAGTTTGTTGTAGCTTGCAAAACAATGGATGTGCAATTGATAAGAAAATGGAGATGAAGATTGGCGTTGTATCTATTGGCGTGAGAGAGCAATGGTGTTGGCAGTGAATGCCGAAACGATGATGGTGCTTGGGCCCAGACGACATAGATGTTAGCAGTGACGAGGAGTTAGTCTGAGCTTGGATAGGTATCGTGTTTGCCGAGTCTATTGTGAGACTTTGGTTGTGACCATTCATGGCAATGACGAGTGGAAAGAAACAGATATTCGAGTTTGTGTAAGATTCTTGACCGAAAATTCAGTCGAGGAAGATAAGTCACGGAGGAGTTTGAGAGTTATCGGGCGAGAGAAAGAGTTATTTGTTGGAGAATTATTCTCACACGTATAAGGTGAAAGTGGCAATCTGGTACAGTTTCACGTATCTATTTGGATCTATAATCACCTGCTAAGATAACACATGGGTCCTGCTATAGTTAAGCCAATCAGAAACCGTACTCACATAGTTATTGTTACTCCATGCCGCACCATACCAAGTTCCCTTAATTTAGAAAAGCCACGACTCTTGGTCACCGACCTTATATCTTTATCAAATAAGATTTTCACGCGAGAAGGATCGGTGAAGGCCTATAAATAGCCTTGTTACAGCAGCAGTTAAAGACAACTTTTGGGAGAGACAGTTTTTTAGAGGAGAGAAACACAACTTGGTAGAGAGAAAAAATACAACTTTTGGGAAGAAAAAAAATTAGAGAAAAGGAAGAGAGGAAAGGTTTTATTTCATATCTAGGGTTAACCCCATTAGGGGGAAACCAAGCTATTTTCTTCTTCTTTTATATATATTTTTATGGGTTTTAGTAAATCCGGTGTATAGTGAATTTTTACCGATTAAGGTATGATTTCAAAGTCTGGTTTATGAAACTTTAATTCTTTTTACAAATTTATTTTGAGTTTAATTTTCTTGTCGATTGTCTTTATTATTTTTAGTGTCTAAGATTACTATTGGGTTATTCAATGGCCATTTGAATTAACCCGATAGTAATTCTTCTACTAGTATTGGGATTGGTGATACGTGTAATAGTCACTCGAGTTCCTTACATAAGTAGTACATCGCAAAAGGCGACAGAGGGATTACATTAAGCAATTGTGTATAGAGATGACACTAGTAAGCGAGGCCAGAGCTTATGCGTCGATGCTAGGATCAACCTAATTCACAAAACGTAATGCATCCAGTTGGGTTACATCTTGAGAGCTTATTCATGGTGGCTCAGATGGATAGAATGCAGTCGAGTCGATCGCTTAGGTATCCGGTGGCAACATGAATTCGAGGATAGCGAGCTTATTGCTATTCTACGGTTGGTGATATAGAAATTCTACAAGAAATAAACAAGTACTTTTATTAAGTTTCTTTCCGGTGATGGCGAATGATTCCTTAATCATCTTTCTTTTATTTGTTATTCTTTTATTTCACTTTAAACCAACCCCCTTGTCTTTTACTTTATTTCTGCTGATCAAATAACCTATCAATTACACACTCTCTGGGAACGATCTCTTACTACCGCTATATTACCAGTTAATTAGTGGGAAATATCTTTATTAATTTGTTGTGTAAACGACGCGCATCAGAGGTGGATTTAAAGACTTAAATGTTGTTTATAGTGATCTACCCCCTGCGGCTTGAGAAAGAATTGACGGATATCCCACAAGGCGTTTTATTCTATAAGGCCCGAAAACACAACGACAAAATTATGTGAGTATTGGCGAAAAGGTGGTGGCCAACGACACACGTTTCATTTCATGGATATTGAAATTGGTAAGTCTCATTTAACTAAAATTAAAATTTATTTTTAAGGAATTTATTATCAAATAATCCAAAACAATTAATTAGTTGATATCATTACATAATCTAAAACAATTAATTACAATAGATATTACTAGAAATAGCCGTCGTAATTCGCATTGGCATGAGACGAAATAGTTTTTGGTCATAATGATTTAAATAAGTACTACAAACTATAATAATACTTTTTTTTTGACCCATGAGAACTTGTAGCTGTGAAAGTCTTAGATATTTTTCATTATAAATTCGGTTACACTTGTAATCGATTAAAATAATAATTTTTGGAAAAAAAAGCCAGGTAATTTTTTTTTTATTTTGCCCTAAAATAATATTTTTTAGTCGATCCCCAAAAATTGGTGATCTTTGATACTACTTTGTGTTCTATTCAGACCATTATGTTGAATCTTCATCGTTATTTGCAACTATTTCCAGATGAAGATATAACACCACTCTGCACGTTTTCCATATTCGATATCTGCAACACCAAATCAGGAGTTGAGAAGCTGGAGGTGAATCATGATAATAGAAAAAGGATTTGGTGATAGTGATGGGTCAGTAACAGAAGGTATAGATAACGATGCCCAATCGTGTTGTTATGGAGGAAAAGACAATCAAGATCAAGAAGATAACAAAATAAGCTTAGTAGATGCAGAGGTAAAAGGTAACCATCCAAAAAGTCGAGATTTATGAAAAGATTGAGGTTTCAGTGTCAGTGTAGCCTTGATAAGGAATGTGATTCCAAGCTAGATAGTTGTCCCAGGAAGAATGCAAGCTTGCGAGCCTACATGTCCTATCTAGGTCGATTATAAGCTTTAAAATAACATATTTTTTTTCACTAAAATTAAAATTAGTCATATGATAAAGTAACTTTCCATTTTCACTAAAATTAAAATTAGGCCTGTGATTGAAGTGAAAGGTTTTGATGATTTATTATTTGGATATAGATTTTCTTTAATTGTTTCAGGAGAAAAAAAAAGTCAAATACTTTGTTCTTTCTAGGTTGGTGAAGAACAGTAATCTTTAACACAATGAAATAAAAATTTACATGTTTTAACCACAAATGTTCTAATGGTATTTGTTCTTTGTAGGTTGATGAAGGTGGGCTAATTCGATTTAATATTAATCAATTTTTGTAAAAAAAATTTGAACAAACAATGTGAATTTTACATTGTTGTAACATTTATTTGTAAGGATTTTTTTTGGCACATTAATTTTTTTAATGAACTAATTATGAGGGTTAGCAATGCATGTATCCATAGTTGATGGAGGTTACAAATCTTATATCTGTCAGATATCTTTATCTGGATGAGACTGGGATGGTCGGATGCAACGTTTGTCTCTCAAAATGTTATCCGACCGTCCAAGGCTCAAAAACCCCTTATGTTTTGAATTATAAATAATAATAGAAATATTAAGTTAATTGGTGTGATAAATATGTACCATAAATATGGTATGCAAAGAATTTTTTTTTAATAATATCAAAAATACATATGGCCTACCTAATTGGACAACCTAAAAAACAAAATCACCATTTACACCTTAGACTGAAGGAATCCAATGGAAATGAAAAACAAAATCTGGACCATTACCCGTATATGATGAACATTTTACCATTGTATGTTAATATTTTATATGCTCAATTGCAATGAACTGGACAAAGTGTACAACACAAAACTAAAAATGTGTATAAAATGTAAATGATGAAATTTAACAAAAAAAAAAAAGCATTCGAATACACATGCAAATTTTGAACCAACCAACCATTTGCTTTGAACACATTTCCGTTCACAATTGTGCTTAGGTTAAGCTCGCAATGAAAAAACATTTGCTTTCAAAAATCTGCATCTACTTCAAGTGAGAGCTACCGAAAATGATAAAAATAAAAACAGGTTAATCGTTACCGTGGAGAGATGCTGCAAGTCTGCAAATATTCCCTAAAAAAAGTTCACCTAATTACGATTTCAGCAAAAGAAAAATCTACGGATGGAGGTAAATTGAATATATTCTCCAACTAATTTGGCACAAAGTTTTCCACCAAATTCATATGCGAGATTGAAACGTGATCAGCTATTACATTTCTCTTACCTTTTGGAAAATCATAGATGCTCAGTGCAACTTTATATAGGCTTCTCTCTGTTGGTCAATGGTTTTTCTACATTGTTTTTGACGGGGTAATTAATGAGACTACTAAAAGAGGATATTGGGAATGTGTAACGGATGGTGGACTAATGAAGGTAAATAAATAATAGGAATTTGTAAATCAGTAAATAATGTTAATTTGTAACCGTTATGCTTTAAATAATGGCGATATACCATTTGGAGCGTACTTTATGTGAGGAAACTATAGATGTCCATCCATATGTAAAAACACATAGTAGTTGTTTGATCGTGACCGTCCTTTATGTACCTAAACTGTCTATCTAAATCAACATACTAATGATTTGATCATGACCGTCTTTTATGTGTCCAAACTATAGATGGCCGTCAAATGAGAAAAACACCATTGTCCCTTATAATATAGATTAAATAATCAAAACAGTTAATTATAATTGATAACATAACATAACATTAAATAATCAAAACAATTAATTATAGTTGATATATTCTTGTAAATAGGAATTACGCCCCTTGATTTGTATTCCATTTGTGGGGTTCCAAGTGGAGTGGGAGAGCCTTACCATTCAACCAAAATGGATGGGTGTCGAATAATAAATGGCACATGCTTCTTCCCTTGTTTTTAGAATCAGAAATACTACGTGTACTAGTTACGTGGGATGTTTGCAATTGCAATTAACTGATCACCACTGCAGATGCAAACTTTTGCATCAGATTTCGATCGGTTGAGATACACGTCGTGGGTGAGGTATGAACTAACACACAAGTGGATATTAATGAAGCGCAGTATGTGAACTGGTACAAGTCGATTGCAAAGCCTGTAATTGGTACACACAACATGCACATCTATGGGTTTGATTTCTCAGGGTTATCACGCATGGGTCTTAATACATACATCGTTCCTAGCCAGTCGCATCCGGAGGATCCATGCTTTATGACTTACCCCAGCACGGGTGCAAGTTCTTCATCATCCTCATCAAATTTTCCCGAAATTCGTTGGGAGATGCCAAGTATTACATCACAAGGTGAGCCAACCACGATCCCCATTATTTCCCAAGCTATGTAATGTGATTATCCTTACTACGATGTGGATGCCAGTAGTGATGAGTTGAAGAGACAACTTAAGGATATGCATTGGATGGATCGGAAAATGGGGCTACACACTTGAATGTGTTGCAGAAATAGTAGACGGAGACAATGTTTGGATTGAGTCCAACTGTAAATGCGATGGCGTTTCTGTCTCCCGATTTTACCGGAGCAACAAATCATGGCACGGGAATGATATAATGGTAGGAGAAACACAAGCACCGCACAATACTTCACCACAAATTGTGCCTATATCTCAATCTCAAGTATATCACCCAGATGCTAGGCGCATTCTATCATCATTCTCGCCCTTCAACCCAAATGACCCTTACTACACTTTGTTACACCACCAAAGCACAACAACAAACCGGTTATACGTTTGGAGGACCGAATAATTTTTAATCGGCTAGTGGTGTTCAAGCATCTCCTTCTCCTTATTCAAATTTTGCAAATTTGTTTGGCAGTGGGGACATCCGGGTCTTGGAGAATGGATTATAAGCCAAGAAGATAACAATGGACGACGTTAGAGAAATTGTAACTTTTAATTATGCTACCTATGTAATTATAATCAATCAAAAGTACGAATTTTCGTTGAAATCAAATTACATATTAATATTAATATTAAGCATTACATTAACATCACTTGAATACTACTAGGTGGAACAACAAAGAAGCGGTTGAAATTGTTGAACGCCTTAAGGATTTCATAACAATTTTCAAACGAAAAACCATTTTTTCCACAATCATACGGGATTTGACCCTGTTTTAAAACGACAATGAATTTGAAGCCACTACTTTAGTAATATGTTTCTCTTATTAAATTATAGATTCTTACAAAAAATGAGCACAATTCGAGATACCAAACTTCACCATAGACTTTAATTTCGACCGTTATTTTTCAAAGGTTCATTTTCAAAGTACTTGAGAAGAATCTTTAGCCTTGACAAATTTTACCTCTTTGCAAATAATACTAGGAGCATTTATTCCTTCATAACCCAATCCCCCCATATCACGATGACTTTTCCATGCTCCCAATATCGAGGTTAATTTATCTGATCTACTAATGAGAGATAAGCTTTCTTTTAAGCTCGTATCTTCCAACCTTTTGATCTTTTCAAGCGTATGAACTAGATCATTCTTAAATGATTCAAATTGAACTTTGAGGTCTTCTCGTTTTGAATCAAATAACAAGTTCATCGCAATGTCCTCCAAATTATATAGTTTTGTTTGAAGTACATTGTCTTTATCACGTCCTTGAGATTTCTTATTTGAGATCTCTTATTTGTTTGAGATAATCCCTTGCCCGATAAAATCAAGTTGGTCATGCAAGTTTTTATGCTCATTACGAAGTCTATAATATTGAACTTTCTTCTTGAATAAAGAGCTTTCAATTTCGAGAAAGTTTCATATGACATTCCTTAAGAAGTTTTTTAGAGCATTGCTCGTTTGAACCCACCAAGCATTGGTATATCAAGTTTGATTGTCATATTTTAGTATCAAAACTCGATTAGGTCGCTTGATTAAATGTAGTAGAGTTAACTTCGTTTAGGTTAGACTATAAAGTCTGGGAATGTTGAGGCATACAAGTATTACCTTGAAGACCTAAAGATCGTGAAGACGTATCGACAACAATGAAGACATCATCCTTTCACTTGAGGTTAGTGATTCTGACTTGACTTGTTTCCTTTCCTATCGTTACTTTCAAGTCGTTTAAGATTTAAAACATAACATGCGAGGTTATATTTAATACTCTAGTATTAGACTTGGTCATTTTATTATGATCAAATTGTCACGGGAAGAATATTTGATTACGATGTATAACGTTTATCTTTTGAACTTCGCAAATGCGACATCGTCATAATCTATGTAACTCGTTACTTGATTGCATTTTGGATATAGGTGTGATTTCTTCCTAGGAAACTATGTTTGATTGCATATGTTTAAAGGAAGTACATATAGAAACTTGTTTCGTAATCGAAAAGAAATCAATTGGTGTTTTGGTCCGGTTTTCTATGGAGATCTATTGGATGACCAATTCGAACCTAGGTAAGAACTTTGGTAAAACCGATCTTGACTTATGTTGAAAGTTATGGTAGAACCAATCTTTACCTAGTTTGGGATACACGTGCGGTAGAACCGATCTTAAATTATGTTGAGAGTCTTGGTAGAACCCATCCTTACCTATATTGGGAAACATGGTAGAACCGATTCTAACTTTTGTTGGAAGTCTTGGTAGAACTGATCCTTACATATATTGGGAATCATGGTAGAACCTATCCTAGCTTATGTTTGGAGTCGTGGTAGAAATGATACCTACCTATATTTGAAGACTTGGTAGAACCGATCTTAACCTATGTTAGGAGTCATGGTAGAATCGGTCCAAGAGCAAAAAATGATTTCCAACATTTGCATATTACTTACAATTTTGTGTGAGTTTGAAATTAGGGTTTGCTAAATAGGAAAGTTCCAGATGTCGACATAATTTGAACATGTATATAATTCTTACCTTTTATTGTTCAAAGATATTCCTTGATACTGAAGGTGATCCCGAACCGAAATATTGAGTATCTTTTAATTAAGCATTCCGATTATATGTTTTTGATTTTCCAGCAATCAAAACATATCTCTTGAAAAGTCATATTAGTTAAGTGCTAAATTAATATTAGATATTTTCTAATAAGAGATTTCTAATTACTGTTGGACATTAGTTGGAAATATGAAAACCGAAATTAGATACTTGTTGCATATCTTGAGAATATTTTCGGTTTTGGAATTTTCTTGTTGTCCTAACAACCATGGTCTATAAATAGTTGAGTTTGCATTTCTTGCAAACTATCATAAGAGTCAGACAAACTTCATTTGTGTTATTTCTGGTGGAGACGTCTATCCGGAGAAGAAAGTGACCTAATTGAAAAGGCAGGGGTCTAACAACCACACCCAATATTTCGTTAGGCAATCTGTATGGACTAACTCCAATATAATTCCAAGAGAATCAACTAGACAGTCAGAGACTCAAACAATGAAAATATATGCAAGATTTATATCTCTATTTCTCAATGTAATCATCAAATCAAACAGATAGAAATCCGCGAGCATGATTATTATGAGAAACAATATGAACGGTACCAAAGACCAATATTCAAGTGTGAATCAATTTCAATCAACAACCAAAGGTTGGATTTACTAATTGATTGAACTACGCACAACCTGTGATATTTCAATTATATAAACAAATATAATGCAGAAAAGAAATAACACAGACACCAGAAGTTTTGTTAACAAGGAAACCGCAAACGCAGAAAAACCCCGGGACCTAGTCCAGTTTTGAACACCACACTATATTAAGCCGCTATAGACTCTAGTTTACTACAAGTTATGAGCCCTAACCAATCTCACTCTGATTAAGGTATAGTCGCGTTCCTTACGCCTCTGAATCCCAGCAAGACTCTACGCACTTGATTCCCTTAGCTGATCTCACCCACAACTAAGAGTTGCTACGACCTAAAGTCGAAGACTTGATAAGCAAATATGTCTCCCACAAAAAAGTATATTCTAATAGATAAATTTGTCTCCCACGAAATACCTACGAAGTTTGTATTACGTCTTTCGAAAAATCAAGGTGAACAGGGAACCAATTGATAATCCGGTCTTATATTCCCAGAAGAACAACCTAGAAATATCAATCACCTCACAATAACTTAATTATATGGTAGTAGAACAAGTTATTGTGGAATCACAAAGAATGAGACGAAGAGCTTTGTGATTACTTTTTATATCTTACCTATCGAGATAAATCTCGAGCAAATCTTAGAGAAGATAGTACTCAATACGATAGAACAAGTAAGATCAGAACACGTAACTATAGAGAAAATAGTGGGGTCTGGCTTCAGAATCCCAATAAAGTCTTTAAGTTGTTAACCTATAATGGTTTTAGGAAAAACCTAGGTTAAAGGATAATCGACTATAGTCGCAACTAGTATCACACATGAGGTGTGGGATTAGGTTTCCCATTGCTAGAGTTCTCCCTTATATAGTCTTCAAATCAGGGTTTGATAACTTTGTAACAAAGCAATAAATATTCACCGTTAGATGAAACCTAATTTAAGATTCAAGGTAATATCTTTCCACGTTAGATGGTCTTAGTTTGTTACACACAAATGAAATATACTTTCATTTAGATACGGAGTAACTTAGTACCTAAACGTGTATATTGAGTTGGCTCAATAACAGTTAACTGAAATTAGCCATATGAACACTTTTGTGTTAACCATGTTCATCTTAACACTTCTAGATCAAATGATAATAAAATGAATCTAATTGTGTTACTCATAGAGTTGTTCAGTTGTTTATATTCTCATAGAAGTAGACAAGACACACAATTGAAGCAAAATCGAATTGATTAAAAAGAATCGAGTTCATGAACATTTTAACCCACGATTTGCAAAGATTGCATTCCTTAATGTATAAATGTATTTGTTCATGAGTATGAAATCACACTTAGACGATTATAGAACTTAACCTCATAAGTAAACGAGTACGCAAACTTAAGTTCCTGGAATTTGGTCATGTCCGACAGTTCACAAACGGGTGTGCATACTGTCGTTCCGGACCGAACTCATGTGAATAAGTTTGCAAACGGGCTTAGTTCCCGGACTTTGACAATTAAAACCGTTCACATACGGGTACGCATACTTGGTTCTCGGGCCTGAATCATTCTTACAACTGTTTGCATACGAGTATGCATATTGTGCTATATCCAGACAATGGCCAATTGTTATAAACTCCCATTTCAATAACTGAAACATTCTTAGAAGACGACAATAGCTGTCTCACACAAACTATAAGCTTATAAGCAATTTTCAAGTGATCGAATGATCAATACGAAACATTCCGAGTTTACGTCAAATGATTTTCTCACACAAATCATCTAAGATGTTACCAAGTGATTTTCACATGATCATCTTTTGACTTTCGTCAAGAATAATGATGAATGTAATTAAAGCAAAAAGTTTTCCAACACTTATTTCGAAAAGATATAAGCGAGTTAAACTCATTTCGAAATATCAAATGTGTATATAATATAAAGTCTACATAGCTATACGACTTTGTCTCAATGGGTGATAGAATATAATAGACTTCAAATGATAGATGAGTTCAAGTCTCCACATACCTTAGTTGATGAAGTTCCAAAAAGCTCCCCTTAGTAGTTCTTCGTCTTCAATCGATGAACCCCGTGAAGTCTAAAGCTCAAATACACATTTTATCCTAATATGAGACATTGCTATAAGTAGACTAGAAATCAAGACTTATAGTTTTGACAACTAAACTTGACAAACAAGCTTGAGATAGCAACGCTTGCGAGTTCGACCGAGCAGTGCTCTAACACTAATTAGGCGAAATCTCTTACAACCGCTCGTTTAAAGATTCTGTGGGATCAAGAAGCTCAATTGCATTGTTATTTTAGTTTTTGATTATCGATTTGATTCACTGACGGTTGTTGATACTTTGATTGCACCTAGTTTAATTATTTTGAGAGCCTTCTCTTCTGACATAAGGGTCACTCAAACTTTATCAAAATATTGTGGGATCTTTATAATTGTTTTTATATCTAAATACAACCTTGTGATCATCCATTATTCTGAGACTTCGTTTTGTGTGATCGATCATAAGTGGATTCAAGTTTGTGTTAGTACAAATGAAGGCAATTGAAGATTTTTTTTTCTTATTGGTTTTCGTATCTCGTGATTTGTGCACACATATTGATCGGTTGGGATTCGATTTAGATTTGATTTATCTTTGATAGATTTGATCATATAGTCGTATAGATCAACAACTATCATTTGGTGGTATTTTTCAGTATCCGAATCTGATAGTTGTGAATCTGAATCTAAGTTCTTGATTTGGATTGATCTTACCACGACAAATGAGTTTACTAGTTTAAACGGAAGAGCAAAACTCAACGAATCTTTTCATAAAAATTATTGGACTAGTTACCAAACAAATTTTGTTCCTTCTTGTTTGGAAGACGATCAAAAGGAATCGAGTGCTTAAGACTTTACATGGTAAAGCAACTCAAAATAGTGATTACTGTCTTGGGATTCATGTGCGTTAACCAGACGATTGTAGAGACAAGGATATTGCGGGAACAAAGTATTTAGGGGTAGATTACTTGGTCTAAACTCTATGAAGTTGTCTTTGTTCTTTGTACAACGGCTTAATTATGAGAATGCTCAAAGCTGGACTAGACCCGGGGGTTTTCCTGCATTTGCAGTTTCCTGGTCAACAAAATCTTGTTGTGTCATTTGTTTTTGCATTCCGCAATTATGATTGTTTTATTATAATTAAAAGTAAATACACTAGTACGTTAATCCTAATCACTTGATATTGATCCTATAGTAAATCGGTTTTGGACCGTAACTATTATCAAGTGAATATCTTGAAGTTGTATTGTATCAATTTTTGTCTATAAACGATCACTTACGATATCGGACTTATAGGTCGAAGCGAAAAAGATTGTGGTATGCTTGGGTGATGGGTACCTACGTCATTTCAATTTTATTAGCAACTCGATATTCATGGAACATTTTTAAATGGATGTCGAATATGTGTCGGAAAAAATCTTCTAGAAGTTAATGCTAACTCATGTATACTCTGGATATTAATCATCGCGGGAATATCATCTTAAGTTGGGAGAGTTGCGGTGTATGCTGGTTATTTATGGTCCACCTTTAGGGGACACACATAAGATAAATGCACGATCACGATAGTTAAAGCATTGAATAACATCATCAACATAAATCCGAGACTTAGGATTAGGAGATGTTAATCTTTAAAAATCTTTTTCATGTTTCTCAATATATTTTCTAAATTGTCATGAGTATCATCCTTAGTCTATGGCACATTAGTTTTACCCTCAAACGGACTAGTGTTGTTTACATCATTATAGAGAAATACTTATCTCTTTTTTGACTGGTGTTCATTATCAATCTTCTTTCCAACTAGATTACTCTTTGTTAGCGTTGAAAGACTGTTTGCTTATGTGATGGCATGTTTTTATACTCGTATCTTGATGGTAGAGACCTTAGAATTTACATACAATATATTTCTTCTAAATTGTTCTTCCCTAACAAATGTGAGGAGTTAACTATCCGAGAGTTTTTGGTTAAATTCATCAAAGGTTTCATCATCGGACGTAATCGAAGGTTTTTCGGTCAGATATTAGGTTTTGAAGCCTTGCTTCATTCTCTCTGTATTACCTTCAAATACGGCGAGTTTCACATGTAATCACATAATGTTGGATCTTGGATTACATGTATAATAGCATTCAATTCATTAGAATTATGATTTGCAACTCTTGATTTCAATATCGTCATAGTTAATGTATCCTTTGCATTTGTTATATTATTCACAGTGACCATTGGAGGATGATAACCCCTGACTACTCAAATCCTGGTGGTACGTAAATTGAACTTGGTTGACACATCGCTATTTTCCACCATAAGTAATTTGTTCCATCAAATCTGGTGGTAAATAAATTGAACTTGGTTGACACATGCTCAAATTCATGTATATAAGCTCAGATCGCTATAGATACAGACTTATTAGGTCTTTATGGTGTTTGCCTGCTTTAGTACCAATTAAAAAGGAGAGGGTAACCAGTACACCACCAACTTTTTTGGGAACATATATGTACAATATATATGTCAGGTTACGAAATTGTATTTAAGATTGTTTTAACAAGGTAAACCTCATATATACCCGAACTGTTCACGAAATAAATTCAAGAAAAAGAAGTTTTTGTAATATATATTTCAAAATAAAAATTCATCAATACTTGAGTCTTGTAGGTTATTTGCAGTGAGTAAATATTATACAGGTTTAAATACGTAGAACTGTGATATTTCATATATAAATATAAAACAATAATGCGAAAAAGAAATAGAACGGACACTAGAGATATCTGTTAACGAGAAAAAACACAATCTTGTATAGAAATACCTCGGGACCTAGTCCAAATTGAACACATACTGATTTAATCGGTATGCCAATTACCTACTACCAGATTTCGGACTAGATGTAATGCACAGGATTGTATTCGTGGCACATGTAAAAACTCTACCAAAACACGGTTCTCTTTACGGATTTGCTCTTGTAAATCTTAAGGAGAACACCGATTTCTCTTTAGAAGATACTCTTGAAAATCTTTTAGCGAACGTTAATTCTCTTTAGAAGATACTATTCACAATTGGGATTTGCCGTTCAATAACCTAAATGATATTCCTCACAAGATCACTAGAAATAATCGAGAGATATCTTGATCTATCAAATTTAGGGCTTCGAAAAACACTTAGAAACGGGTTCGCAACTATCAAAGAAGATAGCTTCCTTGTGCTTTACGATCCCTAAGTAAAGTCTCCACGAAATCTCACTCTTGTTCATGAAAAACAAAGATATATATAGGAAATAACTTTATGAAACGCACACAAATTTCAAAGGGATGGATCGCGTGGTTACATGAAACACCAAGTAACTTGACCAAAATAGGCTTTTAGTCACGTATTTACGGTTTAGTTCGCGAACTGTTGCAAAAAAATCGTGTACATCCTACTCACAACTCAACTTTTTTTTTTACTCAAAAGGGTAAAGTTTATTAGCAAAAGCAATTACATCACAAAGATGTAGCGCAAGAAGAATACAAAAAAGCGATTGAGTGATTCTTAGCTTGTTGGATTCGTATTTTCATTAAGCTACAACATGAGGACCTTTCCCGAGGAAAGGTCATTCTTACAAAGTATTGGGATCAAATATCGTTGTGTATATACACAGGGTGTGCGTTTACCGTTATAGGAATTGTTTCATATAACAAGTTGATTAAATAGAGTTGATTAAACAAGATAATGAAGTTCTCCAATATGTCGTTGTGTAGTCTTCAATATCCATTCTTCAAGGATGGCTTTGATTCTTCAATATTCATTCTTGAAGGATAGCTTTGATTCTATATTCTACTTCTTAAACCCAATCTAGTCCAGCCGACTTCCCTAAGAGACTAAATCAAGAATGCGCTTTGTCATCTAAATTTGACAACTAACTTTGACACGCCAACTAACTTTATCATCATCAATACTGTAATAGTGGTAACCGAGGTGTCAATTTGCCTTACAACTTGTCTAGGTGACTCTTTTTATTATTTCTTCTTTTTCTTGTGATCGATGTATAATCTTCATATTATGCATCATTAGAAAATCTAGTCATCTTTTTGTTCGAGGAACCTATGATGAGTCGGCGACATGGGCCAATACATTAAAATAAAAGATTGGATTAATAATAAAACAAATTAGTAAGTTGTTTATATAACTTCATGTCTTATTCATACAAACACACAACAAACTTGTGGTCACTTATGATAACTTTCAAATCAACAAATAAGCTTGAAATTAAGAAGTTCTTACGAGACAAAAACTTCTCAAGTAATATCTATCTTGAAAAAGCGGAGTCTAACAACCACACCCAATATTTAGCCAGCAATCACGTATAGACTAACTCCAATACTTTCAAGAGAATCAACTAGACAATCGGACTTTAAGTTTAAGAAAAGTATACAAAGTTATATCTCTATTTCTCAATTCAATCATGATCAAACAAATAGGAATTTCGCGAGCCCGATTGAATATAAAATAACTTGGGCCCGTATCAAAACCAATATCAAGTGTCAATCGATTTAATCAACAACCAAAGGTTGGATTCACAATTGATTGAACTTACTTCTATATTTAATGAAATTTCAATTATATAAAAAATATAATGCGGAAAGAAATACTGAACACCGAAATTTTGTTAACGAGAAGCGAAAATGTAGAAAACCTGGGACCTAGTCCGAGTTGGAACACCACACTATATTAAGCCGCTCAAGACTCACAGCCTACTCCAAATTGAACTTGATGGAATATAGTTGAGCCTAACCAATCTCACCTTTGATCAAGTACGGTTGCTCCTTCACGTCTCTGAATCCCAGTAAGGACTCTACGCACTTGATTCCTTCGTGATCTCACCCACAATTAAGAGTTACTACGACCCAAAATCGAAGACTTGATAAACCATTCTGTCTCACACAAAAAATTCTATTGAATAGATAAATCTGTCTCCCACGAGATAAACCTACAAGTTTTGTTCCGTCTTTTGATAAATCAAGGTGAACATGAACCAATTGATATACCCGCACTTATATTCCCTGAAAACGGCTTAGAAATATCAATCACCTCACAATAATCTTAATCGTATGGTAGCGGAAACAGATATTGTGGAATCACAAGTGAGACAAAGATGTTTGTGACTACTTTTTATCTTGCCTATCGGAGAATCAATCTCAGCAAATCTTAGAGAAGATAATAATCAATACGATAGAGAATATGGCAAGATTAGACACACAACTACGGAGAAAATAGTTGGGTATGGCTTCACAATCCCAATGAAGTCTTAAAGTCATTAACCTACAGGGTTTCGTGAAAAACCTAAGGTTAAAGGAGATTCAACTCTAGTCCCAACTAGTATCACATAGGAGGTGTGGGGATTAGGTTTCCCAGTTGTTTGTACCCTATATAAATAGTGTACGTGCGTGCCTCACAAGCTATTCGGAATGGGCATAGCACGGTTTATTGTGGAAACCGGTGGATCTATTGTGCAAACCCACATGGATTATGTGGAAGCCTGAATGCACGGTTTATTAGTGAAACCGGTGGGTCTGTTGTGGAGACCCACATGGATTATTGTGGGAAGCCTAGTACGGTTTATTGTGGAAACCGAGGGTGTTGTGGAGACCCACATGGATTGTTAATGGAAGCCTAGTACGGTTTATTGTGGAAACCGGTGGGTCTATTGTGGAGAACCACATGGCTTATTGTGGAAGCTTGGATTTGGGTTGTTAGGAACGTGGGTTTATTGTGGAAACCCACTAGGCTTATTATTGAAGCCAAAGAGTCTTGAATATTTATTTATAATTATTAATATTGTTTGAGATAAATACGGATCCTAAATTAAAGGGATAATTATCTTAAATATTAATAATTATTAAGATAATTATTATTCAAGATAAATAAGGATTATGATAAATATTAGGGTTTGTCATGAATGCGGACGTGTTTTGGGATTTATACGGATGAGGAAGTTATTAGGATAACTATCAAAACCTAAAGCTACATCATTTACTTCCTATATATAGAGGCTAAATCTCAACACAAAAGGTACACAATTTTCTATTCCTTTTCTTAACAACCTACTTGCATAGAACTCTTGTTGATTTTAGCATCGGAGTGTCTTTGCGGGTACCCCCACCATTTTCAATCAGCAATTCTTTGGAGAATCTAATCAACGGCGCGATTCGATCGTCATACATACATCTCGAAGATTGTTGGGGTGATTAATTTTTGCACCAACACAGATTATTAGAGTTCTCCTTTATATAGTCTTCAAATCGAGTTTGCAATCAATGCTACCTTGGTAACAAAGCATTCAAATATTCACCCAATTAGATGAAAACCCGATTAGACTCAAGCTAATATCTTTCAACCTTTAGATCGAACTTAGCTTGTTACATACAAATGAAAAGTGACTTCATTTAGATATGAATAACCGTACCTAAACGTGTGCACCTTGTTGGCTCGGCAATAGTTAATAGAGATTTAGTCGTTATGAACACTTTCATATCAACCATATTCATCTTAACCATAACTAGTTCAAATGACTCAAATGAAGCTGGTTCTAGAGTTGTTCAATTGTTTATATTCTCATAGAAGTATACAGACACAATTGAAACAAAATCGATTTTGATTCACTCGAATGAAGTCATGAACATTATAGCCGGTTTGCAAAAGATTGCATTCCTTATTATATAAATGTATTAGTTTATGAACAAACATTATCCACTTAGGTATGCATACGGGTACGCGTGCCTAAATGGTCGGACGAAATCTGGGTTTTGCAGCTCATGGCCCAGCATACTTTCCAAACTGTGAGAAAATCTCGGACTTGAACCTTACGCGGTCACGCGTCTGGAAATCGCATAAGGTTCCCGAACTTTCTAAAAACCAACTAGTACACATCTTGGTATGCATACCATGGTTCTCGGACTTGGGTTACATATATATGGAAGTACGCATACTATGCTTATCAATTGTTCTAAACTCCATTTCAAAGCAATTTTCAAGTGATTGAATGATCAATAAGAAACATTACTCGAGTCTACATCAAATGACTGTCTCTCACAAATCATGTAAGATGTTACCGGGTGATTTCACATGATTATCTTTTGATTTTCGTCAAGAATATAAGGTGAACTTGGTTAAAAGCGAAAGCTTGCACACACGTATTTCTCATAAAAACGAGTTAAACTCCACTCGGGAAATATCAAATGTGTATAATTGAAGTCTATAAAGCTATACGACTTTTTTTCTCAAATAGAAGATATAATAGATGTACTTTTGAGTGATAGATGAGTTCAAGTCTCCACATACCTTTTATTGATGAAGTTCTACAAGCTCCCTTAGTAGTTCTTCGTCTTGATTGATGAACGCAGTGAAGTCTAATGCTCTACACTTTCTATCCTAATCCGAGACTTAGCTATAAGTAGACTAAAAATCAAGACTTATAGCTTTGGCAACTAAACTTGACAACAAGCTTGAGGCAAGAACGCTTGCGAGTTCGACCAGCTGAGTGCTCTAACATATCTCAAACATTTGTTCAAAAATACTCCAGTACACAATATAGTGTTCGTGGTGCTAGCACATAACATGCCCTCAATATAATAACTTACAAGAGCTAAAAATTGTCCAGCTTTGTGTTGGAACCCCGACTTGTCAAAGCTTGTACACATTGTTAACAACTATATATTAATTTGGAAACAATTCCTCCAAAAAAGCTAGATTCTAAATTTCCTTAGAATATTTTACCAAGATAACATTGTCAAAATATCAAACAATCACCCAGGATGAGTCGAATGTCCGAGATCCAAGATGAGATTCACTACACTGTCTTCTATAGTACTACACCGAACGTGCTACATTTCCCCCATCCATGTCCCCACACTTTTTCATCATGAGGTGTCAAATTTTAGCCCCTTGATGAGATTAGCAGGGGCCCCTTTTGTGTGACATTAAACCACTATCTCCATGACACCTCATGGTGGAAAGTGTGGGGGACATGGGTGGGGTTACGCTAAGTCCTCGGTCTTCTAATCTAGTATCTAGGTGGAAGTTAGGACAACCTCCTAAGTCTGTAGTGGTGCTCTAATCTTGTATGCGTTCTTGAAAACCAAACGGCGAGGCTGCATGGCTAGATGGTTCGAGCGCCATCATGATATTGTACTAACATTTAATCATTTTCGAGACACTTTATGGCCGCTAGTCAAGTCGGTTCAATTTACATCCGGTTCCCTCTCGAAAGTGTTAAGAAATTGAAAATCTCAAATTCAAATGATGAAGCCATATCATTGTCGGTTATTATCGTCACCGTGTTTGGTTCTAAGTAGCACAACTCATATTTATTTGTTGTTCGTACTCTATAGCTAACGATCTAAAGCTAGTTTCCTTCAAAAAAAAAAGTTTCTTTTGGCGTTGTGGTTTAAGCGCAAATAGGCTGCGCGTTTTCATTCAAATGAAAAGGTGATTTGGTCACGTTGAATCATTCGACAAAACTATTTATTTGCTAGTTTATATGCGAGATATATCTAGAGAGAGTAATGTTGAAAAGTAGAGCACGCTTTTGGCTATCTAGCATCCAAATCTAGCCCATAAGACTTTGTCTTAGCTAGCATTTCGAGGGCTACACATGAGCACAATCGATTTCTTATAATATATCAAACCTTTGAATAGTCGTGGTATCCAAAATTTTTTTTTTTTTTTTTTTTTTTTGATGCCCTAGACTACATCCAAAATCATAACTTGGAGTGGATTTCAAAGGTGTTCGAACCCCCCATCCGTAGTGGGGAGGGGAACATGCCAACCACCTGAGACCACTTGGTGATCGGACGGTATCGAAAGATTTCAAACCAACAAACAATTACGTTAGACTTAAACCGGTCCTCGCTCTAATTCCCCTCTCTATGCTCTCATCATCCTCCACCAAAAGTTTTATTCTCTATCTTCATACTCTGTCAGAAAATTTTCAGCGCCATTAAATGGCTTCTACTAACTTGCTTCAATTTTCATCTCTATCCCTAACACTCCTCCCTCACCTCTCACGACACAATTCTCACTCCACCAACTTCTACGCCTCTACCACTCTTCTTCGTCTTCCAATAATCAATCCCTCTCATTTAAAACCTAAAAACCTCCATTATTGGATGTTTCCAGCACACCATGGCGTAGGTTTACATCTAAAGAAGTCGAAGTAGCTTCACCTCTCGATCTCTTATTTGAGTCACCACTCAAAATTGTTGAATACCAGTCCAATTTTAAGAAGCGGTGAATAAGAAAATCGATCGTTTGATGATAATTTAAAGAAATTAGCAGATGAGATGTTTGATATTATGTACAAGTAAGTATTTTCTATTGAAATTTGATTATCTTATATTGAAATTTGATTATCTTCAATATTCATTCTTGAAGGATAGCTTTGATTCTATATTCGCATGTATAATAGCATTCAATTCATTAGAATTATGATTTGCAACGACTGATTTCAATATCGTCATAGTTAATGTATCCTTTGCATTTGTTATATTATTCACAGTGACCATTGGAGGATGATAACCCCTGACTACTCAAATCCTGGTGGTACGTAAATTGAACTTGGTTGACACATCGCTATTTTCCACCATAAGTAATTTGTTCCATCAAATCCTGGTGGTACGTAAATTGAACTTGGTTGACACATGCTCAAATTCATGTATATAAGCTTCGGATCCTATAGATACGGACTTATTAGGTCTTTATGGTGTTTGCCGCTTTAGTACCAATTAAAAAAGAGAGGTAACCAAGACACCACCAACTTTTTGAACCTATATGTACAATATATATGTCGGAGTTCTGAGAAATTGTATTTAGATTGTTTTAACAAGGTAAACCTCATATATACCCAAACTGTTCACGAAATAAATTCGAAGAAAAGAAGTTTTTGTAATATATATTTCAAAATAAAAATTCATCAATACTTGAGTCTTGTAGGTTATTTTGTTTGAGTAAATATTATCTAGGTTTAAATACATTAGAACATGATATTTCATATATAAATATAAAACAATAATGCTGAAAAGAAATAGAACGGACACTAGAGATATACATTTACGAAAAAACACAATCTTGTATAGAAATACCTCGGGACCTAGTCCAAATTGAACACATACTGATTTAATCTGTTATACCAATTACCTACTACCAGATTTCGGACTAGATGTAATGCCTGCTTCAGTTGTATTCGTGGCACATGTAAAAACTCTACAAAACAAATTCTCTTTGAATGCTCTTGTAAATCTTAGGAGAACACCAGTTCTCTTTAGAAGATACTCTTGAAAAATCTTTTAGCAGAACGTTAATTCTCTTTAGAAGATACTATTCAACAATTAGGATTTACCGTTCAATAACCTAAATGATATTCCTCACAAGATCACTAGAAATAATCGAGAGATATCTTGATCTATCAAATTTAGGGCTTCTGAAAAACACTTAGAAACGGTTCGCACTATCCAAAGAAGATAGCTTCCTTGTGCTTTACGATCCCTAAGTAAAGTCTCTAAATCTCACTCTTGTTCATGAAAAACAAAAGATATATATAGGAAATAACTTTATGAAACGCACACACAAATTTCAAAGGGATGGATCGCGTGGTTGCATGAAACACAAGCAACCCGGCCAAAATAGGCTTTTAGTCACGTATTTACGGTTTTAGTTCGCGAACTATTTGCAAAATCGTGTACATCCTACTCACGAACTCAACTTTTTTTACTCAAAAAGGGTAAAGTTTATTAGCAAAAGCAATTACATCACAAAGATTATGACATAGCTACAAGAAGAATACAAAAGCAATTGAGTGATTAACGCTTAGCTTGTTGGATTCGTATTTTTCATTCGCTACAACATGAGGACCTTTCAAGGGAAAAGGTCATTCTTACAAAAGTATTGGGATCAAATATCGTTGTGTATATACACAAGTGTACGTTTACCGTTATAGGAATTGTTTCATATAACGAAGTTGATTAAATAGAGAGGTTGATTAAACAAGATAATGAAGTTCTCCAATATTCGTTGTGTAGTCTTCAATATCCATTCTTCCAGGATGGCTTTGATTCTTCAATATTCATTCTTGAAGGATAGCTTTGATTCTATATTCTACTTCTTAAACCCAATCTAGTCCAAGCTGACTTCTAAGAGACTAAATCAAGAATGCGCTTTTGTCATCTAAATTTGACAACTAACTTTGACAAGCCAACTAACTCAATCATCTATCAATGCACCATAGTGGTAACCCGGGGTGTCAATTTGCCCCTTACAACTTGTCTAGGTGACTCTTTTTATTGTTCTTTTCTTGTGATCGATGTATAATCTTCATATTATGCATCATTAGAAAGTCTACTAGTCATCTTTTTGTTCCGGAACCTATGATGATCACGACATGGACGAATACATTAAAATAAAAAGATTGGATTAATAATAAAACAAATTAGTAAGTTGTTTATATAACTTCATGTCTTATTCATACAAACACACAACAAACTTGTGGTCACTTATGATAACTTTTCAAATCAACAAATAGCAAATTAAGTTCTTACCGGAGACAAAAACTTCTCAAGTAATATCTATCTTGAAAAGCGGGTCTAACAACCACACCCAATATTTAGAAGCTTAGCAATCTGTATAGATAACTCCAATATACTTTCAAGAGAATCAACTAGACAATCGAGACTTTAAGTTTAAGAAAAGTATACAAAGAGTTATATCTCTATTTCTCAATTCAATCGCAATCAAACAAATAGGAATTTGCGAGCGTTGAATATAAGAAATAACTTTGGACGATATCAAAAACCAATATCCAAGTGTCAATCAATTTAATCAACAACCAAAGGTTGGATTCACAATTGATTGAACTTACGCACAACTTTGTGAAATTTCAATTATATAAAAAATATAATGCGGAAAAGAAATAACACAAGGACAGAAATTTTGTTAACGAGGAAACCAAAATGTAGAAAAACCACTGGACCTAGTCCGAGTTGAGACACCACACTATATTAAGCCGCTCTGAGACTCTAGCCTACTCAAGTGAACTTGGACTGGAATATAGTTGAGCCCTAACAATCTCACACCGATCAAAGGTACGGTTGCTCCTTACGTCTGCGAATCCCAGCAGGACTCTCGCGCTGATTCCCTTAGTGATCTCACCCACATTAAGAGTTGCTACGACCCAAAGTCGAAGACTTGATAAACCATTCATCTCACACAAAAATTCTATTTAATAGATAAACTGTCTCCCACGAGATAAACCTACAAGTTTTGTTCCGTCTTTTGATAAATCAAGGTGAACATGAACCAATTGATATACCAGGACTTATATTCCCGAAGAACGGCTTAGAAATATCAATCACCTCACAATAATCTTAATCGTATGGTAGCGAAACAAGATATTGTGGAATCACAAACGATGAGACAAAGATGTTTGTGACTACTTTTTATCTTGCCTATCGGAGAATCAATCTCGAGCAAATCTTAGAGAAGATAATAATCAATACGATAGAACATGGCAAGATTAGAACACACAACTACGAGAAAATAGTTGGGTATGGCTTCACAATCCCAATGAAGTCTTAAAGTCATTAACCTACTGGGTTTCGTGAAAACCTAAGGTTAAAGGAGATTCAACTCTAGTCCCAACTAGTATCACATAGGAGGTGTGGATTAGGTTTCCCAGTTGTTTGTACCCTATATAAATAGTGTACGTGCGTGCCTCACAAGCTATTCGGAATGGGCATAGCACGGTTTATTGTGGAAACCGGTGGATCTATTGTGCAAACCCACATGGATTATTGTGGAAGCCTAGTACGGTTTATTGTGGAAACCGGTGGGTCTATTGTGGAGACCCACATGGATTATTGTGGAAGCCTAGTGACGGTTTATTGTGGAAGCCGGTGGGTCTATTGTGGAGACCCACATGGATTATCAGGAAGCCCTAGTACGGTTTATTGTGGAAACCGGTGGGTCTATTGTGGAGAACCACATGGCTTATTGTGGGCTTTGGATTTGGGTTGTTAGAAACCAAAGGTTTATTGTGGAAACCCACTAGGCTTATTATCAAGCCAAAGAGTCTTGAATATTTATTTATAATTATTAATATTGTTTGAGATAAATACAGATCCTAAATTAAAGGGATAATTATCTTAAATATTAATAATTATTCAAGATAATTATTATTCAAGATAAATAAGGATTATGATAAATATTAGGGTTTGTCATAATCTGGGCGTGTTTTGGGATTTATCTGAGATGAGGGGAAGTTATTAGGATAACTATCAAAACCCTAAAGCTACATCTATTTTACGCCTATATATATAGAGGCTAAATCTCAACACAAAAGGTACACAATTTTCTATTCCTTTTCTTAACAACCTACTTGCATAGAACTCTTGTTGATTTTAGCATCGGAGTGTCTTTGCAGGTACCCCCACCATTTTCAATCAACAATTCTTTGGAGAATCTAATCAACGGCGGCGATTCGATCATCATACATACATCTCGAAGATTGTTGGGGTGATTAATTTTGCACCAACACCAGTTATTAGAGTTCTCCTTTATATAGTCTTCAAATCAGAGTTTGCAATCAATGCTACCTTGGTAACAAAGCATTCAATATTCACCGTTAGATGAAAACCCGATTAGACTCAAGCTAATATCTTTCAACCTTTAGATCGAACTTAGCTTGTTACATACAAATGAAAAGTGACTTCATTTAGATATGAATAACCGTACCTAAACGTGTGCACCTTGTTGGCTCAGCAATAGTTAACCGAATTTAGTCATATGAACACTTTCATATCAACCATATTCATCTTAACCATAACTAGTTCAAATGACTCAAATGAAACTGGTTCTAGAGTTGTTCAATTGTTTATATTCTCATAGAAGTATACAAGACACAATTGAAACAAAATCGATTTTGATTCACTCGAATGAAGTCATGAACATTATAGCCACGGTTTGCAAAAGATTGCATTCCTTATTATATAAATGTATTAGTTTATGAACAAACATTATCCACTTAGGTATGCATACGGGTACGCGTACCTAAATGGTCGACGAAGTCCGGGTTTCACCAATACGCGAACTTGTACGCATACTTTCCAAACTCAAGAAAATCTCGGACTTAACCTTACGCCAAAGACGCGATGCCGATAATACGCATAAAGGTTCCCGAACTTTCACAAAACCAACTAGTACACATACTTGGTATGCATACCATGGTTCTCGGACTTGGGTTACATATATGGAAGTACGCATACTATGCTTATCCAATTGTTCTAAACTCCATTTTCAAAGCAATTTTCAAGTGATTGAATGATCAATAAGAAACATTCCGAGTCTACATCAAATGAATGTCTCTCACAAATCATGTAAGATGTTACCAGGTGATTTCACATGATTATCTTTTGATTTTCACAAGAATATAAGGTGAACTTGGTTAAAGCGAAAGCTTACCAACACATATTTCTCATAAGCGAGTTAAACTCCACTCGAAATATCAAATGTGTATAATTGAAGTCTATAAAGCTATACGACTTTTTTCTCAAATAGAAGATATAATAGATGTACTTTTGAGTGATAGATGAGTTCAAGTCTCCACATACCTTTTATTGATGAAGTTCTACAAGCTCCCCTTAGTAGTTCTTCGTCTTCAATTGATGAACGCCGTGAAGTCTAATGCTCTACACTTTCTATCCTAATCTGAGACTTAGCTATAAGTAGACTAAAAATCAAGACTTATAGCTTTGGCAACTAAACTTGACAACAAGCTTGAGACAGCAACGCTTGCGAGTTCGACCCAGCAGTGCTCTAACATATCTCAAACATTTGTTCAAAAATATACCGTACACAATATAGTGTTCGTGGTGCTAGTACATAACATGCCCTCAATATAATAACTTACAAGAGCTAAAAAATTGTCCGCCTTGTGTTGAACCCGACTGTCGGGCTTGTACACATTGTTAACAACCTATATATTAATTTGGAAACAATTCCTCCAAAAACTGCAGATTACTAAATTTCACCGAATATTTTACCAAGATAACATTGTCAAAATATCAAACAATCACCCAGATGAGTCAGAATGTCCGAGATCCAAGATGAGATTCACTACACTGTCTTCTATAGTACTACACCGAACGTGCTACATTTCCCCCATCCATGTCCCCACACTTTTCATCATGAGGTGTCAAATTTTAGCCCCTTGATGAGATTAGCGGGGCCCCTTTTTGTGTGACATTAAACCACTATCTCCATGACACCTCATGGTGGAAAGTGTGGGGGACATGGGTCGGGGGTTACGCTAAGTCCTACGGTCTTCTAATCTAGTATCTAGATTGGAAGTTAGGACAACCTCCTAAGTCCTATGGTGGTGCTCTAATCTTGTATGCCGGTCATAAAACCAAGCGGCGAGGTCAGCATTTGAATGGTTCGGCGCCATCATGATATTGTACTAACATTTAATCATTTTCGGACAATTTATGGCCGCTAGTCAAGTCGATTCAATTTACATCCCCTGTTCCCTCTCGAAAGTGTTAAGAAATTGAAAATCTCAAATTCAAATGATGAAGCCATATCCTTGTCATTAGATCGTCACCACGTGTTTGGTTCTAAGTAGCACAACTCATATTTATTTGTTGTTCGTACTCTATAGCTAGCGAGTCTAAAGCTAGTTTCCTTCAAAAAAAAAAAAAAGTTTCTTTATTGTATGGTTTAACGCAAATAAGTACAAGGCGTTTTCATTCAAATAAAAGGTGATTTTGGTCAGCGTTGAATCATTCAACAAAACTATTTTCTTTGCTAGTTTATATGTAGATATATCTAGAGAGAGAAGTAATGTTGAAAAGTAGAGCACGCTTTTGGCTATCTGGCATCCAAATCTAGCCCATAAGACTTTGTCTTAGCTAGCATTTTCGAGGGCTACACATGAGCACAATCGATTTCTTATAATATATCAAGCACTGAATAGTCGTGGTATCCAAAATTTTTTTTTTTTTTTTTTGATGCCCTAGACTACATCCAAAATCCTTAACTTGGAGTGGATTTCAGCAGTGTTCGAACCCCTACATCCGTAGTGGGAGGGAACATGCCAACCACCAGACCACTTGGTGATCGGCAGTATCGAAAGATTTCAAACCAACAAACAATTACGTTAGACTTAAACCCGGTCCTGCTCTAATTCCCCTCTCTATGCTCTCATCATCCTCCCACCAAAAGTTTTATTCTCTATCTTCATACTCTGTCCGAAAATTTTCCGCGCCATTAAATGGCTTCTACTAACTTACTTCAATTTTCATCTATATCCTGCACACTCCTCCCTCACCTCTCACGACACAATTCTCACTCCACCAACTTACGCCTCTACCACTCTTCTTCGTCTTCCAATAATCAATCCCTCTCATTTAAAACCCTAAAAGGAACTCCATTATTGGATGTTTCAGCACACGCCAAACGTAGGTTTACATCTAAAGAAGTCGAAGTAGCTTCACCCTCTGATCTCTTATTTGAGTCACCACTCAAAATTGTTGAATACCTGTGATCCAATTTTAAGAGCAGCGAATAAGAAAATCGATACGTTTGATGATAATTTAAAGAAATTAGCAGATGAGATGTTTGATATTATGTACAAGTAAGTATTTTCTATTGAAATTTGATTATCTTATAGTAGGATAATATAGTGTGAAGCATTCATTGCTTTCTTTTTGTTTGAACAGAACTGATGGTATTGGGCTTTCGGCGCCGCAAGTTGGAATAAATGTTCAACTTATGGTTTTTAATCCGGAAGGGAACGTGGTATTGGCGATGAAATTGTTCTTGTAAATCCAAGAATTAGTAAAGTTTCACAGAAAAAGGTTCATTTTGAAGAAGGTTGCTTATCCTTTCCCGGAATTTACGCAGATGTTGAGGTAACTTAACGTACAAATATGTCCGGGATTTTGAGGATTTGAATTATATTAAAACAATATCATCTCAAGCATTTGGTTTTAACCATCATGTTTGCGGACAGTTGACAGGAATAGTTATTTATCTGGTTCAGAAATAATGTGCTGTTTTCATTCTATTAATGTGGTTTAGAATGATTTGTATTATCTTCTTTTGTGTTTTGTTTGTAGAGACCAGAGTCTGTTAAGATCGATGCGCGGGATATTAGTGGTGAAAGATTCACAATTAGCTTATCAAAACTCCCTGCACGGATTTTCCAGCATGAATTTGATCACCTAGAGGTTTGTTCACCTCCTTGATACGCTCCATTCAGTAATGTCATCAACCTTCTTTGCTGAGAGGGTTCTGTAAATCTAATTGTTCGATTTACAAATATAGTAGTCAATAACCTTAACAGGAGACATTGTATGTCGGGTAGCAAAACTGCAACTTGAATCTCCAAGTTCAGTTTCATGCATTTACATCTTTTTGTCGATGACCGTGTTCACGAGCATATTAAAACAAAGAGATATAATACTCATTTTCATAGTTTTGAATATGTACGGATGAACACATGTAAAAACAGAGCCCAATGAATGATGTATTTATTCTGTGGAACTCGGTAATATGTGCTGCTAGCCTGCTTCTTTCTTCAAGTTTATGCCTTGGTGTACTTGATAGTTGATATTTTCTAAACCACTTTGCACATGTGTGGTTATAAAGTCTGTTCATGAATCTGCAGGGAACTCTCTTTTTTGATAGGATGACCGAAGATGTAATTGATAGTATCCGTGCACAGCTACAGGTGAGTGGAAGAGTGCCACAATTGTTCTTATTTTTCTCTGGGTAATTATTAAATAACACTGGTAGCACTTAGCATGGTTGGTATTTTCTGATGTTTTGATTGTTTCAGTAGCACCATCGAAACATTTTGGTTACTCTATGCTTATTTTATTTTAGTCAAGTAGGCAGATAGACTCTAATTTTTATTTAAAACAGAACCATTCTATCAGATCTAGATGATTGCCTTTTGTAGATAAAGTTAACAGGTACAGAAAAAGAGTATGTTCTTTTCCTTTCATGCTTTTTTGTTCTTCTAATAAATATTCTTTGGTCGGTCATGAATACTAATGTGTTTTAACTTTTAAAAGGGAAGCTGAAATTAGTCTGCTTTTGTAGAATATAGAATCATAGATTAAGCTAACTCAGTTTGTTGTGCCATGTTATATGGTTTCAGGCCTTAGAAAAAGAAGTATGAAGACAAGACTGGGGTTCCAAGCCCCGAAGGTTGACAATCGTAGAAGACTAAGGGTGGTTGCTGGTTTTGGAAAATCATGAATCTGGAAACAGGATTACATGATATAATTTGGTAACAGAGCTGTCTATAACTCTTTATATCTTTGTTAGTAATTTCTTCATTTCTTGATTATGTTTACTTGTAGGGATTTCTTAGTTTGTTCTCTTAGCTCCATTTTCTTTGTGTATAACAGATATAGGACCCAATTTGCACGTGTGGGGCTTCATCATGAAGAAGAAGCATTATCTCATACAGTGGCAGGAGATGCAATGTATTGGGAGCTGTAGATGGAGGTTTATAATTTCTTCTTGCTTAAGTAGTCTTGAATCATTAAATTTCTATATATTTATGTTGCAGAGGTTTTCAGTAAACCGAGGAACGTAAAAGTGCACAAGTTGTTGATATTGAAACCAGAGGCATTTGCCATATTAATATTATAAATTAATGCAGTGAGATGCAAGTTCTTTGTTTCAGAGCTGATTTTGCAGATACATTGATGAAACTAAATCTTTTCTTTTGGCAATTGAATGTCTACTTATTTCCCCGTGATGGAATTTTTATGAATCATTGGAGAATATGTCAGTATCTGTCATTTCTCGACTTATTAGATCTTGTTATCTCAACTGCAATTGTGAACTTTAACTTAGTAATGGCTCTATCATAAGTATGAATCCTCTTCTAATTATTTAATGCTGTCCCATAGAAATATGTAGTTGTCCCATTTTATACAAATGCAGAAACAACTACAACATGTGCAGTGCTCTTACGAGTTTCTGCAACAAAGGCCGAGGTCGCCTTTTTGCAACATAGTTTCATTATTTTTGCTTTTAATCTCGTTTTATTTTTCAGAGGTATCTTTCATTGCTTGGATCATTGATAGATGCATGTTTTCTTTGTGATCAAAAGCGTATCGGTCCAGAAGTTTAACAACACTTTCCTTATTATCCAAATCCAATATCTAGAAATACTCTTGTACAATAGGGTTCACTTTAACTATATCAACCATCAAGTCCTATATACTAATATCAGAACCAATATATATTCTATAATAGCTAAGGGTGTGAAGGGGTTGGAATATCACAACCTCACAATGCCCAAAATAATCAAAACCAAACATAAAAATACAAGAATATCTTCAAAAGGTTTGTTCAGCATGAATCATGGTCTGACTGAATCCGGTTACTTGAAGGCTTGCCAATCTGCAAACAGTCGATTGGAGGGAGAGAGGGAGTGTTCAGCTCTCCAAAGGTCTGCCAACAGAAAGGGTTGAACATCCGGTAGCGTTCTTGCTGAGGCTCAAGTTTGATGTTGGTTAGTGTTACACCTTCACATGGTAAGCTGTCGCTACAAGCAAAATGCACTGGCTTAATTGTGTATGTCCCTCTTATTTTTCATAATTTATTCCTGATAGAGCTACAGCAGAAGTTTGGTTCTTGCATATTCTCTTGTCACAATAGTACTGGTCAATTACAATAGGAAACTCAACTTCAGAAACTTGTATATTTGAGAACAAAAACGCCTTGAACAGATCCTGATCCCCCCTGCACAAGGTAACATGTCATCATTTCAACATTGTCAACTTCTAAGTGCAAAAGCACGTAGTCTAAAATGACTAATCCAAGTCAACGAGGATCTTGGGGTTTTCTATTTTGCTCCTATTAAACTGATTGTTGTCGCCAGCTCAAACTTAGCATAAATGATCGACCAGTAGGATTTCATATAGTCATATTTACGCATTGGTTTTCTTACCTGCCATGTCTTGATCCTGACACCATTAGTCGTGTTGTGCATAACAACGTCACGAACAGTGATGTTCGAGACACAGGCTTTGGTATTATCCTTTCCTAATCCTCCTATGCTGATTCCATGTCCTGGCCCACAGTTCACATTATGAATGTATATATTTGAGCACCCAGTTTGTACAGATACGCAATCATCACCTGCAGAATAAAGTGAGGACAAGTTGTCAGCAGCAGAGGAGAAAATTGTTGCTAACTCTCCCCTAGAAATTTCTTGGTTTATTTGTTTCTCAAGTAAATGCTGTAACTTTTATGGAGTGCAGAAGTTGTCGTTGTGGTAGAAGGTAGTAGGTAAGAAAAGTTATGAGAGCGTACATCAGGATGGTTTGAAGGGTTCGTGTCTGTAGAATCTAACCTGAGATTGGTTGGCCTCTTTGTTTTCAAGATCTACAAGTACTAGAAGGTTTCTTGTAGTTCTTGAGGTGTTGAACGTGAACTGAGAAGTGTCAAGAAACCCAAAACATGTTTTTTCCATGGAAAGCTGAAATAAGTGTAAGGCATAGTATGACTTGGATGAAGTTGGACAAGGTGTTTAGTGGAAAGGATTAGTAGGCTGCTTGGATTTTCAGTTAGGTGCAACAAATATGGGGAGTAAACTAACTCAACCAGTCTACGTCTAATTGTTTTTTTCAAATATGTTGGTTAAAATTCTAGCTCTCAAGGTTCTTGTTTCCATCTGATACAGGTGATTGTGTTGCTTGCTAGGGATTAAGGCCTAATGAACCCCTTATTTCTATAAGTGAAAACTCCTTTTCCATTTCAATTATTTTGTTAGGAGTGTCTCTGTTTTCTGTCATGATGGGACTAAATGACTGATCTTTGAAAACTGGATGTTAGAAAAAGGTCATCGGGGTAGAACCCAGATGCGAGAAATTTGAAAGTACATTAATAGTTGCTATACGAGCATTTAAATTACCACAGGCGAGGTTTGTGCTGTGAATGACGACATCTTTAGAATTTTGCAGGTGGATTCCATCGGTGTTGAGGCTGTTACCAGGAGATGTGACATTCATATTGAAGACCTCAACTCCAACACAGTTATCAAACTTGAGGTGGCACTGCGGGCTGTTCTGAATTGTTATACCAGTAACTGTTGCATTAAAGCTTCCGTAGAATCTCAGTGCCTGCATAGGACAAACCCAGGTATCTACAGTCAAATCTCTCTTGCATTTTGCCATTATTGGCAGCCTTATTTTATTTATTTATTTAAAGATCACAATTTACGGATAGGAAGATTATGGAACTGTTCTTACTGTTGGTTTGATGTAGCATTTTTCCGTAGAGATCACTGCTTGTCTGCAGTTAAAATATTCGTCTCAGAAACTCATATTATTTATGAAAAGTTCAGACTTCAGATCACATAGAGTATGTTAGGAAGACAAGCGAATTTCTTACCACAGCTTGTGAATTATTTTTTATCAGTAGTAGTGTTGGTTATTGGTGCAACCAGTAATGATTCATCGTTTATTGATTCGTCCAATTGGGACGATTCCTTCCACCAAAGAGACCCATGGCCGTCGATGATACCCTTACCTGTACACTAATTCCGTTCAGTTTTGAAAATAAAATCCACTGAAACAACCCCGAACCCCAAGCTTTCCAGCTCGTTGAGCAATTATCGTCCCATCTAACTGGCAAAGATTAGGCACATTATGAAACAGTCAATATCTCAATTCTCGATATATAAACCACTGAAGTGTTGAACCAAAATATCATGCCGGAGGATCCTAAAATGTAAGAATATGAAAACTCAAAGTCCCAAATGACTAGTGTGAGGGTTTTGTTAAAACCCAGTGTCCAACTTTTACAGACCTTAAACTAACTTGTGGGTATAAAATTACACATCAATATAATGTCTCAAATGAATTTTTACGAGGAGAGTGCAAGAGTTACCTGAAAAACGATGTTTTGTCGGCAGTATGGACCTGAGAATGAGATGGGTCCTACAAGGAAAACATAGTCAGGTGGCACTACAACCGTTGATGCCTCCACCTTACATGCAGCGACCCATGCAGCTTCAAAAGCCTGTGGTGCACAAAAACAAAGCTAATTTTGAGTTTTAGAGGAAACAGAAACTTATGCTAACTGATGAGGTAAGATAATGTATGTCCGCAGTAGTTCTTATATAAAAACTGCATACAATTATTGCTTTGGTATCCCAAACAAAACTAACTGTAACTGGAATAGTCTCTAAAAGGTGGACCTCAGCCTAGCTGCTTTTGTCATTTACTCAAGATTTTTTTGTCATTTTCTTGCATTCTGTAAATGCGATTAAGAAAAAAAACCTCATTGTTTTTCTTAGTTCCTTCTTAATAATACCACTATGAGTTTAACTGAATTGCTCAAAAGCATGACCTAAGTTCTTGCATTTCTAACATTGAGGTTGGGAAACTTTCACTCTTGGCCATTTCACTGTTACTGCAATTTGCTAATGTGCAACTAGGCGCATGCTCTCTATTGGCTGGAACTGTATCTGTAGAAACACTTTCTTTATGCAATTGTTATAGCCTAGGATTAGTATTTCTAAACTAAAATTAGGATGAACTTCTAACGAAAAGTTCTGTTCTAACAACCAGAAACTCTTTTCTAATATTCTTAAACACTTCATGACAATAACAACGACTGGCATTATAATCTGCCGGCCTGAAAACCTATTATTGATGATATTGTGAAGATAGGAATTGTACTTTAGTGTCGTCAGTGTTCCCATCTCCCTTAGCACCAAACTGTAACACATTAAATGTTGTAGGGCTTATGGTTGGATTATCATCATCGTAACTTGGCGGTGGTACAACGGGAGTGTATCCTTTAACAGGAGGTTTAGGCGGAGACTTTGATTTATAACCTCCACCACGGTGGTTGTAACTGTTACCATGATTCTTATATTTCTTCTTATACAGAGAGTCTGAAGTAGTTCTGCTATGCCTCCAGTGTTTGCCTCTTCTTGCATTGCAAGATTGATAAGTTGATGACCAAACTAGAATTGTAACGAGAAGTGCTAATGTGAAGTGCTTTAGATTAACTTCTCTCATCTTGAAAGTGTCAAGGGGAGTAAATGAGAGGCTTGGAAAGAGAGATTAGTAGAAGAGGGAGAGTGAGGAAGTGAGTTACTTCTGAAGGGAATGTTGGTTTAAATAGACAACACAAAAACCCATGAACCCAGTTTCTCACAGACGTAATATAGTGTGATAGCGTCCTTTTGATGCCTTTGCTCTCTCTCAACTTTTACTGCATCTTTTCTTTTTCTTTTTCTTTTTGCTTTGACATCTTATTTTGCGGGTTTATTGTAAACAGCAATCAACAACGGATTGACAGAAACTGTACGTTACCTTGTCTCAAAGTTGCATGTTGACAATGCAGCTACTTTATCTTGTATCACTAATTTGACGGTATTAGCAATGTTATTAAGATATGCATCACCTATATATGTGTTAAAACACTAGCATTTTGAGTATTATATTTAGCCTTATACTCCCTCCGTCCAAGAAAAAGCTGGTCTTTTCACTCTCTGGGAAATGAGTATCACGTTCGAACATAATTAAGCATTAATGTAACACTTTTGCTTATGACCTTCAATGTAACTGATTAATCACCTGCTTTTGGTATTTTATTTCCCAAGTTCTGCTGATGCATAATGTTTGTAATTCGCATTCTGTATAGAAGCCAAAACGGCACACGTGAAGGACTCGAGAGCTTTGTCAAAGCCAAAGGCACTGATTATAACCACTCCTCTCATGGTCACATGCAAAGGTCACGGGTTATTGTTCTACATTTTTGTCTTGATGATTGTTAGCAAGCAACACAGAAGAGACGCTGCACCCCTTCAACACCATAGAAATGAGAAGGAAAAAAAAACAGGTGGATATATAACCATAATTTGATATATACTCGGTAGTTTTACTGTTTCATTTCGTCTTTTTGTTTCTCATTAACTACTAACAAACGCCATTCACAGTTAGATTCTTTTAATCATTTAATGTCTCTACCATTGAAGATTACCTTTTTTCTACCCATAAATTAGAAAACGTTTTTCTAAAATGAATTTCCAAATATTCTGAAAAACAAATCAAGAAAATAAAACCACTATAAAGCCCATAGTTTCTAGTGTTTTTTTTTTTTTTTTTGAAGCATCTAGTGTTGTTGTTGTTTTATTTTAGTAATAAAGTGCAATTTTCCAACCTCCATTATTACATTTGTGTGCTGAATTTAACACTACACTGTGCATCTGTGATTTGTTTGTCATAATATTTGTTGCCAAAAATAACAAAAATTTGCCACCATTGAAACCCAACCCCATCTCACAAGTCACAAGAAACCAATCTTATAGTATTATTTGTCTTCTTATCCAATCACTTTCTCAAATTTACAGTGCTACCATTGAAGTTCAACCTCATCTAACATATGTGTTTCATATTGTTTCAAGAATCCGTTACTGAGAGACTCTACGATCAATGCTTCCACTATTGGTTAGTGCAGACCCAACAATGCACGGTTGCAGTATATATAAATCCACACCAACTATGACTTCCGAAAGAAAACATTAAAATACCAGAATTTTTAAGTATTGAAAACAAAAACCAATTCCGAATTTTACATATATATTTTTTAATGTTACTAAACTTTGAAACCTGTATACGTGACCGGATCGATGGAATTTCTTATACTGCTAGCCGTGGCTTCGCCCCGCACCCGTCCTAATAGGCTTCTAAAATTATTATCCAATAGATTATAATTAATGCTTAAAACTTTATAATAATCAAATATATAATATTATTGGCGATTTGAGGATCTAACATGGTTTTGAAAACTAATTTCATGCAATATAATAAAATAATAATCAATTTTACAAATAAACTAAAATATTTTAAGCTATAAATACACAATTAATTTTTTTTTTTAGTATTTAACCCGTGCTTCGAACCGGGTACGACAGAATCGATCCTCAGTTGGGCGAAGCCCCGCACCTGTCCAAGAAAGGATCTCAATTAACAACTGCATTGTACCATGAAAACACCAATTATCATTTATTTATTTTTTGAAGCAATCATTTAGTAAACTAACAATCAGAACCAAATTATTCATCGATTACATATTGTTTAAAGGGTTGGAGATTAAGAAATCCTCTTAAATAAAATAATTTTGAAAAATTATACCGACCTTTGAAATCAATCAGTAGTTCATTACATTACATGTATCAAGATTTATTGGTAGTTAATAGAAACATCATACTTTCTATACAGTTATATCAATATCTGATATTGGAGACACTAAAAAAACACGATGTTAATATAAAATTGATTGAAAACTCTAAATGGTGCATAACATATGAATTGCTTCCCGTCAAAGAAAATGTTATCAAGGAAATGCATTGATATATGTTTCTTCGAAAATCATATATTTGTGTTAAGAATTAAGGGACCAACTTAACTTCTCTTCCAGGCTCAAACTTGTTATAGTTAAATGAAAAACCACACTCATTAGTCATTATATAGGCATCGATATCTGAAGTTAGAGACACTAAAAAATAGATTGTCAACTCTAAATAGAGAAAAGCATATGAAATGTTTCTCGTCAAAGAAAATATAATTAAGGAAACGTACATATATATTTTTCTTCATAAATCACATACTTGCGTTAAAAATAAAGCTGCTAACTCAGCTGTTTTTCTTGGCTCCAACTTCTTGTAGTTGAATGAAAAATTACACATATTATGTAGTTGTGTTGATATCTTACATTAAAGACACTAAAAATAACACGATATTAATATACAACATATTGCCAACCCTAAATAGTCCAAAGCATACAAAGTGCTTCCCGTTAAAGAAGCAATCAAGGAAATGTCATTAGTCATTATATAGGCATCGATATGTGATATTAGTGACATTAAAAAATCATGATATTAATATAAAATAGATTGCCAGCTTGCCAGCTCTAAATAATGCAACGCATATGAAGTGCTTCCCGTCAAAGAAAATGTAATTAAGGAAACACACACATATATTTTTCTTCAGAAAATGTATGGTTGCCTTAAAAATCAAGCGGGTAATTTTCCAGGCTCCAACTTCTTGTAGTTGAATGAAAAATCACACATACTATATGGTTGTGCTGATATCTGACATTAGAGACACTGAAAATAACACGATCTTAATATAAAATAAATTGCTAACCCTAAATATCGCAAAGCATGTAGAGTGCTTCCCGTCAAAGAAGAAATCAAGAAAATGCACTCGATATATCTTTCTTAAGAATCATAAGCTTGCGTTAGGAATCAGAAGCCAACTCAAGTTCTCTTCCGGACTCCAAGTTCAGTGATAGTTAAATCAAAAATCACACTCATTATATGGTTGTATCAATACCTCATATTAGAGACATTAAAAGAACACACGATATATAACATAAAAATAGCTTGTAAATTCTAAATAGTGCAAAATGTATGAAGTGCTTCCCAGTCAAAGAAGTTGTAATCAAGGAAATGCACTAATATCCCACTATGACCCCTTTTGAATATCTCGTGATTGTTGCTTTAACCTGTAAGGATCGCCTATTGATAATTGGAGTTTTTTAATTGGCAAACTGAATCAATTATATTGGCTATGAATTCTTATCATTTTTTCTTTTCCTATTTATGACTCTTATCGGTCGAATTGTATTTATTGTTAATATAAAATAGATTTTCAACTCTAAATATTGCAAAGCATATATAAGAATTACTTACCGTCGAAGATGATGTAATCAAGGAAATTCACCGATATATATTTTTAAGAATCATATACTTGCGTTAGGAATCAAGCGGCCGACTAACTCAAGTTCTCTTCCAGGATCCAAGTCCCCGTAGTTAAATGAAAAATCACACTCATTGTATAACTGCTTGGATATCTCGATATTAGTGATACTAAAAATCGATATTAATATAAAATAGATTTTCAACCATAAATAGTGAAAAGAATATAAAATGTTTCCGTCAAGATGATGTAATCAAGAAAATGCATTGATATATCTTTCTTCAAAACTTGTGCTAAGAATCAAGCTGCCAACCCAACCTGTGCACCAACTCCTTATAGTTAAATGAAAAATCACACTCAAATATTAATAGAGACATTAAAAGAACACACGATATAACATAAAATAATTTTTCCAATTCTAGATAGTACAAAACAAATGAAATGCTTCCCGTCAAAGAAGTTGTAATCAAGCAATGAACTAACATCCCACTAAGACTATGTTTGAATACTCGTGATTGTTACTTTAACCGTAAGGATTGTCCACTAATTAATGATTGTCCCACAAAGAGAATCTAAATTGTATTGGTTAATTAAATAATTTAGTTGCTGGATTTTTAGTGATGCATATAGCTAATTTTACTATGTATGTGGCTTGATACAAAACATAAAACTCACATCAACCGTAGGTCAAGATAACGAAGTGTCGTTACAGCATGGTCTATTAAACAAAAAAAAATTCATGCGTATATCATGTTCGAGAAAGAAAAAGAATAATAAGAATAGGTTTCACAAAAAAACTATAATTCAATAATTTGGCATAACCCCATCAAAAATATCAGAAAATTTATAAAGGAAGGCCAAGAGAGAGTAGAATGCTCTTAGGACAATAACTTAACAATGTTGTTTGGGATTTACATCCATCCATATTCCTATTTCCCTATTTCATATTAACATTTATCCTTTTTTCCCCACATAGAATTGAAAATGATGGACCGGGCCAATATCATCCTGGTTTATAATTATATATTACTGCATCATCGAAAAGACTTGTACATGTTTAGAGAATATATCTAAGATGACAAAGAGAATTATTCATTGTACAAATATCCATGTCAATGTCCTTAATATAGGCCTTTGAGACTCGTCTGCAAAGAAAACAATGAGAAATGAGAAATGAAATGGAATTAAAATGCTTTGCGTGGCAACAAAATATAACAAAGTAATGGAAAGATTTTTCTTCCCTAAATTAATTCGAAAATACAGTGGTAGGAAAAGATTTTTTTAACATACTAAATATTTAAGCTAGCCGTTTGGGATTCTTTTACCATAAGTAGACTCTCTAAAGATTTTTTTGCCCTAAACTTTTTAGATATTTTGAGTTTTATAAACACTTATTTAAAATTTTCTTTCCATATATAATTACAACTCATTGAAAAAGATTACGTCATAAATATGTATGAACAATTGCATACTCGCATGGTAGCAACTTCCATAAATAACTTAAAAGTATTAGTCTACAAATGGTTTCTTCAAAATTGCTCACCCAAATGATCCTTCACATATGTACCATTGACAATCATCACCACAGTACATTTGGTCGACCATCCAATATCCCATCCTTGATAGCATGAACCAAATCACCCCATAAGGTTACTTTCATTGTAGTTCCCCTAAAGACGAACAAAATCCATTAGGCTAATTCACTCAACAAAAATTATTGAATCAAAAACCCATAAGATACCGTGTAGTTTACCTCTCATTCTCAAGCATAATCTCCTCATAAGCACATCACTTACTTTCTCAAATTCTTCAACCGATTTCGTCACAACGTTCGACACTGAAATTTAGCCTTCCAATCACAAACGCAGGAATTATATAAGAAGAGGTTAATGTTTGTTGTTTTTACCAAACAAAAAAATTAGTTTTTTTCTTATTTCCGATCTGTTCACATGTATAATACATAGTATCATTTTTTCTGGTCCCAATATTCTCCAGAGCAAGGAAACTAAATATCTCTTGGGAAAAGTCGAGATGTCAACTTTCAGATGTTCCACCTTGCTAAACCTGTCCAACCACATTACATTTTCAAAGGATACAATTCTATAACCATTCGATGGCTTGGCAATGCTAAACCTCTCGAATGGAATACACATTTCCCTCCTCGAATTTCTCTTCAAACAACTCGTATATAATCTTTGCCTACCCTAGCATGCATTTGAGTACCTCAGATATATCCAATCAACAATTAATTTCTAATCTGCTAAAAAAAAAACAATTAACTTTTACCGTAAATATGCAATAGAGGTCGACTAACTTACCTCTTGGTCAATGAGATGTAGGTCCAAACTCCATAATTGACTTGTTTTTCTGCTTTCAAACCTCCATTTTTTCGAACCAAAGCCCTCACCGCTTCGTTGTGTCTGATTCCTAACCGTACGCTCTGAAGGGGTATAAACTGCTCCCAAATGTTTCTTACCTACATATAAACATCATATATTTTAAAATTGATTAGAGAAAAAAACATCAACCTATTAATATAAAGAAAAACTGATAAGAGAAAAAAAAGAACTTCATGAATCCAAATTACGACATTTGAATAAGTTTACATACCACCTAATCAACTACCATTGCTTCCTCTTTGTTGTGATTTTCTTCAAAAGTCATAATTGATATCTTCTCGTTCGCTCCTCCTTTTTCACACAAAGTACGTGGTTTATGTAGAATAAAGAGTGATTTGCATTCTTTATATAGATGTTAGAAACTTAGTTCCAAAGAAAATCTTTAAAATCGTTATGGAATTAAATCCAGTTATATGGTTTGTTATAAAGAAAATAGGGATGAAGAATGATTTCCATCCTTTATTAACTATTGGCTTTGTTTTTATTAGTAAATTAACCGTATTAATGGAACTTGTTAGATTGTGTTCGTGTAAATGATTAGATTTTTTTATATTAATGGATATCGTTAACATAAATATAAATAGTAATTTAAATATCAATTAATGTAGTATTTTTTATATATTGTTGGTTTTTCATTTGTTAGATATTTGTCATTAATACTAAAAATTAATATAGCTATTTCT